>JAVFKF010000036.1:1800000-2280040 GCA_036926295.1 Pachydiplax longipennis
AAGTAATAATGAATGTCTTCATTATTTTTTACCGTTTTCCACTCAAGATCAATCTCTCGATCGAGGTAAAATAAGGAAAATAATTTTGTAACAATGTTACTGTAATGAATCAGGAAATACCTATACCCATCTCTGTCTCGGCGAATTCTCGTTCTAGAATTTTTACTTCAGTCTTTGTGATTACCTGTTTCAGTAAATCGAATTCTTTAAAAAATTCTACGAAGAAATAAGGTGATGACATCCTAAGTTTATCCTGATGAAACACGTTAGATAAGTATACTTACAGCGAGTCGGTTTACAGATGAATCGGTCACTACGTTGGTGCAACACGGGGTTTTACCAGTCACTCAGAATATCCTCTGGATTGGTATTTGACATTGCAAACGATGATGTGATGACTCTTACGCAACCAACAGCGTTTCCTTGCAAAAACCCAAAGTAAAAGTATACCGAACGATGAACTTCTTTTCTACTCGAGATTGGTAAAATCCTTGGTGTGGAGTGTAATGTCGTACGGGTGTGAAATGTGGACGTTAAGAAAAGAGGATGTCAAAAGATTGGAGGCTTTTGAGATGTGGGTATGGCGTAGAATGGAGAAAGTAATTTGAGTCGATAGAAAAACGAACGAGGAGGTGCTAGAGATGGTTGGGGAGAAAAGAGTAATGATTGAAGTAATTAAATATAGACAAAAGAAATGGGTGGGTCAAATATTGAGAGGGGAGGGATTGTTGAAGAAAGCGATCGAGGGAAGAATACTTGGGAAAAGACAGAGGGGAAGACAAAGACAGAAGTTGTTAGACGAATTAAGGGGAGGGATAAGTTATCGGGAATTGAAGGAGAGGGAATTAAATAGGGAATGTGGGGACACATGAACCTACCGAAAGGTAGGTTCATGTGCCAAGAACACTTTATATAACTTATCAATAAATACCCCTTAACCCAATCAATTCACTTTTTTGGACGCTCAGGGACCGTAATGCACCAGCGTAAAATACGAAGGAGAATTAAATAATGTATGAAATAAATTCCTGGATTTTATTAATGAGATTTTATGAAAAAGATTTTTTAAATAAATGATTTCACGGACCATATATATTAAAGTAAATTAGGCATATACGTGAACGTTCTAGTGATGAAAAATATTTGAGCAGGAAGAAATGCGCTCACAAACTACACCAAATTCAAAATTTAAACATTTCCTCTCGGAGAAGATCAAATTCGCTGATTATTTTCCTCCATGGAAACAGCCTACAAAGGGCGTCTCCTCGGGCAATGATTTATTCTGCTCGATCAGAAGTGAATTATTACGGACCTCGATGACCTCGATCGGGTCTGAACCGCTGACCTCAGAGCCAATTGACAGCACCCCTACCCTGCACGTGCTTTTGTTTTGAGTTCAGCGCCGCTATAATTGGGATCTCATGGCTCATCCAACGGAACAGCCAAATAGGGAAATACCTCATTTACGACTTTGATTATCAGATCCTGTTTATTGTTCCGCGTTGCTGAGGTTCAACCGGTTACCGCCAACCGGATTTCCCGATGAACCGGTTCTTAATTATCTGATACAATAGTATATATTCGATACCGATTTAAAAAGCTCCCTTCTAAAACACTATCTAATACATGATTTTTCCTCGGTCCCTTTCACACTGAACACATGGTGAAAATACTGGTTGAGACGATCTTCTTACCGCAAATAAAGCGGATTTGTCTCGTCCCATAATATACTGATAACTTCTTTATCTAATCTTTAGCTCTCTTCTTTTGCCTTGTGTCTAAAAGCTCCCTTTGGACTTTTCTTTGCTCTGACTAGTTTTGCAAGGGGAAAATGAAGATGCCGCAAAGCCGTCTATTCGTCTATCTGTCTTTGTTTGTCGGTGCATATTTTGAAAGAGCGCTTCTAAAACTTTCTCTTCTAAACATTAAATAAAAATTGTGTCTTCTATCGTCGCAAGAGTGCCTTATATAATTCCGTTTTTACCGCCCCAAGAATGATGGATATCCCGATTAAAATACTATCCTGTCGCTCTCCTATAAAGCGGCAACTATATTGAGGCGTACTCACGCGTAACTGAGGCGTTGATCACGGAAAAATAACTTCCTTCTTATTTATTTTCAATGTCTTTTAATCAAATAAAAGGGGAAAATGTAGCACACACTTTAGACTGCAACGCGTGGTTGCATATTCTTCAAGGATGAATCAATCAAGAAGTACGAGGGTGGTCTGAAAAGTTTCCGACCCCAGATTTTTCAGAAATCTTCAGAAAATTTTCAGAAATTTTCAGAAAACGTCGAGAAATGGCGAAATGTCGGAAACTTTTCAGACCACCCATGTAAGTCCGGAGTCACTTCGGTGTCTGGGAGTTGAAAAATTGCGAATTCTTTATTTTCACCACTATATATGATGGTGGATGATTATGGAAAATATGTCGGAGAAGATCTTTCGATCGCTTTTCATTTATTTCATCTTTATTTGCATTAAATATGGGATACCCATGGACGGTTGAAAGAAATCATTCAACTGTTGGAAAGCAAGATTAAAGATAAAACTAAATTTTTAAGAGGCCTGCGAGAAATTCGTAATTTTATCAAAAATAAAGCGAAGGCGATAGAAGCAGTTAAATTAATAAAATATATCAATCAAGATGTAAAACATTTTCCTCTTGCTAATGTTAATTTAAATTATGGATTAAAAATTACTAAAGCAAATCGCAGATTTATTTTCCGCACCTGAAGATATATTTAAGAATGGTTTATGAACATTTCTCCTCTTTCATTTTCGAAAATTTGCAGAGGTGTCCGTCCAGAGATTCCTGGACAATCTTAGGTGTGTCTACGAGGTGAAGGTGCCATTTTAAGGCAGGTTTCTTGGCGCCAATCATATTAGGAACCGATAAAAGCGAGGATTTTTAATGTAAATTACAAATTCCGAAACAGTACTTTGAATTAATTTAGCCAAAGAAACCCAGCGAATCCTTTTTCCACAAGAATCTGAAACTGCGTAAGATTATCGTCATTATCATAATAACTGCTCTTTATCATACAATTATTATTCAAGATTTTATTTACATTAATACTACGTGAGCCGCCATATGGCGTATGGCTGGGAGTATGAAGTCATCGAACTCCTTCATTAGTTATCTTATTTGCGTATCTATTACTGCTAGAGGTACTCCTGAGAAAGCGGTTAGATCTCCATCAGCTAACCCCGCTACATCTTGAAATTATATTTATATTTATTTTATAATTTAAAAAATATTTTTTAGTATAAAGCACTGCTGGGAAGGACTCCTAGTAGATATTACTATCGACCCACGAATTCTAAGTTTCTAACTTTGCAGAGTAACTCTTTAAATGTCTTCTTTTGATACCTGCTGACTGTTTAATTCCAATCGAAGTAAGTCCTTGAATACTACTTGAGAAATGAGCGATAACCAATTATTCTTTGAGTTTGTCCTCAGTAAGTCAAATCCAATTCAAAGGGATTTTTCTCGAAAGTTAATTTTTCAGGTCCTGGGATTAGAGTAAGAGATTCACCAGTGGGTTAAATAAGATAAACCATAAGAGCTGAGGTGAGTCGCAGCCATCTTGATCATCGACGCCACAGGACCTGAAAACTTAATTTTCCGAAAAAAGTATCTTTGAACAGGATTTGAACCACTGAGGATAAACTTTGGATGATTTGGATACTGGACCATACATTCTAGTCTCTCTTCCATTTTGATGTTACATCATCATAAAAAGAAGTAAGTCAAAATTCAACAAAGAGGCTGGTGAAGTAGACTACTGCCTAAATATTCACGTTGGATGAAACTTAAGTTGCGATCCTTGCATATCAAAAAGTCATTCACTCGCGATTAAGAAAACTCGAAGCATCTGGAAAAGCCTTGAGATAGAACAACAAAATTAATGAGAAATACGTTGACTAGTCGAAGAAGAAGCAATGAAATAATGTCAGGAATACAGTTCTAGAACCTTGTTAGAATCAGTAGGGGATATCAGAAAGAATTTTGGTCGTGAGACTCATGGAGATCAGTCTTCTGGTCTTAGTCTAATAAGCGAAGAGAGAATTTTCGTGAATGAACCGACAGAAAAAGCTAATTTGCTAAACCAGCACTATCAGAAATGCTTCACTGTTGACAATGGTCGAGTCAACGATTTTACCGTACGCATTAACTCGGAGATGAGTCCCATCGAGATATAAGTTGATGGAATTGCTAAGTAACGTGAGATTGAAAGGAAAAAGGCACCGGGACCCGAAGGTATTCCCGCTGCTGTCATAAAAACTTTAGCCGATGAGCTTGCTCCCCTTCGTCAGGTATTCTATAAGAATTCACTACATGAGGGTACTGTCCCAATGTCATGGAAAAAAGCACATGTCATCCCGACGCCTAAGAAAAGGCATACTCTAAATGCAGACAACTATAGGCCTATATCACTAACTTGGATATTTTGGAAAATTATGGAGCATATTATAGCCAGCTCAATTATGCGCATTCTTGCTGAAAAGGGAGCAATCACTCACGAATTCCGCAAGGGTAGGTCTTGTGATACCCAGTTAGCCTTTTTTATGAATCTAAGGTGGCAGATAAGAGAGTTATATCAGATTAGAGATCAGATCAGAAAGCAATTTTTTTAGATTTTAAGAAAGTCTTTGACACAGTGTCCCAAGAAGAGCTTATTCAAAAGCTAAGCAAAGCCTCGGATAGATCGGTTTTCCCTTTTAACACTACTATTAAATCATTCGCTAATCTCACTAATTATCGATCTGGTAAAATTCTTTCATTTCAGAGTGAAAATGACCAAAATAAAGTTTATAAAAGGTCTCCTTTTGCAAAAAGCAAATCACTCTTCAAAAACCTGACGGAAAGGCTTTAAACAAGGCGGTTATCCCGTTTAAGATGCGCCTGGTCCCGCGAAAAGCGTTTTAACCGGGTTGTACTTTGTCAAAAGAAGCAAATTTGTCCATGCCCTACAAATTTATTTAAACTTCATCAAATTAATACTACAATATGAAATTACAAGGAAATAGGTTGTTCTTTTTACTTTAATGAACATTAAGTGTTCGGTCACAGTTAGAAAAAATAAGGAAAACAAGGATAATAAAATGAAGTAAAAGTTCTGGATGTACCTTGTTTTAATACTTTTAAATAAGGAATAAGTGAGAACTTTATTCTTATTAATCGGTCAGAAAAGAATAGAAAACGGCTCTTGCTAGGATCAAAACAAACAGTTGTTCTCTTCTAGCCTTAATTGCAACCTGACGACATCCGTGAGACCAAATTATATCAGGCCAACTTCAACGAAAAACAAAAAATGCCAAACAAACAATGAGGGGAAGTGTAAAAAAGGCTTTGTGGTATAAAGTTCAGGTAAGAATTCACTGTCAGACAACATAAAGGAGATCATGGGTAGTAAGATACTAAAGCGTAAAATAGGATGAAAAAAGTGTAAATCTAGCCACCACGAGTGCAAAAGCGTTGTACAGTTGATATATCTCACGAAAATTTCTCAGAGAGAAAAAGAGAAATAATCCTAAATCATCATCAAAAATAAAAGGAGCAGTAATGATCTTAAACCGTCAACTCTAGAGACCAAAATTATTAAAAAAGGAGCCAAAAAATGTCACAGTCAAAACATGGTAAATTCTAGGAAGTGCGATGGGCGCCAAAAGTTTCGAAAAGGACGCTGACGTAAATTCGCTAAAGAATAATAAATTCTGTCCAGAGGACGTATTTAGGTTTTTCATTTAAATGTGCAGCCTTGAAAATCGGTCTTTTCTTGGGATAGTCAGAATCGGATTTAATCCTGTTAGTCACACTTTTAGGGATTTTATTATTCTTTTGGTCCCCAACGCAATTGTTCCTTTAAATATTCGGAACACTTTTCCTCGAAAAAGACTGAAATGACGCGACAAAAGCTGGTTTTAGCGGTGAATGGGAGGTGGTCGTTGGAAGTACGTCATCCAAGTGTAAGTACGTATTCATAGGTCACGAAAGGGATAGCTAGAGAAAGGATGGCAAAGGTGTCCCTCGAATTCGGGTCAAAGGTTAGACCCGGAAACACATCGCCTTATATCACTCACGTTCCAAAGACGAACAATGTTTTTTGCTCTTACGTATTCAATTGTAAGTAGGGCTATCTAATATCGGTCGCTTATTTAGAATTGTATGCCAATCTGGACAACTCTGTCGTTTTGTAACCATGGAAATAGGACCTGAGGAAGAGAGAGTTGTTTGTCTTTAAAGGATGGATATGTTGATCATTCGTGGAAATCTTATAAATATTTGGCAATTACTACAGTTAAAGAATATTGGTGATAATTCGTTGGTCATCTCACTATTTAGTTTCTCAAGTTGACAACGATCCCATCCAAATTAGGATCTGATAGTGACCATCGGTGGTTATTACGACTTTTTCGCCACTTTCCCGTTCTCATGCTTCGGAACTCTTGAATATCGAATCCTGAGAAGAAAGGAGACCTATTAAGGATACTGAATCCTCAGGGAAGTGGAAGCCTCATTCCTTGTAAACGTAGACCAGAGAAAGGTGCAGACGGGTTCTAAAGGCCGAAAAAAACATGGGTCTGTCGAAATATTTATCCTATCAGTGTGATTTCCGAATGAAGAGCCTTCTTACGTACAGAGGTGATCGAATTGGAAAAGAATATCAACATATTTATAAGGTATTATATGACTGTTCGCTGAGATAGTGATCAAGTAGGATAGAATATCAAACGTTTAGTTTTTGTATTCAAAGAAGGTTATAAGTGACGGCAAAGAGCGAGGGATAGAAACAAATACTTCGCGAACATATGTAAAAGGTACATTTTCACTTTTACCCTGAGATGTTGCTGTGTCTAGAAAGTACAGGCGTGCGTATATTCGAGATTTTGAATCGAATGTTTTGTTCGACGAGAATTTCGAATTGAATCTGCAAAACTCGAATAGAATCGATTCCAATGAAAATTCGAATACAAAAATAAGTCGCGCAATATTATGTTTCCGTTATTCTTTACTTCGATTTTTTGTTTTATGGATGACATTTTTATGGTACTTGATTATGGTTATGATTATAATTACGATATTATATCTAATGCAAATAATTTCCTGATTATAAATCTACAATGCAACTTAAGCGGATGGCGAACTTAAGCAGAATACGAAGAAAATGCGAGCTTCGATATGGGAATTTGACGAGAAACAAACTGATAGAATATTTAGTAATCTCAATTCGACATTTGAATAATTTAGGCGATTCGAAGTGAAAAAGCACATCCTTACTGGAAAGTAGAGAAAGTACCTTTTAAGTAACTCTGTCCCATCACGGAACCACATGATCGACAAAATTAGGAATTAACTTCCAAAAGAGTATTATACTACAGAGGTCGGAGCGAAAAAAAATCGGTTCGAAACTGATAAGAGCAAAACTAATTGAAATTTGTTTTTACGTCGAACCGGAGCGAAAACAAGAACGAAAAATATTTCCGTTCGATTCTCTGGGCACTAACAGTGGCCTCAAAACGTTGCGAGAGTATCATTAAAAGAACGTGTAAAAGACGTACGTTCTTTTAATGATAGCGTACATGCACCGTAATTTTTACAAAAAGAATCACCTTCTACTGAACATACAGTATTGCCACGGTAATCGTAGAGGGTACAACGATCACAGCAGCTGCTGGTCTGACCAAAGTTCGTGGAATAAGTTACTAAGGAAATATTCATTAAGTTTTAATCTAACCGATGGTATAGTCGACTGAATGTTGTCGACGTTTTTTCGTAATTTCGGGAGGAAAATTGAATTTGCAACTTGAGCCAAGTGTAACTCCAGTCAATGAGGTATATCTTCTCTAACCCTGCAAAGGAACTCCATATATTTCAGAATTAAATAAAGTTTTTGACTCTGGCTCTGGGATAGACAAGTGGGAAGCGCATTCGAGTCTTGTGATAGCGGTCACAGATTCGATTCCCGGTGGGAGCACATATGTGTGAAATAACCTCAGCTGTCGAAGCACTTTTAATAGTACTATAACTAACTTTTCGACAGAAGAAGTTTGCCTTATTTGAACCGGACAGGAGAATCTCGAAAAATGAAGGAATAGTGGTAGAATAGCACTATTAATACATAGCACTAATTGTAGTTATATAGCACTATCCCACTTAAAAAAGCGTCTTAAACGAGATTTACTATACTTTTTAGACTTCCTTTTTATATTTTCGATCTCAAACAATAGCAAAGGTTGGTATAGATTAGGGGTAGAAGCCTTTTTCCATCGGAAACACGCTATCTTAAGAAAAAGTATTTAATTTTGCACTTAAGGGAACCCGGTCATGTCAGACATTTTTCAAATCCGTTTTTGCTTAGGAATTGTACAAGTATAATGATCGTATAATTGTATTGCTTTCCTAAAGCCACTGAGTTCTTACTTAACTGTTCTTCGAAGATAGGGATTGTATCATCCACAGCTGCGCATTTTTGAATTAATTCACAATATCACGAACGGTGCAGTGAATATTCGCTAGGTGGTGTTCCCTTTTGTCGCAATCTCAAGTTGTAAACATATCGAGTAAACCAAAAAGGGAGTGCAGTGTTTTGTGAGCGTAGTTTTTGAGAAATCATAATCTGTCTCACCACTGCAGTTGAGGAATTCTTTATTCTTCCTTAACTGTCCATCTAGTAAAAATTGTTTCATTGTAGAGTAAAAATGACCAAAGTTAAGTAATTAAGACGTTCTCTTTGTGAAATAGCAGAAAATTCTTCAGAAATATTATGTGCGGGGGATAGAAGAACCCGGCTATGACGCTATCCTGCTTAAGATGCGCTTTTCTCTTGCCCCCCCCTGTAAAGTCGATTGAGTTCTACTGTAGATGCTTGAGTTCGTCGTAAAACAGTAAAGTTTTGTAGTTATTTTGAGTGTTAAATGTTTCTAAACGATGTTTGAGCCTGACGACGGTCAAACTGCAACAAACTATAAATTAGTAAATAAAAATATATATTATTTGCTACAGTTTTACTTCCTAAACGTTGCGCCATTCCACACCAATAGGTTTACCATAATCAAATATAAAAAGATTTCCAATTTTAAATGAGAATCAATTTCCTCACCTTTAGCTGACGCCGTCCGAGAGCGATCGAGTAAAATTAATCGGAGAGAACAATGAATGACATGTTCGGACATCGCAAATCTGAGAGACGCTCTCTAATAAGAGGAAAGGATACTGGCGCCACCGCGTGGCTGATTCATTTTGCAACCTCTAAGGATAAAAATACGAAAAAGGATAAAATAAAAAGAGAATAAAGCGATAGATATCATCTCATTCCTTCTCATAGCCCGAATTGGCTCCGATCTTCATTTCATTCCCGCGAAATAAGTCATTCAAAAAAGAGAGTGAAAAAGAGAAGTGGGATGAGGGCGTCTTATCCATAGCATTTGTTTGGAGCGAAATAGAGAATGCTGCGTATAAAGAGATAACATGAATATTTAAGCTATTCAAAATAGCACGCGTTTAGACATGGAGTTTATATTTCAGATTCTGATTTTTATAATTAAGAGAATTTTTAAGCTACAATCCACGTCCGCAGTATTTAGAGTCGGGATGACGTAGAATGTGGTGCAAGTTGTAAATGGGAGCAAATAAGATGCGCGTTTTGTATACGGAAATACGTAGGAACAAGGAGATGGAATAGAATAGGACAGGCGGAAGAATAGCCGCTCAACACCGTGTTTAGGGGGAGGAACCCTTCAAATCTTTGCATCCTTTTGCGTATGACATTCCATCGTCTGAAACAGCGAATTTTTATCAGAAATCTTCTTCCCCCAGTAATGATCTTCAGTTTTGATTTTAGAAAACTATTCCATTTATGTAGTTAGCTAAATATCCCGCTGCAATTTGCCCTTCTGGTCAGGTGGCAACGCTGTAAAGGAGCAAACCATTTTAATGTTGTAAACATTGCCTTCGCCAATCCCTCTGAAATCCTTCTATAAAACCATCGAAAACCGAGAAGAACCGTTATTTTCGGCGGAGTGAAAATCGAAAGGAAATTCTCTAGCCGAAAATCGATATTTATTCCAATTTTTGACTTCCAATAAAATGGAGTTTAGTAAAATGTAATTGGAGAAAGCTTTACGAAAACATGTGTTACTTCGACTTGTCTCTAGCATTGGTTTAAAATTTAGTTTAATGTAATTCAAATAATGAAAGCTTGACATAATAAATAAACAATCAGGAGGATATCAAAACGGTTTGATTTGGTTCGGCGTTGTTTGAATGAGCTCAAACGGAACAGGTTTTCTTCGTTTCGAAAAAAAACAAAAACTTTCGATTCTTCACTCCCTTATTAACCGTCTTCTCTCTATCCCTCTCTCTGATAAAAACTCCCAAAAAGAACTTTCCATTATCAAACACATTGCTGTTAAAAATGGATATCACCATAGAATAGTCGACAAACTTTTAATTCACAAACAAAGAAAAATGGCCTTAAATAATATCTTTTGGAGAATCAAATTGTGAAGATGTAAAAACAAAATGGGTAAAATTAACTTTTTTAATCAGGCTTTCGGAAAATCAGCAACATCCTGCCCAAGGAAAGATTAAGACCTTCATTCAAATCACGTTTCAATTTACAAAAACTACTTTGTAATGGTAAGGATAAATATCACCCTTTGAAAAAATCCGGAATTTACAAGCTTAAATGCAATAACTGTGACGGTGTATACATCCTGAAATCCTCCTGAATCCTATTTGTATTCCTAGTATTTGGGTCAAACGCTTCACCATAAGAGCCAATGCACATAAAAGATGTTTTTTGAACAAGTCCTCCCAATCTCACTTAGCTAAACACCTTCTAGAATTCAACCATATTTCTGACTTTGTACCCGAAATTATTCACTATACAGATAAAAACCAAAGGCTTAATTTCTTAGAACAGTTTGAGATAATTTCCCAGACAAATTCCAAACAATGTAATGTGGTTAATGAGCACCTCTTCCCTTCCCATTAATTCGATGCATTCTATCATCTACTGACAATGTTGCTCTGTCCTTTCCCCCTCTTTCTCTATTTACTTTTTTCCCGCCGGTATTAATTGTTTATTTGTGCTAGGTCACTTGATGATGGAGATCAATCTCTGAGACTAGTCGTGTGTGTTTTCCTGTCTTTTATTGTTTATAATAAAAAATTTGGGGAAAAGTACAAATTGTTCTTGTTCATTACATTTATTTCTGGAATGTGGTGTTACAGAACAAGACAACTTAAGCTTCTTAGCAGCAGATCAAAGCAGCGATGAAGTCGCCGTTCACTTTGGCTGAACAAAAGAAGAGACTGAGAATGAACCCTTTTAGAGTCTGCGATAGAGAGTGCAGGTGATTTAATTGCATTTCATCTGCGAAAAATCTCCGTCTTAGGCCGGCAGCAGAGCATTAATCTATACCAAAAGGGTAGAGGGAATAGTCCGTTAGAAAACCGCGTCTTAAACGGATTTTGCTGCATCTACATTGATGCACTGCAAGCCAGCGTGTGGTAGGGTATGCAGACCTTTTGCTACTATCGACGGGAAAAAGAATTAATAGAAGATATCTCCGCGTTTTTTATCTTTTATTCTACTTTCATCGTCCGAAAGAAGCGCCTGAATATAAAAATACCACTCTTTCCATAATATAGATGACAACGCACTTTCTTTTCCCTCTGAATCTCTGAAGAGCTTCATGGGAGTGAATTAATCGACGGAGAAGAAATAGCTTTCTCAGTAAAAGTGATTTATCTGACTTCTGAGTCACATTTATCAGGAAGAGCTTTCACTTTCAGCTTCATTTGATACAGATGTTTCTGGGCGCCTCAGGATATCAAATTTTACAGAGCAAAGTTAAGTATATCGATTACTTTAATATTAACATCAACTAGATAATTATTTTTCCTTTATTACGACTTTTGATCAATAAAAGTTTCATAATTCAGTTACTTCAGATAGGATCATGCTGCGGAAATTATAGTAAAACCCATTTTAGACGCTCTCTCTTAAGACGCTATCCCCCCTAATAAGCGAATTTTAATGGGTTCCGTTTCACACGAAACACATGTTATAGATAACTATATTATACTTCATAAAACGCTCTTCTAACTGCTTATAAGGCAGATTTTGCTGTCTCCCGATGTAACCAGCAATTTCGATTCATTCGATAGACATTCAATAGTTTTACGTCGTCCTCTCTCTTCTCACACTTCGTCTTATCTTTAAATGGATTCCTTAAGAACCTCGTCTTTGGTTTGACTATTTTGTAATTCACTGACACCAACTCTGAGATCTTCTTCATCAATGTTCTCTTAGGGCAGAACCACAAGTTCGCTTGTCTGTGTTTCCTTTCGTTGATCCTTATCGTTGATAAGGAATCATGAAGCCTCCATCGCGCTGATTAAATATTTTCCTAATTATCTGTATGGTTAAAATTCATCATAAGATCTCTTTGTGCGAAAAGCACTCCATTCTTTAAAAATATGATTTTATGAAAACCAACATTACACGTTATTGCGCTTTCCCGTTTAAGTGGTGCTCCCTCAGAAAAGCGTCTCATTCGTTTTTTAATGCATTTTGTCGTAGATTAAAATGGAAAATTTTCCTTTGCCTCATTTTCTCGTTCGCTTGGATTTTTGAACGATTCCACCTAAATCACCTTAATTTTATTCAGCCATTTAATGGGATTTTCTCGTAAATGTCGAAATTCGAGGTCGATCATTAGACTACGATTATCAATTCAAAATTTAACATCCGACATATTAATTGTTTTATATTTACGCACTGCATGGGACTGAAAAACGTTGTATCGATGAATTAGAAAAGGAAAAAATTAAAAGAAAAGCAATACGTTTTGCAAAGAATTGCAACGACAAATTAGGAGCGTAACTCGGATGATTCAGGAGACAAAATGAATCTTTAGAAGAACGAAAGTTAAATCTAACACTTAATTATTTGATAAACATTAGAAGATCACAGAAGATTTAGCCGATATTTTGTGCTCTCCTTATTACATAGGCCATTCTGATACTGCGAGGAAGATTAGAGAAACAGATGCTAGAAGCAGTCGATTCAAGAATTCATTTTTTCAGACAACGATACGTGAAAGTAATCGATTAGTAAAGTACAATTATGCAGCCCCATCACATGCCGAAATGAGGCATGCAAGATTCTTAAGTTGATGTAATTGAAGTATCAGCTAAGTATTTGTCCGAATTATAATATATTTCGCAGATTCCTCAATATACGGAAGAGGAAGTGTCCACGGGCCTTTTCATCTTCCAAATCTTCCTCACTAAGTAAAGTGCTGCATTACACTTAAATACTCCGTACGCTGCAACTCATCCGTAATGAAAACGACATCAGTCATTGAGAAAAAATGAAGAGCTACGTCCCTCCATATTTAAGGACATCTTTTAAATCAAACGCAAGACGACTTTTCACTTTTATTCGGAAAAATTTCTGAGTAAGCAGTACGAATGTAGAAATGCGCAAATTAGGTTCTGATTACAGTTCCTTATCTTTCTGTGAAGTACCAAATCAATAGACTAAATTCATGACAAAGTCTTATCTCGGTATTTTACACAAAAAATCAATGATAGCCAAGATGCATCAACAAAGTAAATAAATTGCAATCCCAAAGGTCGCCTACCCCTCCATTCAATTATTTAATAACTTAATGATGGAATTTATATGATAATATGAACGTTAAGTCCTGCGAAGTAGCGTAAATTTCCGCTAGGGCAAATTATTATTTTATTTATAAGCACTTTAATTTACATCTACATCTACATATGTACCCTGCAAGCCGCCTTTCGGTGTGTGGCAGGGGGTGCAAGCACCATGACTCTATTTTACTCTAATTTACAAGAAAATAGTAAGTAGAGATGATAATATAACCCTGCCGAATGATTTAGATAGTATAATGAAATAGTGCGATGACTGGCAATTGCAGCTCAATGTAGACGAATGTTCAGTAATTAATTTCTCCAAAAGAAATCATTTGCTAATGATTTTTCGTATAGCCTTCGAGGGACTACGAGAAGCTATACGAAATTACTATACGAGAATCGAGAGGCTATACGAAATTCCTTGGGTTAACCTTCACGAATAAATGGTGTATTCACATCCACAATATATATGGGTAAACACTTCGTAAGGGGAATATTCGGTAGGAGCGAGAGATGTTACTTAGCGTTCGTTAGGCTTCATCTTGAGTATGCATGCAGTGTGTGGGACCCTAATGCAAAGTGCTGTGTTCACGAAAGGCCTTTTAATAGGAATAGCTATGACGAATCTGTGGGAGAATCTCATACGCTTCAGGACGAAGAATGATGGGAAACCAACGCGCTGGTTTGAAAATTCTTCTTCTTTTACATGTGGCAATTTGCTATCAAAATCTTCACTTGCCTGCAATTCCTAAGCTCGCATTTGATATTCTTTATTTATGCCATATGTTTTGCTGATTTTCAAGCTTCTCCGAAACCTGACTTTCTGTATTCTTTGGGAATTCCTCATGAGCGTGGCAGAAGTTCGAATACCTACGTTAAAGCCCTGCATTGACTTGCTCACTATGTTGATTTTAAATAAACTTCATCTTACATGCAAATCGTAACCAAAAGTGAAACCTCCTGTTATTTATATTTAAGGTTCAGCGTCAGATACGGAAATAGATTTTCAGTTTTGACTGAATTGAGCAAAAGTTTTCTAAATTCTAAAATTCCATTTAAGTAGCATTAACTTCACGGTTCAATTGAGGGCCAACTAAAAAAAAATCATTACACTCCATAATTTGACCTTCAGTTGAGGATAACTTTCCCACAACCCAACTCTTTTATATTTTATTGCGTTCGAATGTAATAAAAACGAATGCTCGCTTATTATTAATCTATTAGTTACCATGTGTTAGATTTTATAAATTATAAACTTTTTATCTTTTGTTTAGATTTAACTTTAGTTTTCTAGATGTGGGTTAATTTTAGCCATTAGTTTTGAATTATTGTTGTATGTGTTCATAGGATATCTGCAAAGATTGGGAGAAAGAGAGGTCAGTCTTGCCTAACCTAGGCAAAAGAACTCAATAATAATAAAAATTAAATCTGTATATTTTACCCACCTTGTGGGTTATTATATCGCTCCGAATAAGCGGGAATAAGAGTTCTCCATATGTTTTTATATGAATAACCCCGATATCGAGTGTTTTGAAACCTTGGATCTCTCAGAAGGATGTGTTAATGACCCGCACGATTAGATAAATGAAATCTTTTTATTCCTTCGCATAGCACGATCTAAGTGAGGCACAGAATATCGCACTTTGGAATTCGGTTAGATTCCGATATGTTCGCTCGAACAATTCTCTAGTCATAACTATTTCCTATTCCCCGAATGGCTGCTCTAGTTTCTTGACGAGTTAGGCTTCTCTATTTTTATGTCAACGTGAAAAATTAAATAAATTGTGATTAATATAATTATTACGAATAAATCAAGAAATTTTAAATATATAAGTTTAAGACGCTATCCCTCTTAATACGCGGTTCTCTCCCGATCTCTGCCTACTTTACACGAAACACGTGATCAAAATAACGCTTAAGACACTCTCGCTTGAGATGCGAATTTTTCCAGTTCACAATCCCGCTTTGGTTAATCGTTCGCCTCATTCCATTTTTTTTACATCATCTGTGTCGTCATCTTACGCTTCGCCTTATCTCTAGAATGTTTCCTTTTCATTTTCTTCTTTGTAATGACTAATATTGAGAGAATAAAATTAAGATCGCGAAGCAGGAATATCTCCATCCTACTGCCAGAGGTGATACGAACCCTGAGATAGAGTGAGATCTTCTCTGTCATTTTTGTTTCAAAGCAGAAGGTCAGTTTGAAAATTCACATACAGATAACACCGCTTTATTATAGAGTGAAAAATGACCAATACCAAATAACTAAGACACTCCTTGTGCGAAAAGTAGGCTATTGTTCAAAAATATAATGGAAGCCAACAACGCCATTTAAGTCGCAGATTTCGCTTGATCCTCTGAAAAGTGACTAAGTTGGGATTTTTCTCTATTTACTTCAGCGATAAGTAATAAATTTTGATTAGTTTCTGCATTGATTTACTCAATGGAAAAAAGGGTTAGTACGGAAAATGTGACGAAAGGCATTTGACGTGATATGAGGAGGATACATTTTCACGGTCGCAATGAAATCCAATCTCAAGGATGAAAAGTCAGTGACACGAGTCAAAGGAACCTTTTTTAAACATATTTAAGAAGTAAGATATGATTTTTTATGTATCTCCTTTTCTATGAAGACATCAAGGGTTATCAAATAGCGAGAAATAAAGAATGAGATATATCTCTGAATGTATTCTACAATTGATTGAAAAAAGGAAGCATATAAAAGGAATGCTCAATCTTAAATTTGATTGAATTGATGGCCAACCTTTACTGAGTGACCTTAAAACGTCCTGAAATTTGAACTCGACAGAATAAAATTGGGAATCTCGATGACAGTTTATATCTGCGAAATACTTTTCAGAAACTGTAATTAAAATTTCTTGGTGTGATATTAGAATATTGCTTACAAATTATATATAATATTGGATGGCAATAATTAATAATATTGAATATTATTGTTGGATCAGCTGTCTTTCATTTACGCTGTTTCTTATTCAGATATTTCCACCCTTTCCCGGCACTTAGGTGAGAAATTACCGTAGTATGGAAGCTATGTAACAACTTTAAAAGGGATTTCAGAAGAAAACAATTTGGATCGCCTTTCACTTATAATTTGTAAACCGGAATTTTATTGGAGGACGATTATTTTACATTTGATTGTTCAGAAAGATCAGATTTATGTAATAATAGTTATACATTTCATAAATTTCACAGAGTCAGGCGAGGTAATTACCACAGTTTTTAAACTGGTAAAAGTACAAACCTTTTTAAGTTCTTCTCCGTTATACATTTCTATAAGTTAAATTTAGTTCCGTAAATTTTGATGGAGAAATTCACTAGTAAATCGCAATAAGGAATCGTCTGCACCCGACAATGGGAGAACCATTTGTTCAGAATGTGTGACTTCGTAAAGTGTATTTATTCGGGCAATAGAGAATCCCAGAGCTTGTCTTGTCTTGCGCTGACAACCAGCGCAAAGCAGATTATCCTGAAGAATGTTTGGTGCGCTATAGGATTTTATTGTTAACTAGCCTCGTGTTAAACAGAAACTGTTAAGGTGGATCGGAATGGATTCCCATATACCTTTGTCAAGATTTAATAGATTCATTGATTTACAATATATTCTTCAAAACTATGAGAGAAATGCTAATTACGCGACCTCACGAGTCAAGAATCGGATACTCAGTAATATGAAAAAATAAGCCACTTATCGCTGGAGCACTTATACCTTTACTGCCAGTAGGTTAATATTGAAGTGCTTTTGGTAATTTGTTCTTCATCGTGAAAATCCCTTCTTTGGCTTCCCAAACCCGTATCTTTCCTATGCTCAGCATATTTGTCTTTGAGAGAATTCCATTATCTTCGGAATTGTAATCGAAGTGGCAGACGACGCATGTTGTCGGATGAAAACAAAATAGGAGATATGAATGTATTTAAAATTTTGGACAATTCCAGTCCCAGATTTACTAGTCTCGTATTTAATATTTTTATTATATTTAATATAACGAGGAAATTGGGAATATATAAAAGTGAATTTTACAGGATAATAAAGTAAAGCATTTAACGGAATGTGTCCAGATTTTGTAAATAAATTGTCATTGTACGTATCTAAAATATTGTTGTACCTACAAGTTATTTCTTGTGCGTTCTCGGCATTTCAGCCAATCATCCCATACACATGGATGACGCGTGGTAATGAAGATTTCTTCTAAAATTCATTCCCTACATTAATTGTCTTATGCATATCGGAGTCCAATTGATTAAGACAGGTTCTACTATATCTTAATAAATAAAATAAGGGAGTAGAATTACAGACGAAGGCAGCAAGAAGGGAATCTGAAGGGGCATAATAAGGTGAAATGGACACATTCAGACCGAATAAACCAATTTGTAAGACGGGTTAATTATGATAATTTTACAGACTCTTGTTCCAGGGCACTCTAAGTCTTGATATTTTGGTAGCATCACTTGATACATTTCACTATTTTCAGATATCCAAATAGAGCCATTCACTCCATACCGAATAATATGACATATGGCTGGTCCAAGTCTTTCTGGTGGTTGTGATGGTAATGCACCTAACTGACAAGCAAGAAGGTCCCTTTGTTCACAATCCATGTCTAAGTCTTTAACTCGTATAATACTGGTTTCAGTGACTCCTGGGCATATAGCACAGATCCTTACACAGGAATTATTAAAATAAAATCCCCCTGCATATCCTAAGGTGAGAGCAATAACACCATGCTTTGTTGCTGAATAAACAGGTGCTCCTCCTAATGGTATATGGCCAACAATGCTTGCTAAATTTATTATAACTCCTCCCTGCTTACCAAAGTCAGCTCCCATATATTTCAATCCAAGATGAATTCCATTAACAACCCCGTTAAAATTGATTTTAATTGTGTCTTTCCATTTTGGAGAGTTTAAAATTCCTGCATATTAAATTAAACATATCAAATGGGATAAGTCGGGTCGCAAACGCAGGAGCTCAGTTAACTAGTGAATCTCGTAGTTGATTTCGCATAGAAAGTGATTTTTATGATAAAAATATTTCTGTAGTCTATTTCTTCAATTCAAGTAGTCATTACATTTTATTTCCGTCTATAATAAATTATATCAAGAAACAAACAAATATATAGAGACAAGTATATAGAATAGTTTTAACAATTTTATAACAAGATAAACGAATTATTAACAATTGTTTGGTTTTTATACTTACGAGTAAATGAATGCAATGTGTAAAAATTAGTCAAGGTAGATAAAAAAATATAGATTTAATATCTAAAATATATAAATAGACATACTGTAAGGTACAGCAGTATATAGTAGTAGCAGTAATGTGAACATGTCAATAGATAACTCGTTATTACCAATCTGCTTGTTAACGGTCCATATCAAATGTAAAGGCGGAAATCTTCGGAAATCATATTTATGCATTAGTACGTAGATTCATATAGATAAATTACCGTTTCCGGTGACCGTTCTTTCTCACTGCATAATTATAATTATATATTTCTTGTCCTTTGTACCTGTTCTTAGGTCTTTTGATATAATTATATTTCCATTATCAATGTATGTATTAATTAATTTGCTCTTTTAATTAACTTCTAAATTTCTCATGTGTCATTTTTGCATGTTTTTATTTTTACTATTGTTTTATTCTACTATTTTATGTGATATATATTATTTTCTCACGTATTCCTGCAACTTCCTCTTTTTTGATCTAATTTTTTTAATTTTATTATTACTTTTGTATTTTGGTTAGAATGTTTTATATGTTTTTATCATATTTTTTATTTACTGTGTTTACTATCTCATTTTTTTTCTTTTTCTGATTTTATTTTATTATTGTTTCTGTAATTTCTTTATAGTACTGCTTTTCTAATTTTCTATTCTTACAAAGTTTTCTTTCATAACTTTTAGCTTGTACTATCAGTAGGTTTGCGCAGGTTTTTCACACCCCCCTTCTTTGCGGGTGTTTTCCTGCAGTGGATATTTTTTCCTAAGATATCACCTTAGGTTTTTTTTTTGATCCACTCCTTCTAAATTTTTCCTTCCTATTTCGCTATTCACATACACATATCTTTTATGTATGTAATATTATTGACGAAAGGTTAGATGGAAGAAGAGACTTTTCAGTCTCAATCTCGCCTTAATAAAGACCTAATAATAAATTAGCCAAACAGGAAATGAAAATTCATGGCGGAAAGCAAGGCGTCTTATATACACTATGTATTTCGTGTGAAATGGGTGAGGATCGGGAGAACACCGAGTAGTAATCGAGAAAGCGTCTTAAGCGGGTGTGTTTTAAACGGGTTTTAATGAATTATTAATTCCCAAACTTTATCACTAAAAAATCCCTTTGACGGACCTTAGGAAACTTGTGGTGGTAAAATTTATGATTAGGTTCTCGTAAAAAAATAACGGCGCTAATTGAACTTGAAATGAGAAAGAAAGTTTTAAACGAATACTTAGACGAGGACCCACAAGCTTTTTGGTCGTACGTGCGTGAGGTCCAAGGTAAAGTTCAAACCGAAAGTTCGTTAAAAGATAACAGCGGCAATGTAATTAACGATTCTAAGGAAAATACGAATATCTTAAATGAATATTTCCACACCGTATTTACGTCCGATATTACATTAGCCACCATACCAGAAGTTGATAAAGCAGTAACAATGTCGAATATCACATTCAGGGAAGACGGAATTATTAAACTTTTACGGCAGATTAAGCCAAATAAAGCTCCTGGTCCTGAGGATATACCAGCTGGAGTATTAAAAGAATTAGCAGAGAGCATAGGCCTTTTTCTGAAAGTAATATTTGAAAAATCTATGAGCGAAGGTAAGGTCCCGAAAAATTGGAAAATTGCGAATGTCACCCCAATTTTTAAAAGCGAAGTAAAAGATCCATCGAATTATAGGACCATTTCGTTAACTTCATTGAGTGGTAAAATAATGGAACATATAATTACTAATTCCTTAATGGGTTTTCTCAAACCTCTAAATTCATAATTAAGAATCAACATGGTTTTCGTAAGACACGATCCTGCGAGTCAGAGTTAGCGTTATTAATTCACGATATCTTGAAATCGGCCGAAAGTAAAAGACAAGTCGATGCGACATTTTTGGATTTTCGGAAAGCGTTCGATAAAGTCCCACATCATAGATTGTTATACAAATTAAAACTTGCGGGCATCAACGAAGAAGTAATAAGTTGGCTAAAAGATTTCCTGTCCGATAGAGAACAACGAGTGGTAATAGATCGTATTAGTTCCAACCTAGTATAAGTGACCTCAGGCGTCCCACAAGGAAGCGTAATCGGACCATTATTATTCTTAATATACATTAACGACCTTAATGAACACATCGACAGTAACGTTAGAATATTTGCGGACGACACGGTTATTTACAGAGAAATAAAAAGGAATGACGATAGATTAAGCCTGTCGAATGATTTAGATAAAATATTAAAATGGTGCGACGACTGGCAATTGGAGCTCAACGTAGACAAACGTTCAGTAGTTAATTTTTTCGAAAGAAAATCCTTTGCCAATCATAATTCATATAGACTTCGAGGGAAAACATTATCAACTGTCGATTCGGTAAAATATCTCGGAATAACCCTCACGAATAACTTAACTTGGGGTACTCACATCCATAACATATAGGCCGTTCTGATACAGCGAGAAAGATCAGAGAAATAGATGCTAGAACCAGTCGATTCAAGAATTCTTTTTTTCCGAGAACAATACGCGAAAATAATCGACTAGGAAAATAGAATCATGGTGCTTGCACCCCCTGCCATTCGCCGAAAGGCGGCTTGCAGGGTACATATGTAGATGTAAATGTAGAGCTCACAAAGTTGAGCAAAATTTATACAGTATACAGTTATTAGCTGACTAAATACAGTTAAAATTTGTTCTATTGAAATGACAATCACTTACTTTTATTCTAGATAGGAGCTTACGTACTGCGGGTAAAAAATGATAACATAAACTATTAAATCACACCGATGATGATACTACCTAATAAAATAGCTCACTGACAGCTAAAAAATATTATCATGTTACCACTTAGCCCATGAAAATACGCGTAGGAAGATAAATAAGTATGCGGTCCAAATTCGGCAACCTTCCTATAAAATGAAATCTTCGAGATAGACTTATTGATTCGCGAGTATATTTATGAAAATCCACTCTAAATGTCTTATAAGTTGCAGTCGCTCGCGTGTTTCAGCCCAATTGATGGAAAACAAACGAATCTTCCGCATTTTTGCCAAGTGAAGATTATTGGAATTCCCAATTATCCCAATGAAGACATTTTGCAGTGTATTTAAATGGAAAAAAGAGGGGACCGAACTGTGGGAAAAAGGGTGAAATTGGAATAAATATTAGTAGCAATAATAATCTTATGCTCTAGGGAATACCCATAAGAGTAAAAAATGATAGCAAGAGTATGTCAGCTAACACGAAGTAATTAATACAGAACATAGCAATAAGGAAAGAATAGCACTAATTTAAAGTCTCCCGCTAATAAAAATTAAAAATATGGGCCGATAGTGAAAACAGGACATAAAAGATGAGATCTAAGATAGAAATTTGTTTGCGGAATTTAGGGAAAAATGAAGATCTTTATGAAAAAGTGGAGAAGATTCAAGTTATATGGGCGCCTTTTGAGAATGAGTGATTGACATAGAAAATCTTCACTTACATTACCGATTTAAAGACAAAAATAAGTCGAACAAACAAGAAATGTGTAATTTTGTAGCAATTTAAAATATATCTGGAACTTTTGGAAGGAAAATTGATGAATTTAAGAGGTTCCAAGAGAAATAAATTCAAAACCAATCGTCAGAAGAAAAAAGGGAAAATCAAGGCAAAAGAAGGAAAGAGAATGCAATTTTTTTCTATATTATGCTAAAATCGAAAATCAATGAATAAAAGGAAGTGAAAGTTGGTGGAGAAGCAGTGAAGTCAGTTACAGACGACAAAGCTATTTTGAATGGAAATTGCATATTGTAATAAATGCAGTAAACGATAAAGCAAGAAGCTTGAGATGAACATAAACGTAAAGAAAACTGAAATAATGGAAACAAAGGAAAAAAGTTAATCAGGGTGAGTGGGAAAAGATAAGTTCCTTTGCTTGCGTAGTTATTGTGGTGCACAGATGAGTTTCAAAAAGAATAACATTGGCCAAGAAAGCGAAGAAAATTAATGACGAAGGATCTCAGGAAAATGAAGGTTTCCGGAACAGATGATAAATCCTTGGTGAGGACTGTTTTGCTGTAAGAGTGGACCATATGAAGAGAGGAAATCAAAATATTGAGATTTGAGTGTGGCGTAGAATAGAAAAAGTAAGTTGGAATCAAAGAAATGCTTATGTTGAGGAGGGGAGATTGGAGTAATAGAACAAGATTTATTCCATTAACTATTCAAGTTGAAATATTGAGAAGGAGATCGCCAAATAGAGCAATCGGAGGAAGAATATTATTTATTTATTTATTATACTCTTAAACTGCAAGTAGGCATTTAGCCTGGTGGCAGTCATTTAAAGGGCAAAGAGAATTAAATCTCTGCATGGCTTTCACTCAAGTTGGGATGAAAACCCCCTGTGGACTTCATCCACGTGAAATCTCGTATTAAAAATTAATCTAAGGATTTAAAGTTTAAATTTTGAAATCGTAATGATTTTAGTCGCGGAATGGTTAAAAGAACGAATAAATAAGTAAGTAAATAAGTAAATAAGTAAATATTTAGTTAAAATTCAAAATTATAGTTTGACATTGGAATGAGGCGTTCTCTAGATAAGTCATTCCATACATTGAGAAATGAATATTTCGCAACATCGGTTTTCTGTTCGCATTCCTTTACTTTTAATCCGTGATCCGATGTAATCAGGTGTATGAAACCTTCCACGTAGTTCATCCCTTTCCTATCATTAGAGTGCACTAATCTAAATATCCTCGACGATAGCGAATCCCATCCTAACTGATCTAAAATTTTACTCTCATCCTTCTTATGCCTTCTGACTACTATATCTAGCCGCCTTCCTTTCGATTTGTATTCGACTCCAAGGATTCGATTACAATTTACCGAATCAATAGACTTGATAATCGCACTACTAATATATAATAAGTTATCAAAGATGCCATTCAAGATAAGTTATTTTTCCGTAATGATATTCCTCAGCATTCGTATATCCGGATGCGATTAAATTCGGAGCAAACAGGATCAGAATTCTTCTATTCTCTTCGGGCCATTGATATGATGAATCCAAACAACTTGTAGATTAGCTTAACCGTTTACCCAGAACTACCATATAAATGACAACCCAAATTATTAAGGGATCCCGATACTTCATTGAGGGAAACCTGAGAAAAATATTGGTTAAAAGAAAAAGGAAAATCATACTTTATGGCGCATTATGATGGTGAAACACACCGAGAATAAAAATAATGAATGAGCCATGAACCATAAATGGTTGGCCACTTCTAAGAAGAGCAACACCCGTTTAAGAAGCTCCTGCTTAAGAAGGATCCATCCCTTCAATACGCGTGGTCCCTTCTACATAAAACACATGTGAAAAATACTGCTTTTGTCGGTGTTTTTTCAGACTTAAGAAGCTTATATCGAAGAAATGAGGGAATCGTTATCTGTTGAACGTGGTCTTAGAGAGATCGTGATGCTCTACTGCCGTTAAAAATCTTTATTCTTCTTTAATTGTTTGTTTGGTAAAATCTAACTCATTAGATTAGTAAAAAATGACCAAAATTAAGTACCTAAGACGAGTCTTTGCGCGAAAAACAAACCATTCTTCGATAATATTATGTAATGTAATAGCAATACGCAACCAGGTTACAACTTTATCCTATGTAAGGCTTGGTCCCTCGAAAAGCACCTGAACCGAGTTTTACTGTATATATCTTAATAATAAGATGTTAATTTTGGATAGAGGTATGCTGCAAAGTTCTTTCTGAAGTTTGGAAACCGATGGTTCAAGGTCTGCATACGTTTTTTTCATCTAAGATATATAATTTACCACAGTCAGCTTTCCTCTCCTCAGCCGTCTGAGACCCAAGGATTTAAATTTACTTTAGATTTACCCTGCAATCCAGCAGTGGCATTGTGACTAGTGTATAAAAGCACCGTTATCCCTTCCTTACTCTAACTGCTCCACTGAAATACTCCACAAGTAAATCGACCATTAGTTGTAGACCTATTATAGTAGCTATTAGTCCTGGCGACTATTTCCTCATCTCACTTTTGCGTTTTCTCTCGAGGCTTACGAACGTTGATAACTGGAGTAACTAAATAAACTCTTGTCAACTACATCTATACTGATAAAATTTTCGAATAACTTCTGTCTGTAATCATATCTTTTGTCCTTCCGTGAATCCCGAAGGACTCTATCATAGCCGAAACACTGCTATCGAATCTGAAATCTCCTTTAACAATCCTAGAAGTTCTACGATAAACCATCTCAATATAGGCGATTCGTCCCACATTGCTAAGATTCCAAATCGCAAAAGAACCTACTAGTAGAGGTAGGAAAAAAGTTACTTTCGATGAGCATCCCCCAGAATTCTTCTAATCTTTGTATTCCATTCGCCTTTCCTATTACGCTTCGAATGTGTTCTTTTAAGGAAAACTGAGAGTAACTCCAGAGAAAACATTATGTGATACGAGGGTAACTTTGGAGGACATTATTTTTCTTCTTCCCTCCATCGCATGTCTCTATTTACTCACTTTTGATGAAAGAGGGGGTCGAGGACGTAAAATAATGGAATTCCTTCTTTATGATATGAAATACAAATCTGTACTAAACTCCACATTTCCTTAGGTCAATATAATAAGGATTCAATACAGATTTTTATTGCATATAGTAATAATAATGATATTCATAACATTATGTGTATTGAGATCTGGGGAATACTCATAACAGTGAAAAATAATTACAAAAACGTATAAGTTCAGGGAAAAGTAAAGTTAGCTTATGAGTAATCAAAAAGGATCCGATAATGAGAGCGAAATAAGATAAATAGACGCTAGAACAAGTCGTTTTAAGAACTCATTCTTTCCGCGAGCAATACGCGATAGGAATAGGCTAAAAAAGTAGCTCAATCGTTTGGTGTTAACAACCCCTGCCACACGCCGAAAGGCGGTCTGCAGGGTATTCATGTAGATGTAGAAAGAAAAAATCATAAAGAAAACTCCCTAAGCCGTAATTCACCGAGATAAATAAAATGAAACCAGGAAACTTACCTCGGGGTGGTTCCGCTGATGCTGAGTCCAGCGTCGCAGGGAAAGCACTTGTATCCAATACACTATAATACTATAAGTATATCGGAACCTATGCATCCTCCCTCAGTAGATCTGCTGGACTAGGTTGAGCAGTCCAACAGGAGGAGGAACCATAGGCAGCACCCCGAGGTAAGTTTCCTGGTTACATTTTATTTTCCTCGGTGAATTACGGCATGGTGCGCGTTTCTAATTACTATCATCTTTTAAGAATAAGATGTCAGAAGAGGCGAATCCGGCCCCTAACAGGGCCCTTTGAGGCGCTACGGCCGAAAAGAAGATCCACGAAAGGAGAGCACCACGCCGATCGAGACCCGCAGTTGGTGCAACGGCGACGGCGCAGAGGAGACGACGGCAATCAAGACATTTCTACCTAAGAAATAATGGGCGTTTTCGTCGTATGTCAGAAGAGAGTAACAGGGCCCTTTGAGGCGCAACGGCCGAAAAGAAACCATCAGAAAGGAGAGCACCACGCCGATCGAGACCCGGAGTTGGTGCAACGGCGACGGCGCAGAGGAGACGACGGCACTCAGGAAATTTCTAGTAAGAAATATGGGCGTATTCGTCGTCGTCTATTCCATATGATTAAGATTCTTTTGTAACCTCAGAAAATGTGATATTTCTGTGTGTGTGATATTCTGTCAGTGTGTTTACTTATGATTGTATTATTGTGTAAACTGTTTGAAATAGTTAGCCGCACTGTAGTGTTGATGATATTTTAATAGTATATTTGCTGATAATAACTTATATGCTCTGCCTTTGGTAATGGGGGCGTTTTCCTCCCGTTTAGGATGATGAAGGAAAAGGTTATGCTTTTCTATTTGCCTCTCAAAGACTGCTATCATGCTGGATGCCCATTTTCAGTCAAAAAATATAAATAAATAGAAATTTTAGGCATATTTAGAAAATATACATTGTCGTTCCCATTTTACTTTCAGTGTCGTATTCTTTCGAATCTTCTTAACCTCGATACGAGTTCTCTCTCAAAATTCGCAGGGAATCCAAAAGAAGGATTTCTTTTTCACTTTGACATTGCCGATCAAAAGATGTTTCCGCATGCGAATCGAATGAGATATCTCAGACGAAGAGCTGCTTAGGAAAACAGATGAATGAAACATATATATACTCTCACACCTCCACAATACATTAATATCTCCTTCCTGAACCATTCTTTTGCTGACATAGACAAATCCCACCTACAGAATTCCTTCATAGCTTACGTTTTATTATACCTTTCCCAACCTATCCGAAGTAAATCTGATCTTTCCCTGACCTCCATAATCATTCTCCCAAAATAGTGTCACTATTTAAACATCATTTCACACCCACGTTAAACTAGGTTTCTCCGTGTTCTTTGATTTAGATTATCCCTCCACCCCATCGAACTCTCTCCCTTTCGGATTGTCGAAATCGAAGCAAATGCTTTTTAGCGACTTCTGAAAGGAATACGAATATAAGGACATAACTCCTGAATTAATATCGCAATTCTTTGCTTGACTTCGTATGTTAATAACACATAAAAAACCGTCTTCTTCCTTGAATCATTGTCCTCCCTTTAAGGATTATTTCACAAGAATCTTCGGCCTGATTAGGTATCGAAATAGGGCTACAAAGACTGAAATCATCAAAGTTTGAAAATGAATAACCCAGATTTACAATGAATTATTACAATAATTATAAATTTTATAACTTAATATGAGTAAAACAAGACATGTTTCTCAGTCATCTACGAATATTTGGAGGACTTGTCTTTGACCCTAATTTAAGAAAAAATAAGATAATTCGGGAGTAAAATCCCAATAGAGTAATACCTTACGAATCAGCTAGCTCCATTACCCGTAAAATATCTTTGGCACAAACAAAGAACTCAATCAGAAACTCCTATTCAATGTAATACAGCGTTTTACTAAACAAAAGACGACGTTTTGTGATTTGCCTCTCCGAATAAAAGGACTCTATTCCTCAAGAAAGTGGAAAATGTGTTGAGATGCAATGGTAACATTTTGTTCTCAATACCAGCTTGCAGTAATAATTCACATATAATGCACATATGAATAGGCTATTTCGATTAGGAAATAATCAATAAATATCGTTCAGATTTCATTGCAGTTTATTTACAGTTAAAAGCGCAAGCCATTGAGAAAGTACGATATAAAACTCAAATTTATTTTGTAGATTTATTATATTAAATATTATTTGATGCATTATAAACTCTCTCTTCAAATAGTAATAACAAAATTGAATAATACCTATTATGTTTAGGTGTATCTTATCATTATCGTCTATTTAATGGAAATTCGTGACAAAATAGGGGTTTAACTTGCCCTTGCATAAGTTTTATCCACTTTCCTATCTCCTATATATCTATTCACAATATCATTTCTTATCCTACTTCTGTTTTTCATTTTATGCCTATTATTTGTGATACTTATGTGAAAGCTGTTTTATATGTTTTTTTAGTTGTAAAATGGTTTATTCCGTCGAATCTTACATAATAACCGTTGTGTATATATTTATTCATTCGAGGTCAGCAACTCCCGTAAGAAATACGTGTGAGGTATTTTTGAACACTAATATCCTGTACTTTCCCGAAGACATAGAATAATGAAATTTATAAATTCGTTAGAGGTCTAACGGACTATAATATATCGATATTCTTTTTTCACAAAGTATCATGGGTTCGACTCTGGAACACACGAAACACTCCCAATAAAAATTCATGAAAAAGTTCATTTTGATCGATTACAGACTTATTTTCTTTAGCACCATGAAATTATAAATAAAAGTCCAACGAAATCGACTTAAGTACCAAAAAAAGGAAATTGAATTCTAACTTTAATCGCTTTTGATTGGACATTGCGAGGGCATAAAAGACGAAAATTTTGTGGTCCCATCGAAAAGACGATCGACACTCATACAGGGAAAAATAGATTTACATCTTTCTTTATCTTTTCCGGAGTTTTATACATTGAATTCAGTTCCATCATTTTAAATGGAGGAATTCAACGGTAAATAAATACAAATTGTATTCTTCAGAGCTACGCTTTTCCCTTGATTTTCCATCAACGACGAATTACGCATCCTTAGGTATCCCCTCCCCGAAATTTCTATGGAGGATGATCTAATTGAGTAGGTAGGAGACGTCTAAGCGTCGGGCGTCTGGCAGACGCTCACGTCGGGACGCGTTCAGCATCACCTCTGGCGGGGGCGGTTCTCCGTATATAAGAAGGGGCGGCTGAGGAACACTCCATCAGACGACACGGAGGAGGGTGCCGCAGCAAGGACGTCTGGTACCGGAATATGAAGGTGGGTCTCCCCTTTTGCTCTCTCTGGAGGAAATCATTATTTTATGGAGCAAATTTCGAATTTGATGCACTTCGAGCATTAAATTTGCGGGTGGCGGTCTTACTTAGATCACGGAGGATTCACTTTGTTGAGCATCAGGGGTGTGGACGGAAAATGTATTGGTACTACCCGGAGGAAAGCAATTTAAGACTATTTCCATTTCAAAAGCGCCATTTTCTCATTTTAATAGATGTATCCTGATCATGGTAAAACGTCTGATTTCAATTCAAGCTGTTTGTCGGATTCAAGGCAATATGAAGCCTTTTAAAGGGGGGAATCGCCCCCCACCCTGAATCCTTCATAACATTAATTATATTGTGGATATATGTTAATTATATTGTGGATAAAACAAAGTTATATTTGCACTAACTAGACTTCCACCAAATTGAACCATGTTTATCTAGGGTACGGATGTGTGTTTGCACCTAGAATATAGATTAGATTAATTATAAGAATATTCTAAGATTGATTGTGAGAATAATCTTGTGGAACTAAATCAGACTTCGTAAATACAGGACGGTTTTATTGATATTAATTATTTATTATGAGATTATAAATGTATAACCATTTCATAAATCCCATTTCACTATCATATTGTATTAATTTTAAAATTGTGTATCGTGTTGGATAATAAGATCACACTGTGAAAATTTTGTGAAATACCAAATTTTTAAAATGAAAAGTACTATTTTGTGTTGGGAATTCGAAAAAGAAAGGAGATTATAAACTAGGTTATGATTGCTTTTGTTTATTTATAGAGGATATAATCGGTAATATGCGACCCTATTTTTGATCCGGCAAAATAAATAGAAGCGAGGGGCTTCCTTACGCTACGAGCTAAAGAAGTGGTTTACGTCCGCCGCTGATGTAGATTTTAAAATACAAAAAATACATCACGGCTTCAACATAGATTTCATACATCAATTTCTCGTTACCGTAAACTCAAAGAAGGTAAAACGTTTAAGGTTATTATCGGATCTTTAGCTGATTTTCTGTCATTATTGAAACATATTTCGACTCCTTGGAAAGATAAGATCGTCTTATAAACAAGTACCCGTACCGAATAGAGTCGGTTGAAGGGTAATTATAAGTAGGGAAGGAAACATAGGATAAAGGGGGAGCAACGGCAGATCGATGGTGATTCCGATAATAAGGGTCGACTCTCCCTCCTCTCTCAGACAAATTCGATTCCTATTCCTCCAAAACCCTGTCTCGCCGTTCCCACATTTCCATTTCCTCTGCCGTTCCTCCGGATACCTCGATTCCGTAAGATGATATATTGCGGCTGATAAAGCCACCATTTTTCTTACTCTCTATAGAGCAGTGTATTCCAAACAGTGCGGTAGTGTGCCGCGAAAAATCTAAGTGTCGTAAATGTAAACCAAAAAGAATCTTTCAGGAAATTAAATTGGAGATTAAGCTATCTTCTGTAAAAACGTTTATTTTGAGTACTTTATTATATGGATGTGAAACTTGGAAGCATGGAAAAGCAATGGAAGTATGGATAACAAGAAGAAGATGGATAGACAAGAAAAACAAAATGGAAGTTCCGAGGGATACAGGAGAGGAAAGGAATTTAATGAAAAAAGAAAGGAAATTAAATTATTTGGACATGTTCTGCGGCATAACAACTTCCTGGAAAATAAAATTGAGGGAAAATACTATGGAAGACGGAAAAGAAAGGCCTAAAAAAAATTCCTGGATGAAAGTAAAATGTGAGTGCAATGGATTGATTAGCAACAGAGAGAGACTTATGAAGAAGTCTTTAGAAGATGATGATCAAATGTGAAATTTGTATTTGCGAAATGTTTGCAAATTTTTCTGCACAATAAGTTTGCGCAAACGTAAAATAGTTCGCCACATAACTGTCGATGCTTGCAAATTTTAACATTTTTGCAGCAATATTTATTATCAGGTAGGAGAACTGGTAAAACAGAATCTTAGAAAAATAGTAACTCCTAGGTGAAGCGGAAACTTTTCGGGTATCTGCTGTTCTTCTGTTCTCCATTATAAAGGACGCGTTTACATTATTAATATAACTGCGACCCCAAAACTAAGTATTCGGAGAGAAAATTGTTTTAATTTTGAAGAGTATCTAACACCATAGCTAAAGTTGTATTTCATCGGATGCCACAAGACCAATTCTCCAACTCCAATGAGTTTGCTAGACGGTGCTCATTATATATTTCATTGTTTTTCCAAGTAAAACAATTTTTCCTTATTTATATTCCTAAAAACGTTGCAGGATAAATATAAATGTTTACTTTAATTTATAAGCATGCATTGCTTCGGTCAAGATTTTCGTTTCGAAATCATTCTGAATTTCCTCTCTTTTGTAGAAATACATCCGTCATCTCATTAATGCTTAAAGTCATTCAGTGGGGAAGCATCTTCCCTCCTCCGTTTAATGACTTTGCAGTAGTAGCAAATTACTTATGATAATATGAAGAACTGGAAGCAAAATCAGATTGTGAAGGTTTTCCTTTATCGCTCTATATCTATTACACCTATCTCGAAAAAATGCCTTTTCAAAAGTTTCTCGAAGATGAAATCAGGGAACAATCTTCAATAGCCGTCTCCCTCCATTGGAAGTTTTCTAGATTCAACCCTGCTTAATCCTTAATAAGGAGTAATTTATTAATTGTAACAACGTGGATTTCACTCTGAAATCAACAATTTCACTTTGATGTTGTACTCCTCTCCTTACTCATTAGGACTTGTTTTCTGAGGATAAATGTATAGAACACTCTATTTGTAGCTATAGATATAAGGTTAGAAATCCTTAGCTCATTATAAACCCTAAATTAAATATCGCAACTTGGTCAAAATTTTTCCTGCGTTGTTAATTATGGGAAGTTACATATTCCTTGGTTCTAATAAAGCCCACATTCATTTTGACATCTTAAAAGTAATTCTTTGCATCAAATACTCCGAATTCTTTTAAGTTCCTTTGATTAGTTTCCGTTCGATACTCCATTAATAGCCACGCACGAGAGTAAGATATTCATCTCTAAATATTCTGTCACTCTGAAGGCCATTTTAATCAAGGCTCCGACGGCCAGGATTCAATTTCTTACACGTGTTTCCTTTACCCTTCCCTGAAGATAGTTTGTAGATACATAGTTGCTGCAGTTCGTCTCAAAAGAAACTCAACTTCAGGGCAATCACCTCCATAAACACGTTTAATCCATCCCACCAGGTTTAAAAACGAAACTATCTGATATTGGTGGATAGTTTCACTTTTATTGATATTGCCTAATGTAATCTAACGCTTAAGACCATATGTACCATGGAACTTCTCGAGATTTTCCATCCAATATCTAGGAATAAAACCCGTTTAAGACATTAAAATTCGTATGCTTTAAACAGGGAAAAGATGAATACTTCGAATTAACGAGACTCTTCTATCGGATCTCCCTCACCTCAATCACTATCCATGTCTTTAACTCGATCATATTGTATCCGATTCGGCTCTTCTCCGTCCGACAATAAATCGTGAAATCGCTCCATTTATCTTCCCTTTCTCTTTCCGTATAGAATCAACCCTTCCTCACATTCCCTTCTTGCTTTCTGTGATTCATTCAGAAAGAATCATTTATTCTAGTAAAATCTCCGAGAAATGCCGCGTCTTCCAGAGAAGGCAATTTACCCTTCCTCATTTCGTGTCAGGATTTCAAAATGCTTTAAGAAATAGGTTTCGAAGTTCTGAGACGAATCTACAAATCCACGAAGGATGTTACTTTGCGCTTGTTAGGCCTCACTTTCATTATGCATGCACTGTATGGGCCAAGAAGTGTTGTATTCGCGAATTAGAAAAGGTTCGACGAAAGACAATAAAGTAATGAATTTTTCGGTAAAGAATTGTAACGACCAATCGGTGATCATTATTCAGATGCTTAAGGAATAGGATGGGAATCCTTAGAAATGAGAGGGTTCAATCAAATACTCAATTTACTTAAGAAGTTTCAATTTATTAAGTAATGTAATTACTTAATTTAGTATCTCACGTCTACTCAAGTTACCAATCAAATGCATTCTCACTTTTAATGCCGATTTAAATATATTACTGAAACAAGTCTGAGCTATTCCTAAATAATGACTGATAAACTACCATGGCTAATACTGCCACATTAATACTGAGTCTTTTAAGAGGTTTCATCCTCTTTTAAAATTTGGAAATTCGTCAGATTTAGTTTAGAGTTCAAAAACATTCTAGGATGAAATATTTCTTAGCTGAAATCGTAATAATAATACCAGTCTTGTAGTGTGTAGGCAATGACTGTTTGAAAGCTTCAGTAATGACGTCATAAAGAAAGAGCTTCCCTCCCAAATTGCTCACCATTTAAGGTCATGGAGGAGCATAGTGGATTGAGAGACAGGCTTTTCATTTAATACAGTAATAAATTATCTTATATAAACAAGGAGCTATATAGATTTTCTCTGCTTCTTTGATATGCTAGTACAATTAGTATTGATAGTAAAAAATTAATAACGAAATAAGATAGAGAAAAATTAATCAAATTGTTCACTAGAGCTGTTTTCGATTATTATAAATCAATATATTTTTTAATAAATTGTTTTATTTATATATTGCAATCTTAATCATAAATTATGGTGTTAATTATACATTGTTAAGTCCAATTTAATTTTATGCTGGTAAAAATTATTATCATCATTCTAAAATTTAATATCATAATAGTTTCATTCACTACATATCGCTTTGTTCTCATTACAAGGGCTACGAGAGGCCGCAATTCATCATATATAATAGAGTGCAGAAGTAACATGACGGTAACTTAGATAAAAGTAGTAAACAGGTTCATAGGGTTATCTAGGAATCCTTTCAGATCGTCGATCACGACTTTCAAACGTGTGCCGAGGACGAGGTTATCTCCACCTTCAAGTCCGATGATTGCAGAGTAATATTGGTGGAAATAAACGCACATAATCACATGGGATATTTGCATATTTATTATATAGAATTATGAAATGGAGCGATGACTGAATTGGAGCTTAATATAGACAAATGTTCAGTAGAACTTCCCCAAAAGAAAATCTTTGCCTATGAAGTACAGACTCTGAAAGAGAAAATAATAATATAATGGAATAAACCTAACGAAGAACTTAACTGGGGTACTCAGCTCCTTAATATGTGTGGGTGAACACTTCGTCAAGGGTAGGAGCGAAGAAAAGTCCGCGAGAGATACCGTTCGTTAAGCTTCATCTTGAGTATGCATTCAGTGTGTGGGACCCTAATGCAAAGTGTTGTGTTCGCGAATTAGAAATGATACAGGGAAAGATAATGTGTTTTTAAACTAGTGCTATAACAAATCGGTAAGCGTTACTCGGATTCTCGCTGCAGGAGGCAAGATGCAAATATTTAGTAGAAAGATGGTCCAATCAAAGATTTAATTTTATTTATGAATATAGAGAGAGAGTGCTTTTGCAGTGTGTGTGTGTATATATATATATATATATATATATATATATATATATATATATATATATATATATATCTATTATATATATATATATATATATATATCTATTATATATAGCTAACTCTCCGGATATACCTATATATTTATAGGGGATACGAATTCTGACCATGTTCCACAAGCGCCATCGACGTCAGATTTTTTCGACGTACTGGCCCTACACTCTAGACGCCAGAATAATTCAGACATCGACGCTAGCTATTATGAGTTCGATGCCAGAAATTCTCAAAAATCGCAATTTTCCCATAAGAATGCATTGCGCGGATTTTTGAAAATTATTTTGAGGCACTTATCGTTAAGATAGAGTAACCAAAATTTCGGAGGTTGAAGTTGAGGTAGTCTTCTATGCTTCTCATGGAAAAAATGTAGCCAAATGACAGTGAGTTCGACGCCAGGTGGATGCAAAATTCTTCCATAAGAAATGCATTGGACGATTTTTTAAATGCCTTCCCGATAAGCTGGAAAGATAAAACCCGGAATGGTGACAGAGGCGTGGGACCTTTCCGATAAGATATTGAATCGAAACTTTGGAACAAGTAAGGATGGCACTTATCTAATATTATTTTGCTGTCTTCTCTCACGATCGGGTTCTTAGTTCGTCGCCAGGCGGTCTTTGGCGCGAAGTTTTAAATTTGAACTGAGGCAGAACTTGGTATGATACTGTATTCAACGGATAGCTTGCAGTATGCAAGCAACTTTTACTCGTATATATATATATATAGCCAATATTATGCCCCCCTTGTGTATATTTAGGTACCTGTAGCTTACAAGTAAAACAATCTTGAGTGAAAATGATGGCAACCCCGTGAGATGGTGAAGACCGCCAACATCAACCGAAGACGCAGTGGGGTGAAAAGACGTCTTCAGAGATTCTCCTCATAAAACAACGTTGATGGAAATAAGGAGGAGTAACCCTTCTGCAGACCATCCAAAACTGTACTTACAGAGTCGGAATCGGTTGGAGTAAAAATTATGTGAAAACTACTAAGTTTTTTCTCGTTCCACTAAGCATAGGCGGATCCAAGATAGGGCCGTTACCTCCTGGCCTGGCGAGCCGGGCATTACTGTTGCTTAAACTGTACCATTTTCTACGATATTTCAAACGACAAGGAATTTAAGATTTCAAATAATTTCACGTTAATTATTGTTTCATGATTGGAAACCCACCGTTGTAATTTTCCGCCAATCTTTCAAAGATATGGTGATTATATTTTTGAAAAATATAAAGAATTACCAAGGCAACATATTTGCTATCGAGGAAAAACTTTTAGTAGTAGTAGTAGTAATGAAATTAAGTAGTAAAGCTGAGGTGATTTGGCACATATGTGGATCAAAGCTGGGATCGCTGTCACCAAAAACAACCAGCAATGCTATAAAAAATGAGGGAAATTAGAGCAATAATCCCTTCTTTCTAACGTCTTAGTCACGCTGATTAGATGACGTGAGAGAGATTTCTATATCTGGTAAAAGGGTGATTTACTCTAGCTAACTGTTTTACTGTCAATAGGGCGATCGAGGCAAACTGTTTTTGCTTCCTATGCAGTATTCGGTCGATGAGGGAGGTCACCTCTGAAGATGACACATAATACTCTTCGTTTAATGATTGGGTAAGAGAGGGTATTCTTAACAACCGATGAATGGAAAGCTGCGTGTTTTTGCGAATGGTGTTGGTGGTCGATCAAACGGGTGGAGAAAGAAGATGCTCTCAGACGCAGGCTTGAAATTCTTGAAAGGAAGTAGACTAGAAGTCAGGTTGATGAATTCGTAGTTTACAGAGGCCGTCATTGGCGATCCCCCTGATACTTCGGCCTATCCGACAATGAGCGTAAACTTAAAGAAATAGATGTTAAAAGAAGCTGTTTTAAGTACTCATTCTTTCCGCGATAATAAAAAGCGAAAGAAGTAGCTCAACATATTGTGTTTACACCCCCTGCCACACGCCGAAAAGCGGCATGCAGAAGTAGATGCGAATTGGCAAAGACCAATATTCAGAGAAACCGCAATGTGAGAGAGTAAAATGTTTATAAAACGGGTAGAAAACATTAATCATTCTCATAATGTGACACATGTACGGTTCAGGAATATGATGCTTAAAACTTAGAGATGATTGGTGCATGATTTTTATGCTGTTACCATAACCTAATTTCTTAAATGCGAAAAATATTGAGGAAGAACTCTTTCTTATCATCATAAAAAATGTTTAAATCACGTGATGGCGAGCTGATAAGATAGCAGAAGTATAATATGGCCACCTCTTGTACGAAGCAAAGGAAGTTTTCAAAATCTCACGTCACTCAACTCGATGCATACTCAAGGACGGAACCCTGTTCTATACAAACGTCATTCATAATCTAGAAGTTCATCGTAAAACAAAGATAGGAATGAAGTTAATATGGTCAATTATGACTTCCTGGAATTTCACTGCAACCATCTTGAAATTAAAAAACACTTGGTAACCTCCACAGTGGATTTTTAATTCGGCATTTCGTCAACTAGTGGACATCTTCCGAAGTACAGAATTTTAGGATTTCACCTGAAGATGTAAACTGGCTGACGAAACATGTCAAATTAAAAATCTACTAAGTGTTTTTCCTTTCTACTTATACATAACAAGTTCTGCAATTGATCAGGTGAAGAGAGGGGGAAGGATACCAAGGGAAGAAGTAATTGACAACGTTTAGGGAGCATTCTAAAATTCCACATAATTTATCAGATAATTAGAATTAATCTTACAGCAGTACGTAAGTATCTTCGATATCCTCTTTCATATTCATTTCACTGATTATGTCGCCCACATACAATGGAAGACAGAGATGCTATTCGATTGTTTTTCCTTATTTTGATCGCTAAAGATCCTAACTCCCGTTAGAATTACCCAATAGATTTACTTTGCAAGCGTCTCGATCTTTGGTCTCATTACCTATGTTAATTTTAAAATATTATTTAACATTTTTGACTCCATTCCTTAAAAAGCACAACAAAACAATTACTCATACCAATCAATATAATACATGGTTATTTAAGAGTAGTAGAAAAATTTGTTAAAAATTCTTCGACAACCGAGATAATTTAGTACGTTGGGTCTAACCGGGAATCGAACCCGGAACTGCTTTCGCCTCCGTCGAAAAAGCATCCCAATTGCAATTTCGATTATTAAAAGTAAATAATTTCCTGTAATGGGATCATTTTGTTGTATAAAGAGCATCGTTGCGTAATTTTTGTTGCATAAAATCCTAGTGCGTCATTGTTGCATTGTAAAATCTTTGTTTATCAGTTTTATATTATACTATTGTTGCACATCATAGCTGCATCAATGACGGTTGATTCGGATATTAATATGAACTATATTTCTTTATAATATGTCTATATTATAAAGAAATATAGTTCAATAATATGTCTGTATAATGTGTCCTTATCAGTGGAGGGGGATTAAGGATGGGATGATCAGTGCAGATAAGAATGAGAAGCAGCTGAGCACATCAGGAAATGCCGTCCCCATTTCTCCGGTTCATCTCCTCCGAGAAAAGTCCCGATTTTATTGTTTAAAACATTTACTTAGAGGGATGAAACCAGATTGTCATGAAAGAAATTGCATCTTTCGCGCGAATATGAAGCGTGTATTGCGAAATCCGAGCGAATTTGTGAATCTAATTGGTAAAAGGAACTCTAAATCCTCCTCCGATCGAATGAATCAAAGTTTCGATTCATTTTAATTAGAATGAGGAAACTTAGTTTTGGATGGTCATGTGCTAATCTTGCTTTCGGATCGATTTAACTACATCACTCTAATTCGAACTGACCAAATCATTCAATTCGATACACGATGCTTTGTCCGTTTATTTCCCATAAAATTCTTAAAATGGAGATTGTATTTTCTTCCTCTCCTGATTGTTCTCGCTCCATTGCAAATTTATAATAATAATATATTTTATTAGATATCACATTTTATTTATAGTCATTTTGATTGATAAATTAGATCTAGTTAACAGCGTACTATAAATTGTGCTACACAATTTCGTGTAGGAAAAGGAAAAACAACACATTAAAACTACATCCTGCCTATTACCTATAAAGAAATATACTTATATTAATTATAGACGATGAGTGTGAATCGAAATTAGATTCTAAATTTGTTTCGAGATCACTGCACTTCACTTATCACTGCAAAGTTGCATTTAAAGTTACTTGGAGAAACTTACAAAAGGAAATCGTCTCAACTCTTTATTCTCCTCCTTGACAAATTTCTAGATTCGCCCCTGATTCCATTTTCTATTTTTTCTCGTTAAATATCCTTGAATTACCAATCTTCGATTATTATTTTGCCTTAAAACGTGAATATAAGCTTAGTTTTGGCCTCATTCTATTATAATCTTAGACTCCTGCAAATGACTGACTGAATTCTAAAGACATTACTAGAAAATAAAAGAATGTTAAAACAAAAAGGATCATTTCAAGAAATATTTCAGTTCATAAATCAAGTAAAACCCAGTTAAGACGCTTTGCAAGGGACCAAGCGAAAGTCGCATAATAAGCTGAATATTTTTATAAACGTGTTGTATGATGCCATTTCGTCTTTTTCTTAATATTCTACTTTTCGTACGTAAAGAACGATTTATCTGATACTACGCTCACCAACCCACAAAACACTCCTTCACTGTTTTCTTCGTTAATTTTATTTCTCCTACCCTGAGACAAAAGAGGATCTTACTCCTCGTATCAGCTTTAACAGTGGGATATAATTCTCATAAAATTGGTCATTCAAAATACCTTTAGAGACAAGACTAGAGCGGTGACACAGATAATGTAGAGAATCTTTGGCCTATCGAATGAGGCAAACGATTGTCTCAAGCGGGTTGCAGTTCCTCTAGAGAAAATTCGCCTTTAAAGCTAGTAGCAGAGCCTAGTAAGCGGTATCCATACCATGGGTTTCTTATGAAAGGGACCGGGAGAAAGCAGCGTATTATGCGGGATAGCATGTAAAACGGGTCCATTTACTCAAACATTCCATACCAAGATGCTATTGCATGGTATCTCAAGAATTTAAATCTAGCTGATACACATCCTAATTCAGCAACTAAATACGCCTTATGTTCATAAATAATCTTTTCACGTAATTATATAAAATGCCGCTCTTATGCACGTCCTCTGGAGTCGATCGACAACCAAATATGTATCCGCAAATCCGCATGCTATGATTTAACCTTTTTAAAGCTTTTTCCACAAAACTTCTATTTCCGAATCGAGTCTCCATAATTACAGGAAATATTCAAATAGGATTTTTGCTCCAAAAGAGCGTCCTAGTTACTCGCTCTACATTAAGATGACTTTAACCAAATAGATGATTAGGGAGGAATAATGAATTTTTCAGCAGCAGTGGTTAAAGAGCGTCATGATCCCTCCATAACAGCCCTTAAAACACTCCTTTTCTAATTTCTTCGATATTACTTCTTAGGATTGTGACGAAAGAGAACACCGTTTTTGTGCTTCGCAATATCTTCATCTTACTTATCATTTTGAAGAAAAGACTCATTCAAAATCCGCGTCTTAAACAGGGTGTCTAAATCTGTAATTTCAATATCTATTTCGTGGATAAGTGACCTGCAACTCGATAAAACCGCGTATTAAACGGGTTTTACTGTACGTTATAACTTTGCGAAATTCTCACTCACTCTAGTTTTCCGATTGTAATCAACCCTCTAACCACTGGAATTCTAACATTGATTCCATTCCTAAAATGTCAAACATGAGTACTGGAAATTAAGGAGTCAGCTATTGCATTTCATATGCCCAACTTCCGGTTTTTGGTTCTAAATAGGAAATGTATGAAAAGTTGGTGGGATTTATCCAGAGAAAAAAAAATAGATTACATAACACTAAGGAGGGAAGAAATGACCCTACGTATGGCATTGTTATCTTGTGTGCCGCAAGAAATTTGACATTAGCATCGATGAAAAACTTTGAGAGTGAAAAACGTTTCTAAATTCTTTCTGCTCTATAAGTTTGCGTAAATGTGAAAAGTACAATAGAAAACTATTGATGCTGACGAAGTTTTGGAGATTTCATTTGGAAATTTTTGCGAACTCTTTTTACGGTCAGAAAGTGACACAAAAATGATGTTTTGCCTCTAACATAGCTGACTCATGCTGAAATGAAATTCTGTCACGATCGTATACCGATAAACTGTTTCGACAGACCCAAAGGAATTATCCGCTCGAAGAGGCGTCCGCCATTTTCTACTGTAAAATGAGCAAAAACTCATCTCCGAGCAGGAAAATTATGACAGGAATTACACTAGAATGCTGAATCGTCAATAGGTTTTCTTCAACAGCGTCTTATTTGCAACGGTCTTTTTTGCTCTCAGATTCCTTTTCTGTGACCAAATTCAACAGCCTGCTTTTAAGCGGGCTATACCCGGATACACAAAACCCAATCTTTGCTGAATAACCATGCAAAGTTTCAAGTCAATTAAAAAACACAATTTGAGCTTCAGCTATTTTCACCCACAGTGCGGTACTGTCATTCTTACGTATTTTTCACTTGAAAATTTAAGTCCAATGATTAAAAAACCGCCATACTGTTATTGCGATCAAAATTTTATTGATAAAAAGATAAAAATTCGCTCCGTTTACTTTGTTTATTTCACGAAAATTCGATTCAATGACTTATAAAAATTTACGCGATTTCGTCTCCAAAACAACATTAGAAGATTAAAATCTCTCAAAAAAATGACTAGAAAGCGCTTATATCTCTAGCAACCCTTTGGCCATCGTTAAGGATCTGAACCATGGTAACTAAATAAATAGTTAGTGGTAAAGGTAGAAGTGCTCACTAGTCATTTTTAATGGAGGCCTACCACGAGGCCGAATTAATAAATTCAATTAAAATCACTATGCGATATACTTTCTCCGGGTACTTCAAATTCTTACGAACACTATTTGTAACTAAATTTCACGAAAGAAAAAAGGTCTACAATGGAACTAGAATTCAATTTTACCTGAATTTCTTATATGTTACTGCCATCGGATAAATAATTATATATACAGGACGGTAATAAGTATAGTAAAATTACTGACTGATGTCCTCCTTCTAAAAGAAAGGCATTTCCTCAGAATTATCATGAGAAGACCTTGAGATGTAGGATAATAAAATATTTCTATCCACTGCAAGCTATCGATTCAGTTCGTATGTCAACTTGCAGACGCAGGATAGACATCACTCTATGACGAGCGTTGGTTTCTAAGGCGAGGTCATCTCAGAGAAAAGTGAGGTTTGATTGTAATCGGAATGGCTATCATTTCGTGACATTTCAATGGATTCATGACTTAGTTTTCCAAACGTGAAGAAAATTTCAACGAAATATCTTAATTCGACGCTTAAAATCTTGCTCATTATATCAACAGACTTTTCTAAATTGTAGTTATTAAGTTAATTAATAAATATGTGGTTTTCAAAATTCCGACATCTTAATCGCAATTTCATCTTGTTTTCATACATTTTGAGAATTTTCCATATTTTTCACTTTCTAATCTCTCTGGAGAATTATGTTTTCGAGGTGTAAATCTAAGTAAAGAAAAATATAGTAGCGCTCTTTATTCATTTATTTCACCTACTAAATTAATTTCACAGCAGTATTTTCGGTAGGGCGGTTGAGGCCGAAGAAAAAGGTAGGTGTGATGAAAAAGTCGACGACTTACATTACTTTGTGCTTGTTAGACCTCACCTTCATTGTGTATGGGCCAAGAAAAGTTATATTCGCGAATCAGAAAAGGTACGACGAAAGACAATAAAGTAATGAATTTTTCCGTAAAGAATTGTTATGACCAATCGAACCAGAAGACTCATATTTTTCCGCGAACGCTACAAGAAAGTAAACGACATGAGAAGTAGAGTCACGGTGCATGCACCTTCTGCCACACGCCGACAGATGACTTGCAGGGTACATAGATAGATAAATTTAATTCATTCACTTTTAAGGGTATCGACATCAACGGGGAAGTATATAACTGACATGGTCGAGCCTATTTTTTGGAGAAGATTTTGATCTAGTCGACGTCATCTTCATAAGGAAATCAAAGTATTTTCGATGGCTGAGCGGTAAAATATTTTATAATATAGAGCTGAAAAATATATGAACATAGCATCTTCGTAATCAAATACGAAAGAGATTTCGAAAAAAGAACTTTGCTAGGAAAGCCGCCATTTTGAAATCCGTATTTTCCAAGTCCCAGATGCCAATGGGTTTGATGTTTAGACCGCTTCGGAAGAGTTATTCATGAGCTTCTCTCCATATTCATGCTGCTTGTTGACGGTGCCCTCTCCCATATGTTTCCGCTTCGTCGGCCAACACGTAGCCCATAGCAACTCAGATGATAAACAAGAAATTTGAACGCGTGGGATACCATGAATTCCTTAGAAAATTTGATTTTACTCATTTTCCACTCCACGAGGAAGATTAATTATTTGCCTCTCATTCGACGCCCTGATCGGAAATGTTGGATCGAATTGAGAATCCAAGCGAATACAATCGTAAACATCCGTGAAATTACGAGATGTATAAAAATGTCACATACGTTTAGATCACCATAAATTAGAAAAGAGGATTCGCTGCTGAAAATAATAGACACGGTTCTCTATCGCTGAGATGAGTACGGTGAGAGAGGGCGATTGTAAATCATCTGTATGTATTAAGAGGGATGTCCGCAAAGCTCCTTTCTGAGGCCTTCACACAATTTTCTACGCAAACTGCTAATAGAATTGCAAAAAAATAGAGGAAAAACGAACACTGCTTGGAATCTACCCTAAAATAGACCACATTGCTTATCGCAACAGAACAATAAAGCTGTTGTCGTTAACAATCGCTAATTCTCAGCGGTTCGAGATACTTTGGCACTAGCAGTGAGGATCGCACTCCTCACTATTTCTTTAAAATAGGGACCATCCCAATGGTGATAAAACGATGTTTTTCGATAAAATCAAAGTAGCTTTTTCTATCGACACTATTTAATGAGGGGTTATCACTAAACATTTCAGAATTAAAGGAATGGAATATCATCGCTACGCTTCATAGCTGAATTTCGACGACTGATGGTTTCAAAATGTTTTCGAGGATTTCAGAATGAGAAATGATAGTCCAATTCTATTTACCTAATGTTAGAGACTTATCTTCCAAAAAAATATCCATAACGCCCTCTCTTAATTTAGTATAACCTCGGTCTGTTCTGCAGATTTCGGCCCCCAAATTTTGTCGTCCTATAAAAATTACTTTATTATAAACTGAAAAATTACAATAATTATTACAAATATGATAGCAAGACAACCTGTATTACGCAACAATACGGCATCTCTAGATAAGCAGTTATAAGTAAACCAAAGTAAAGAAGATTCCCTTTTAAGGTGTTATAAAGAGCTCTCCCATTTCGTCTTCTAAAAGAAATAGAAATTTGTAATATCCCCTTATAACGCGGTTTTCACTTCTCCCCCCCACACGAGTAGTGTCTTAACCGGGTTTTTCTTGTATACGAGCTAATGTGTCCCACTAGGAGGTGAAAACACTTTGTCCACGAAACAAACTTACACGAAACGTACATCAATTTCGTATTCACCTTATGCCATCATTTAAGTTATTCCGAAGGTATATCACCACTAACGTATCATAAAGACATTCATTTATCTCTCAGTACGTTCCTTTTTCCTATATTCCCCATTTTAAAACAATGTCCTTCACTTTCCCCACTCCTTCTTCGAGTTATATAAGTTACTCCAATCATTAAATATGAACGAAAACCTCAAGTATCGATCATTTCGTTCAGTCATCGGAAGACCCCCACCGATATTATGTCAAGATCCACGAGCACGATAATGAATAGATCTGAAAATCAATCTAAATTTAAAACGTACCTCTACACGTGATCGGGAATGTTCTGTCCTCCGCTGAAGATTCATCGGCTAAACTGGCTGCAAACCACGCTGCACTAACACATGACTAACGATGAAGTTAACTTTTTTCTAAAGGGAGAGCGACCTTAAAAAAGAATGCCCGTCATGCGTTAGTGTCATTTCTTTCAAAGGTGAAATTAACCTTGAGTGAATCGATGAGCTTATCTTGAAGCTTGTTCAAGGTCACTGACAAATCGATGGTGAGCATTTTATTATAGAAGATCAATTAAGTGTACGAATACACGATACATGTTAGGGTTCTATGGGTTCAATGGAACCACAAAGACAATCGACTAATCTAATAGAAGTGAAGAATAAGTACAATGAAACCCATTTAAGAAGCTCTCGCAGTTTTCCTACCGTCCCTTTCGCGCCTGGTAAAGATAAAGACACCTTGCTACCCGCTTAAGAGGCGGACTTTCCCCATTCACAATTGCACTGCAACACCCTTGGCCAATATTTCACCTCATTCGATGGACCAGCTAATTTTTACATCATCTATCATTACATTTACCCCCTGCCATACGCCACTTGCGGGGTACTAATCCAAATCTAATCTAAAATCTACATTATATTTTACATTTTTTACATTATCGCCGTCATCTCTCTTCTTCTTGAATCTAAATTGGTTCCTTGTGATTCTCTCTTAATTTTATGCGAATAAAATGAAGATATGAGAGAGCAGAACAATCCACTGTCGAAGCTGAGATTGACATTCTCTACTCTACATACTTTTTTCCTGGGGCAGAACGTAGATTAAAAAATCGCTTGGTAATGTTTCGTCACAATTTTATGAAATTAACATATCGAAATAACCAGAGAAGGACTGTTTAGTGAGCTGTTAAGAGTGGTGCCCTCTCACCGATGCTCTTAAAAAATCGTTATACCAACCTAATGTTATATCTGGTAGAAATCGTTTCATTGCAGAGTAAAAAAAGACCAAAATCAATTAATTAAGGCGCTTTCTTTGTGCTAAAAGCAGACCATTCTTCAAAAATAAGACGCGAAGAAAGCACAACTAGGTTACAACACTATACCGCTTAAGATGCGGTCCCCCACGAAAAGCGATGGAATCTGCTGTAATAATGAAAGGATCGGTGAACGGTTTGTATAGCAAAAATCACTCTTCTCTCCGAATCCAAAATTTCTGAATATCTGGGGTGAGGAAGAGAGCATACAAAATCAGGACGCACACACGCCATATCCAAATATCTGAATATCGGCATTGTTCGAAGTAAAAGGAAATGAGCAGCAATTTAGCAAGTGCCATGTTTGGTAAGCATGAATGACTTGTGTGTGCTAATCTAGTGCCAAACTAAAGAGCAGAATTCAGATTTTATCATTTCAACGATGGGATTGAGATGGTGTAATTACTAAATTAATGAATAAAATCTAAATAAGTCTCAATTTCGTCCACAATAAAGACTTCGTTTATGCATTTATAATCGAAGCATTTAAACGCCGTCAATCTGGCTCTGCGTCTCATATTCATATGCAAATATCGAAAACAGCTCCAAAATGGCACATTAGTAATAATATTTCTACGCGATCAGAAATTAACTGTATTACCCTTAATTTGCGTGAGATTATATTTATAAATGGTAAAATGTCTTGCATTTATGGATGTATGCTTACGAAAAGAGAAACCAGCAAGGAAAAGGGAAACTTGTAGGCATTTCTTTATGCAAACAGGGAGTGATATTCCCTTAAGGGGCAATGAAGCCGAGTCTTCCAGTGTGTTGAGAATAGCCTATAAAACGGTTACTATCATAAGTAGACTTGCATAAGACACTATTTTCGCTTTAGTCCTAACAAAAGAATCTATGATATTTTCATCCGTAAAAGTCGATAATCTCGGCAGTCCATATTGGTATTATAAAGGTGGAAAATGTTTCTTGGTCTACTCATTTACTTAATTTATATTTATTAATTATATTTACTCACCTACTTAAACTTAATTTCATCGAAGTACTTATTTTAGTATGTCAGAACTCTACGCCACCAAAAAAACAGTGGAAAGTAGGGTGAAATAACTTTATCACCCCGAGTCTCTGAAGAGAGGTTTCTAATATCTTTATCATTATTTCCGCGATTGATAATAATATTAATAATAATAATAATCAAACGCCTTTATTCGGTCAATATTGAGACTCGGAGAAGTATCTTCTTACATCTAACCCCTCGTCGTGTAACAATTGTAAGACACAAATGGGAGGAGTGTACAGAAGAAAACTATTTTGTAGGTTAAAGAACCTAATATAGTGCCTAAAAATACTATAATAACATCATAACTGTTCGGTATATCGACGGATTGAGCATTTAATATTCTGCAGTTGCCCTTGGAGTTCTCGAGAAAGATTTTATTTTATATTTGAGTTCTCCTACTCAAGCGACCAACTCATGAGTGGTTATATAAAAAAATCTCTCGGGAAACAAGAGCAGCGACCCCCTCCGTAGTTGAAGTCTCCTGCTGAGTTGCATAAATTCGAATTAATTCGCGCGTCTTCATACGTACACGATGCAAACAAACGGCCATTTAGTACGCTTGGATTTATCATAAACACTTCCTAAATATCTTTAATCGCCTTTCTTCGTCCAGCAATTCAAAACAAACGCGTACTGAATAAAAAGAGTGGTTGCGGAAGAATAAATTCTATTTTAAATGTATTACTTTCGATGAAAGGAACCGGATTAATTCTTGGTGGGAAATCGTCACGATGTTAAAGGAGAAGTACGGCTAAATTGGAAATAATTATGTTTGGTGATCATAGCGTATATTATTGTATAAAATATTATAATAATATTGCTAATACCTCTAGGTCATGATTTTTTCAATTATACTGCTATAATCAGCGAAGACGTTGCCTAACACAAAGATGGCTTGGCTAACGAATTAACCCAGAATGTAATTTTTCGGCTAGAGAAGATTTTTGAGTTGTTTCTGGATTCAGATAGCGAATGGCTTCGATTATGGTGGGGTATAAAACGTCACTGAAGACGAAAACAAAATGCATCCGCCCATTCTCGCATATATGAAAGGTGACCTTTGGCAGAATTTCATGTTTACTTCAAGAGTTATAAACAAATTGGAAAATAAGTTTGGGAAACGAATATCATTCTGAAACTAGCTAAATTGATATCGAAAATAACTGTTTCAGAAATCTCGATTTAATTTTCAATTTTTCGCTAGATCCACCCTGGAAAGTAGCTTAAAAGTCTAAAATCATAAAAAAATGTACGGCCAAAGAGTATATGAAAATTAAATGTCTAAATTCTCTTATAAGAATAGAGTATCTGTTGAGAAATTAATCGTATAATCTGAATCGTATATATACCAACTGAACGTGATTCCATTTTAATTTTAGAGTAAATCCAACATGTTAAGAGTACGTTGATGAGGTCGACGAGGCTCCAAATAGTTGATGATGACGCTAGAAAAAGTTGTTCGATTTAGCAATGAAATAAGGCAACTAAGCTATATTTGCTACATTTGTTATACAAGCGATGGGAGCACTGCGATAAACGATCAAATTTCTTTCCCTCTATGTCTCAAAGTTTGCAGCTCTTCCAAAGGCGGCTTGCAATAAGAATAGTAATAACTGACGTTTACTGAGGCGAGACAGAGACTAACGAAGCTCTCCCTCAATTTAACTCTCAATAGGGGGTAAGGACGAAGTTTTCGTTAAAATTTTCGCGAAGTCGGGAATTTTAAAAATACTTTTTTGTTTAAGGGAGAGGTCTAGACTTCTTTTCTAAAAATCCAATAAAGTCAATAAATAACGAATATCTAGAAATAATAAATGAGTGTCCATTCGGTAAATCACGCCGAATGATCCATACACGATGACGAGCGGCGGTCCGTGGTATTCAATGACCAAAGCGAGGATTCTGCAAAGGAAAAAACGGAAAAATAAAGAGAAAACAAAGCAGGGGCGATCGACCTTAGAGGAACCTTTTTACCTCGGGCACCTCCAGAGGGGAGGGGTGGCGATGGGGAGGGGTGAATGCAGGAGGAGAGGCGTCTGGAGAATATAAGGGGAAGAGGGGAGGCTGCCATAGAACAGTTCGACCAGCTGAGCACCGAGGACGGCTCCTTCCGACCGATGGCTGCTAACGTCGTGATCCGTAAACAAAAGGCTTCCGAAGGAAATATCTCCGTGTGAACTTTGTGAGCGGGAGCGAAGAATCGTAAGTCTTCATCTTGGCGATGCATTGTTTTAGTGCTTCTCTTTTCACCATTTGTTTACGAGGGCGCGTTGCTAGGCGCAGCGCGGCTTTCGACGGCCGCCGCTTGCCTTCCGAGTCGCTAACATTGGTCGAGGTTAACGTCCGCTTCGTGGCGCTCATTCGCGCTTCTTGCTTCCATAAAACTATCACCATAACTTCGGAGCAATTTTGAGGACATGTGGTCTGCCGAATGGCTCGCGTCCCTACGATCGATCCCTCTCTTCGGGAAACATTGTCAATTTGACCCAATTTTTCCCGATAAATCCTCCAGAAAGCAGCGGGGGAAGCCGGACTTCGCAGTGTCGTTTCGAAATCCTCGATATACGTGTGTATGAGTCGATTTGCTTCGAGTGGGATGAGATAAACGGATCGATGGCTTAAAAGATCTTGTGTCGACGGCAAGACGCCGAACGTGGGCAATGCGTGCGCTTAGGAGAAGGGGAGCCCGACCACAAAAGCCATCGGCAACAGAAAAGAATCTATTGATTCCGGCGGATCGCGACTGTCTCCCCTGCTTTAGCGACGCAGGAATAAAAGTCCCTCTACCGCGACCTCCTAACCCTTGCGTCTTCCTTGTCTTAATGGTGATGACGTCCAAGATCGTAATGGAAATTGACGCTGGGGCGGAAAAATTACTCGTTCCAATACGGGTTCGCGCCACTCGTATCAGGACTAATGATCGTCCTCAGTGACTTCTTCTCTTGCTTAAACCGAGAGATTTCAACTCGTCCGTTTAAGGAAAGAAATGAAGAGGGTCTGAGGCGAGAAGTGATGTTTTTGTTTCTTTTTTATCGAAAAGGAGAATAGAAGATCACGGAAGTAAATAACAATCTCCGAGAAATGAACCGTCAACATTAAAAATGGTGGAAGTTGTTATAAATTGATATAGTAATGAAAAAAGGATTTCGATCCACATTTCGATCTCTTAGTAAAAATACTACGGGCTTTTAAAAGTATCCAACTTGGTTTCTCAATTGTTTTCGCGGTCAATTACTACTCTTTGAATGTTAGCAATAAACGTACTGAGAAAATTTCTCGCGGCGTGACAATGACTTGAGTCATCATGACTTAATAATCATTTAAATGTTACTGAAACCTCCCTTTGCATAACTCAATGTACACAAAAATTCTTTTGACTGATCAAGCTTGAAAAGTCCTCCTATTCGAGGAAAATATTTCATTGAATGGACTGGTATTTTGATGAGGATCTTATGCTTCAGTAAAAAATCCGATTTGCTTTCCTTGACGAAAATGCAAAATATGCTAATGATCTGAATAATTTATGTGATTTCAGATGCGTACCATGTTTACGAGGCTAGTGGCCACTTTAACGCTCTGTTCGTGCCTCTTCCTCGTTGCGAACTGTCAGCAAGACATGATGTCCATGGGCGAGAAAAGAAGCAGCTCCAAATTCTGCGGCACGAATCTTTCAAACGCACTTCAACTTGTCTGTAATGGAATTTACAATCCAATGTTCAAGAAATCGCCACCGGGAGAATTTGCTGGTAAGAAACAGTAGCCCTCAAATGTACATTTAACTGAATCTTACGCAACCCCCCTTTCAGACATTATTAAAAGAATGCCTGTGTATAGCTTCCTGTAGACAATATCCTGCATATATATATATATATATATATATATATATATATATATATATATATATATATATATATATATATATATATATATATATATATATATATATATATATATATATATATATGTCTTTGCGTTAGTTTTTGTTGATATGTTTTTAATCTTATCTCATGCATATTTAATGTACATTTGATGTGTTCTTTTATTTGGGTATTCGCTATAAAATGGTGTCCGAACTGTCTGCGAATCTTTTAAATAAATACGATAAACGTGTTGTTCTCCCGTTTAAATTTAGCAGACTCTGAAAACGAGTCTCCCTATTGGCTGCCACCTCTCGAGGAAATCCAGTTCCCATTTCGGCCAAAAGCCAGCGCCAAAGCGCTGCTTCCAGGATCATTCAGACGACAGAAGCGAGGAGTTTACGACGAATGCTGTCGTAAAAGTTGCACAGTTAGAGAATTGTCGAGTTATTGCGGACGAAGATAAATCAACCACAGGTGCATCTCCGGCGACACTACCTTCGGAAGATAAACATCCGCTTGGTGAGGACAGCGGAACTGAGATGTGCAGACAAGCCATACTATTGTGCTCAACTTTCACATGCTGTCCCCATCAACAATCTATGTATGTGAAGATTAACCTGCCGAAAAACTGGCACTGTAAATTGGATTATACAAAAATTAATTTATGCTGTACTCATCAGTGATTTCTATGTTGTGATTGGAAGTTCATTATGTACTTTTGCAAGAATTATGGAAATTATGTCATCGATGTTTCTCAAATAATCATTTCGATGAAACTACTTTATTCGCGACTTTCGATAATTTTTGCAACTGGTTATGATTTCTATGTTGCACTGTAAAAAATTTCGATTCGAATTGGCTAGACTATTTATTTCCATTTGGAGCCATGTTATTTGAGGATAAATTGAACGTTACCCAGCCAACGACTCTGAACTCTTCAAACAAAAAGTTTAATTTTCGTAAATTTCAAAGGGTGTTTTGGTATTTTCAAATAAAGCAAATTGCTGCAAGTCACCGAAACTAATACTCTTTTTCATTGCCAAAATGTTCCCCACAATATCCTTCATACAAGTCTGAAGAAGTAAACAGATACTGCTTATTTTCACAAAGAATATGCGTGCGACAGAAATAAACTACATAGGTAAGTATGAATCATAATTTTAATTCACGTGAAAAGGGTTCCATAACCTTCAAAACACTTAGAAACTAGGATTTATACAAATACGCTTTATGCTCACATAGGGCTCTTCTGTAACAATTGTGCAAACCTATTTGTTACTAATAACGATACATCTATGAATCTGTCAACACAATTACTAATGCAAGTTTCAGTTTTACTATCAATTTTACTGCCTGGTTTGTCCACACATTTTTCCCAACAGAAATCGTTGAACTCGTGGATCTAGAAGAAGACACAAATTGCACAAATGAAGAAAAAACTGTCTCTAATCCATTCCTTAACATCTTACCATATTCAATGATTCTTGATGAAATAGAGAGTTTTTCACGAACCTGAGCATTGAATTGAGCCTTTTGTTTCTCAATCAGTAATAATTCCTGCAGCTCGCGATCACCATCTTTACCAGAATCTGGTGGAAAACTTGAATCGTCAGAAGTAAACCTATCAGACATTATTTAAATTGGGTAATGGAACTACTAAGTTTCACTAACAGCCTTCAATTTCGCACTATTTGCAAGCAATTTAAACAGCTTTATCCCACGTGATGGCTGATGTAAGAATTTCGTTATTCAACTTCAATGTTGTTCTACGAATAATACTTACATCTAAATATGAGAGAAATACCTTCCTGCCTTCTGTTACATTGTCGATATTTAAATGATTTAATGTCTTCGTACCCCTATATATCCCTTATTAGGTAAGGTTCATACAAATCAATTTTGTAAAATATGAGCGTGATTATTCTCATAAAAAAATGAATTAAGAAAGTCGGAAGTAAACAGAAAAGAGGAATTTTTAACTACGGATCTAAGACAAAATCTCGAATGGTCTAGAATTTCCTTCAAATGAAATTAAATTCCTTGGATAGAATAATTGATGATATATTCGGAATTAAAGGAGATCTTAAAACCTAGACCTATTGTGAAAATTTAGGTTTTATAGATAACATATCATTACCTTTCATTGTACATATCAATGAATGAAACAGATTTTTAACTTTTGAGATAAGGTACTATTTTCGTTTAAGGCACTAGAATTTGCAAAGTTCAATTTACTAAATGAATAAAGACAAAACAAAGAGGCTATGCATATTGGCTTAGAATTACTCCAATCGGCAATATAAATATTAACGCCAATCACCAAAATTTCTATCAGCAAAATGAATAGAAATGTTCACCAACTTTTCATGCAACTCTTATTTGCCTATAATTTTAAGTAAATGAATGAATATCGACAATATGTAAATAAAATAATTTCAAAATATCACGTTTTTTGGAAATTTACATAAAGAATAAATCCAAGTATTTCTCAAAAACAATCAGTTTTCATTTATTTTCACTGTTAGATAATGATTGGGGTAAAAATTTGTGTGAAAGTATGAGAATGTTTAAGTAGAAAACTTGCCGTGACTGCATTGCAAGTTCACGCAAGTACGCAGACGATAATGTCAGCGTTATCACAATCAGGACAGAATTAAATATGAATTTATTAAATTTCTCTCGAGCTTTGTTTGAGAGATAGCTCTTTACTTTCTTCCATATACAGTCCATACAATCATATTGCAAAAAAGGCTCTCATAAGATGAGACGATTCTCTTTTATTCAAACCAATAACTTAAATATATATACTTAAATATTTATTCACGTATTTCCCTATATTACTATATGAGATGAGCTTTGGATAAACCGCTATTTTTTAATTTATATCTATGACAAGAAGAAAGATTAATCTCTACAAATAAATGATAAATTTCAGAAATCAATAAAATCATTCTCCCATTTAACCACTTTTCCTGTGCTAATTAACGTAACTTATCAATTGCTTTTAAACCAATATATGTATATATATATTATTATTATTATTATTTGTGTTATGCCCTTGAAGAGCGCATTTAGACTAAACTTCATGTCCATTTCCCTGTTGTTTCTTTCTACGTTCTGCCCAAACTTCCCTCATTCGTGTACTGTGTTTCTGCTTCCGTTCTTCGGTCCACTTTAGGTCTTGTATATATATATATATATATATATATATATATATATATATATATATATATATATATATATATAGGCGTATGATGTTATTGATTAATTTAATGGGCATCAATAGAACTAATAAATATACTAATTTAAATTTTCAAATCCGATTTTCTGAAGTAATGAAGCAGTAGCATAAAACAAAACTAAGCTTGTTACAACTGTTACACCATGCTCGCAGGATAAACTCGCCGCTGGAGGAATTCTTTCGATATATCGTTCGTACGATACAATCGCCGAAGTGATCCCTATGTCATTATGAGTTGTTTATGCCTTCAAGTATAGATATTGAATGACAGATTAATTGGAAAATATGCTTGTTCTTGCTAACCCAAAGACTCTCCTGTCAATGTATGACACATAACAGTCTACTAGTTTGTTATCTGTTTGTTACTTCTTGGATTTATTAAGTCTAATTTTTGTCAACTTTTTTTAATTAGATCGGCCGAAATCGTTAGCAAAAACGTCAGCAACCAATCTGAAGATGTAAAATTATTACCGCTAAATTTAAAAAGCAAACTGCTCAATTTAATGAGTAAAAGAGGAATCCTGGATGCAATTTCTCTAAGTAGTTTGCTTAGTTGTCATGAGATAACACTGGATCTTAGCGAGTCATTTTTGGACGACGATTGCCTTGCAGCGGCGAGAGGCTGTTCTCGCCTCCAAACTTTAAATTTAAATCCTGGAAAGAATCAAGCTCATAAATTCAGTAGTCAAGGTGTTTATTATCACGAGAAAATTTCCTCAAATTATTTTAATGCTATTTATGATTTCACTGAGGTTGGCAATTAGTAAAACATATATTCATCATGTTTTTCCTAGCATTGCTTCAGTTATTTCCAAATCTTTCATCGTTGACGATACTATACATGCGAAGATGCCCGGCAGTTTCCGATGAAGTAATTGGTTTGATCTCCAAAAGTTGTGTGAAACTAACACAGCTCGATGTCGGAGGATGCATTTTGATCACAGATAAATCTCTTGATCACATCGCAAAAGGCTTAGAGAGCCTTGCATCTCTTAACATATCACACACTCAGGTAATAAAATTGTTCTCAACAGCATATTTTTTTTAACTCTTTTCAAAATTCAACGATTTAACTCTCGTGTCTCCAATTTAGGGGTAACATCTACTTTTACTGATAAATTTGAAATAAATTTCAAAGCAATGCACCGATCTTGATGAGTTTAATGTATTTCTATAGATAATATTAATTTGGATTTACACCTGGCAAGGGATTGGGCCGATGACTTAAGCAACGTCAATGTATCTATGTTTCGTGCGTGTAGAAAAAGCTTGAAATGCCTTGTTTTCTGCAGGTTTCCGATGATGGTATCGCTGTACTCTCTAGAGGAAAATGCAGGAATTCTCTTTCAGAACTTCTTCTAAATGAATGCCCTAGAATTACTGAACGGGGAGTATCATGTATATTCAGTAATTTCCCCTCCATGAAGTACTTCTTTTTCCATGGTTGTGCCATTTCAGGTAACTGGAACAAAGTTAACTTCCTAATTACACTGATTTCGTTTTGCACCATGTAATGTTCTAATCGAACTGGACGGTTTCATACCAAAATACTTGGTTACTTAACTTTGTTTACTATCCTCATTTCTTGAAGCAAAATTCATTTGGTTAGTAACCACTCTAAAAAATCCGAAATCGTAGATCTTAGAACACTAAATATTTATGTAGATGTATTTACTGATTGTTGTGCAAATCATTGTACAGAATTATCATTAACTTTGTCTTATTATTTATCCCAGAACATATGCAGCAACTCTTGGAGTCATCATCTCGGCAGATGCTAAGGCAAATTTCCTGGACAATATATTAGAACCTCCTCATCCTCATCCTGAACAAATGTTTTAAGAAAAGACTGAATGGTTTTGACTGACAATTTATATTGTTTACTGAAAACAAATTCTTTCTTAACCCAGTTGACATTTTCAATCACTATTTTTATATGTGTTGTGACTAATATTTTTTATTTATTTCTATTTATATGATACAAAATAAAATTTCTACAAAGTTTCTCTGCCTGGTGCAGCTGTGTATGTTATCATTGACTATTCCATATTGGTTTCTAATTTATCACAAAACCCCAACCCCTGGTCAAAATTCTACAGAAAGAAGAAATTCATAATTAAAGTTGCATCTAAGCAATTAAAAACACACCATTACTCCCATAGTTATCATTGCATTCAAAGGTTACAGCCAAAACACCAAGTTGCTGAAATACAATTTTTTTCCATTTCAGTAAAGCCATAAACTTTTCTTCCACCAACGGAGATGAACTGCAGGGCAAACTTATAAAATAAGTGTTTTATTTGACTTACTGAAAAGTGCATAGAAATAAGAAAATGATTCAACAAAATCTTTCTCATAAACTTGTAGATTTAACTTGTATTTATTAATGCGAGAAAAACCTATCGCATTAGAGAATACAAGTATATGATTATATTCTATCAAAAATGTTATTGGTCATTGTTCATAAAAGCTTTCCACACTGTAAATCAACATTCCCTGCTTCCACAATCTACCTCTTAGGATCGTATTGATTAAAAAACTTTAAAAGTTTTGTATTAAAAAACCCTTCAAGTTCAGAAATGCTCCCATTGTTAAGTAGCAGTATTGCTAAGTTAGTTTGCATGTGAATTAATTTCAATTACTCTTTGAAGTTGTCAATCACACACAAAGAAAAACTCGCTATGAAAAACTTTCATTGTACGACCTAGGTTCCATTACAGATTAGCATTATCAGGTGAATTGTCAAGGTTAAGACAACAGCTAGATTTTCTAACTTAAATGCTTGAGGATGGAATATTCCTTATGAATCTTAAGAAGCCTGAAGTGAATGTTACTTACATTCAATAAGAAATCTACATGGCATCTTGCTCCTTATTAACTCTTTAATGCAGTTCTCTGTGAATTTTAACTTTGTAAAGTCCTCTACCGCAAAGTACTATTTTAATGCACATAATTTCTCTTTCCTGTCTGGAAATCAATTTAGTATCCTCCATAAATTTCTAAAATAATTCCATAGATTCCTATTTCAAATCGAATATGCTTTCTGATAACAGTTGTGGAAAGTACCAATAAGAGAGAAGAATTCATTTAATCTAATTTAGCATAAGTAAAAACAAATCAAAATATTTCATCAAGGAAACGTATAATTATGCATGAAAGTAGAAAGACATATGCAAGAGAACATAACAAAAGTACAGCCACTTACACCTGAATAAACTACAAAACAATGAATATGCCACATAAAATGAGAAAAACATTTCATGCAGTAATTTGAGGATATACAGACAGTAAAATAACAGCCTTTTAAGCTCAATAGTTACTATTCATAATTTAACGCTCTGCTTTGATTGTGAGACATAACTGATAAAGAAGATTTCACACTATCTGTGATTTCATATCAGCAGGATGAATATTGTTCTGCCTCATGATGTCTTTATTTTATTCTCACAAAATTGGTCATTCCAAAACAAATTCACAAGGAACCACTAGAAATAAGGTAGGATGATATTGATGATGTAAAAAAAAAGATTTTGGTATATCAATTGAGGCATATGATTGGCTATAGTGGGTTGCAGAGTATCTGGGGATGGGAAAATACATGTCTTAAGCAGGAAACAATGTATTAAGCAGCATTTTTACTTTTACGCAAAAGGGACCAGGACTGTGAGAAAACAGCATATTAAGCAGGAGCACCAAACAGGTTTTTCTGTAATTATGCATGCATACTTATTTAATAACTTCAAAAGCATTCCATATATACATGTCATAGTCCTCAATGCCACCAATAAATAACCTCAAAAATGAAAGAACATTATAAGATGTATTCAAGATATGATGTAACAATGCACAAAATTGTCAAACATATTCTCCTGTTTCAAATGTAATTACTTCTCTATTGTAATTCTTTGGAAAAGCTTGAAAATTTTAAGTTACATTGTATGTATTTGTGAAGATACGATTTTACACATCCATGTTTGTTATGCATTATGTAAAATTAATTTATCAATAAACATTATTATTCTTAGGAATGCTGGTATAGATAATTATTTCCGCTGATGCCAAATCAAGTTATAGGGATATCAGTGAGCAGTTAGGAAATTATTCTATATGAATCTGAGTAGCCAATGATATAAAATAATGTCTTAAGCATGGAAAGCATTTCCCTCACTTTATCATTAATTTTACAATTCTTGTTATTTCAATATGAGACTCTGGGTCTCTGAGTGTTCATTTCCAAAGAAGGTGTTCCCAAAATTGATTCATGGTGAAGGGAAGACACTATAACACAGCTTAAAAATTGGTCAGCTACATCAATTAACCAGTAAAGAATCTATGGTGGTCTAGAAAAAGTCTAAAAAACAACACTGTGTCAGCACTTTAACAGAAAAGAATGTGAATATGAATATCATTGATCTTAAATATTGAGTTTCTCAGCATGCTTTGATAAATAAAGAAGAATGAGGTTATCCAAGCTGGAAGTTGAAAAAAATTACACCTAATCCTGAAATTTTTATAAAACCAATATACATGAAGGCCGAAGTGGGAAATCCTTAAATAGCTAACGTTTCCAAATCTGCAATGAACTACATTGATTCATGATGTATCAAGAATCAACAGCTGAAAACATTGACCCCTAAAATATATAAGATAGAACACATTGAGCTATTTTAATCCAAAACTTTAGAGCAATGCTCAGTCTTAAAAATAATATTCAATTCACAATAACTTCCCTAGAAAGGTAGGCGAAGTTTATTTTTATTGCTTGCAAGCTTTACATCTGAAAGAGAAATAAATTAGAAATGATGGTTATGCAAACTCAAAGGTGTCATGGGATGACAAACAGTGAGAGAAGAATGACTAATTCTCAAGTGAAACACAATCTCCATTAAAAAATTTGTAGCCTTTTTAGCCTTCTTGGCAAGTCATTCTTTTGGTAAATCTTGATGTTGCTGTAGCACCTATGGTTGGAAATACCAAAAATACTGATGGAGGAATTGAAATAAATCTTTTATTACTTTAAATGTATTACTTCCAAATTTAACAAGATTGGAAGCATAGTGAATGAAGAGAGTAAAGGGAGTTTGGCTAGCATAGACAACCAGAACAGCTCACTCTTACATTTACAATGAGACATCAATGTCACCTCAACAATTTTATCTTATTTTTTGCTTTAATTCCACTAATTATTTTTTTTATAAGATTTTCATTGATACAACAATAAAAAAACATTTAGTTTACCCATATGCTTTCAAACAGACAAGCTGTTTTCATTAACTGACATGTTTACCAATGAAGTATTTCCTCCAACTTCCTTTACCCCAACAGCTAAGCAATACATTGAGAAAACTTCTTTTATTCATCTCATGCATATTGGATGCAATAACTAGTATAATGAGGACACTATGACACAGTTATTTAGTCCATCAGCAGTTTGAAGATAAATATGATTTTATACAATGAAATGTGACCAGATGTTACTTTATTCAATATAAATATAAATAGTTGATGGAACATCTCTCATATATAGGATAAATTTTCCATAAGGTAAAGATTAATTTAATACAACTTCATTTCTAGTTCCATTACATTCATTTGAATTGGACATTTAATAAAAGCTCACTTCAAGAAATAAGGTATTCAGGTTTTTGTACAAGGATAGTTAGGTGCCCAGTAAATATATTTGCACTAGAATTACTTGGTTGGGGGGTTGATCCAGTTTTTGAAAGGGTTGTTTTGGTATTTTTTCACGATTTGATATGTTACAAAATTTGTTAGGAAGACACCTGCAAGAAATTGTGCTGAAGGCTATATTAGCAATTACCTCAGACTCTTCAGAAATGCTGTTCATTTACGTGAAAGCAACGCATTACAAACTGAAATCAACATTGCTACAGCCTCAATACACAAAGTACAGTACAGAACCATTTATCTGGAAAGCCCTCAACCAAAAGCTTCAAAAATTGGCTTGATTAAATATTTTATGAAATGATGCAATAACTTGGTAAAGTTTAATTATTTTCTGCAACGGAATTCTACCAAGTAATAGCTACTTCAATTAATTGTTTTATAAATGCAGTTTTATTGTCAAATAAGTAGCAACATAGGGATTATGTACCAACAGCACTACTATACGAAGGGCAGCAAGTAGAAATTTTGCAGTGCAGTATTACAAACAAAGAAAGAAATTTTGTCTATTACATTATGAATTTGATAATAACTAATCATTTCCAATGGAATCATAAAAACTTTTATTGACATTTATCATTTGGAAAAACAACTGATGAATTTCTCTATAAGTAAGGATATATTATTGTTTTTATTAGTATATTTATAAAGTGATTAAAATATTTCTGGATAAACTGGAATTCTAGGTATACCCTTTATGCGGCAATCCTTTGGTTTATGAATGGCCTGATAATTTTCCATTCACAGTAAGATCTAAAGGTGTACATGGTAATGATGAAGTCTTTCAAAAGACAAAATGCAATACCATTCTTTAGGGAAAAGAGAACTTTACTAGGGACACAATTATCCTGTAATACCAACCTGCCTCACCTGAATCATTTCCTCTGGTGAAATAATAATGACAATGATAGAAATTAATTTCTATAATTCAACAGTAAACAGTACATGATTTCCAATATAGATCACTGAAGAGTTAATTTTAAATATATATGGACTGGCTATACAGATACATTTCTCTCCATTCTAAAGTCGATGGGGATCACTGCAGCACACATTTGGAATGTAAGATTTTACAACTATGTCAAGTTGAATAGTTTCCAAAATAAATAATGTTTCCATAATAATCGCATCTTGAGACCTTCCATAAACACCAAATTGAATCAGATCAGAACAGAGGTAAGCATTGGTTATCTGTCACGATCGTCTGACTTTAAATTTCATAAATTTTAACTGAGTATACTAACATTAGAGTTATGCACAACTATTTTATGAAAACAGAATCATGTCATCAACATAATTATTTAAGAAAATGAGATTATTTCTTAGGTGCTGGTGGAGATTGCTTCAGCTGCAAGATGATTGATCTCATTCGAGATACATCTTTGTTAGATTTACTGGATTTAGGATTGAAATCACATAGCTTAGCAATCCTTTCCCACTCAGTGCCAGGTTCCATTTCATCAACTTCAGCAACAAACTGCTTCTCTGCATTTCTGTAAATGAAAAATTAATACATTTTGATGACGATTATCAAAGAAAAATCTTACCAAGTGTCACATAGATATTATCTCTTTAAACTAAGAAAATATATCACAATTATAACTTATATAACAATGATGAAACTACAACAAAAACTAACAACAACTATTATGTTATTGAATATTAAATAAGATATTCAACATTAATGGGGTTAATTCTTGGAAACGATCAACTTACTTGGCTGACTCCCTTGGAAAGCATTGAAAACAGAACAATTGAGAATTTAGTATGTATTATCCCAATTAAGTTATTATTATTTCTATTGCACAAACAGGACGAACCCACTAAGTTGTGCTTTAATATACAATGGACAACACACTACCATTCCCTGATCAGGGAATAAATCTAATACTAACTACAAAAGACATATATCACAAGCCTTAATCACTTTCCTCAATCTTCTGCATCTTTTATAAATTATCTATGAAAATAATTCTAAGAGAAGGATAGGAGAAAGAATAGTTTTTCTAGTATGCCTTTTGATTTTGACATCAGGCAAACGAATTAGTCAAATTGTTGAAGCAATATGGAGATGAATTAAAAGACAAATGAAAGCTATAAATATTATAAGTTTAGATCAGGATTGCCTAACATATGGCAGGTGAGCAAGAACAAACACTACAGTAAATATTTTACACCAGCCAGCTGATCTTTTCAAAGTTTGGGAGAAAAACTGCTATCTCAGAGGCTAGTATACAAAGATAAAATAGGTGCACTACTTGAAAACTTAACACTATTTCTCACTGTAATTATTTTTTGGCATTATTTTATTTTCCTTATATGCAGGATGACAATATATACTCACGTATGGGTCAACCTTCAAATACAAATTCAACAAAACCAATTAAATTTGAACGAAAAAAATCAGCCAAACTATATACAAGAGAGTTGAAAATAAAATCCCCTTTACACATTCTATGTGATCCAAAGTCCATATAAGAATAAAATTTAAAAACAATCATTACTTTATTAGGCTGATTTATATCTAAAGAAACCGCCCTTGCAATGAACCTTTTTCAAACCAAACAGTGATATCGGGATTCAACCATGAGACACCAAAATACAACATGCTCCCTTCACTATGAAAACCATCAGTGGTATAGTAAGACTTTAAAAGAATATTTGTAATATACACAACTCAAAGATAATACAAAGACAGCCTTTGTATTATTTTATATGATGTTCCACTAAGTTAGACCACATCACCTGGAGTTTTAACTTAAAGGTGTTAATCAACATTAAATAACAACTTTATTAGACCTTCATACTAAAGAATATATTTACATTAGCCCACAAGTTACAATTATAACTAATTTATTAGAATTAACTAAGTAGTATTTTATAATTACACAAAAAATGTCAACTCATGCATTGATTATGAATAAAACAGGAATTTTGCATACAATTTTGGGGGTCAACGAATATCTAGCATCAAAATCCTGTAACTCCTTATGGAATTATATACAGATTTACTCTGATGGTAAATTTAGATTTTGATTGTGATTCCTATAGTTGTTACATTGCTACTTAAGATTGAGCTTTTTTCATATTCTTAACTCTGTAGGCTACAGATAGGCATAAGCACAGATGTTATCAAGAAAATTTAGTTCACAAGTTCCTTTCTGTAATCACCTTCTGTAATGACCTAATAAAGAGGCAAATAATAATGATGTTTTATTTACAAATACATATATTGGTCATTAAAATGTTATGGGGCTCTTTGGAAATGGCTCTCTGCATACCCATGAAAAATTGCTTTCTTTAAGATGTCAAAAAAATCTGAAAATTTTAGAGAAACATTCACATTCTTTTCTTATTTTCACGTCAGTGGACCTTTATATACAAAAATTCTAAGTAAAACTGCAAAAAGAGCTACATATAAGAGCTACAATTGTTATTAGCTTTATCATTAATACATGGCCTAATATGTGATGTAAAGTTCTACAGCTAAGCAAGTTAAAATCCAACAATTGTCACGGAACATAAAAACAAATCTGAAGTACTTTCTTGTATTTTAAGCTTGCAAAGATAGTCATACTTTTGTGTAAATGTTGACTTACATAAAAGTATAACAAAACTTGATCTATATGAAACTTGCACAAATCAAATTCGTACTTAATATGTTAAATTCTTCTTTTATACATTAATTAATAGAATACATTTAGAAAAAGCCCACAAGATGTGTATGCCATTGATGTATATCCACCTTATTATTTTACCTTAAATATATTTAATTTTAACAAAAAATGGAGAAAATTAAAAACAAGAGAATTAACGAGCAAATCTTTTAAAACTTACCACAGTCAAACTATACAGCAGTTTAAATAGTAAATATAACATGAATGAAGATGCCAAGATGGATATGGGACTGGATTACACTATCTTCCTAATATTATAAATGTATCTTGCACTGTAGGTATTTTGTATCTTCCTAATATTGGAAAACCTCATAAAAAATGTACCTGTTAGCAGCTTTAGTTTTGGATATTGTTTCCTCATGATGTCTGTACCAGTCTTCCAGCTCTTTCTTAGCTACTTCTCTCCATTCCATCTTTTTCTTCTCTTCATTCTCATCTAAATATAATCAGAAAAGCACAAAATTTAATTAGAGAAGCTTCCCTAATCCAAGTACTCCCAGAAACAAAACTAGTCACCTTTAACTTCCAAACGTTCTTTCTGCTCCTCGCGCCACTTACGGATCTTCTCAGGTTCCTCTCTTATAGTATTTTTCATCGTTGTCATTGCAGGAGGATTGAACTCTGCAGCAATGTACATTTTATTTATTTATTAATATTAAAATAACAACTGGGAATGGCTGAATCACAACAATAACAAAAGTTATTACACTTAACCATAACAATGATAACAAGATCAAATTATAGCAAGAACAAAAAATAAAACATAAATAAAGCAATAACTATAAATAAGTAAATGACATGGAGGTTAATTTAGGGAAGGTGGGAGTGGAGTGATGGGGAAAAGTTAGATAGAGGTATGAAAGAGAACTGTATGTAGAACTGTGACAATTATAGGTAGAATGAAAATGAGAGGAAAGCAGGGTAGGATGTTGTCCTCATAATCCACTTATTGATGATAGAAATTAGCAAATAGATACTTTAAATCAAAGATTATTTGCGGAAGAAGAAGAGAAGAAAGGATGCGAATACAAAAGTGATTGTGGAAGTAAAGTACACAAAGGTGGTGTGATAAAAAGATTCAGTAAACAGTTGAGGCTTCTAAAAAATTATTCTCAGAAATTCTCCTTAAGTTAAAATAACCTTAGACAGCTTCTTCTAGGAAACATTTGAAGTTCTACTTGGATTTCAAAATAACCCAACAGATTTTACGCAGTTTTTCAAAAATTCCTCTTTCCAGAACAAAGCAAAATAAAGAGAAATCCCTAAAGGAATGGAAATTAAGAATAATTCTCAACAAGCCAGGTTAATACTAGCTTGGGTTAAATGAAAGCATAAAATATACTCAATAGTCTCGGCCGTGATGCGGTGGAAATAACTAATTGAAAGCTGATATTTACTTTTCCACATATTTTTTTATTTGCAAACTACCGTTTTTGGTGTTAAACCATCGTCAGGTTTGCACTGTCTGTGCGAACCTGACGATGGTTTAACACCGAAACCGGTAGTTTGCAAATAAAAGAATATGTGGAAAAGTAAATATCAGCTTTCAATGAAAGCATAAATCTGCATAAAATCAATGACACTGTCTCTCTATGTTCATTAATGACTTATAATAAAAATTGATAAGGCAGTAACTACTTAAAATATTTGAATCAGTAACTGTGTCATGAATCTTCCAAGGAATGAGAAATTTACTTTGGTTCCAGGAGTTACCAGAGGTTGTGATACCAAAAGTAACACAAGGAAACATTTATGTTCTCGTAGCAATATTCTTGATTTTCGATTGCAAAAGTATTGAATAAATTTAAAATAAAGACATAAGATTTTATCAGTATCAATGTTACATTTTAAAAATCTTAATTTAAGCTTATAAGGAAAATCAAATCAGTAAAATATTCCAGGTTGATCTTATTTCTTCATTATAACTATTTTGGAGAGAGAGAAAATTCTGCATTCATTTGTTCAGTCATTGCATTCCTTGGATTTGTTATCCAAGGAATTTGGAAAATTCTGCTGCGTTCAGCCTACATTAACCCACCAAAGAATCAACTCTGTCAGTGGAATATTTAAGTAAGGAAAGTAATACATTTAAGATAAAGCCTTAGCCACCAAACACTATTGCATACAGTCATGATTAAAATATTTGAGATGAATAATCTATATATTAAAGACTTTAAAAGGATTTTCTGTACAATTTCAGATAACTTTCTATTGGAAGGTTAAATAGTATCATCTTTATTTAATGAGGAAGAGTGATATTGGTATTGTGTAAATTCTTATGTTACAAAAAAATAGGTAAAGCAATAAAGAGCTTGAATTTCTAACTTACTGAGTTCATAATACAAGTTCAAAGAATACTTAAATAGCAAATTGAAATGATTCACCAGATTCAAATCATGATATTTTAAGAATTAGCATTTCTTTCATCAATCAATTTCTTTCAAGACTCAAAAAAATCATATTCTATTGTGAGTCTTAAAACTAAGATAAAAAATGATCATTGGATAAGAGCTATACAAATAGGGTTCATTTACTATCAATTTCTACTCCATTTTTACAAGACGCCATGAAAATGAAAAGAGTTAGCACCATTCCTTAATCATCTATACCTAGGTCATAGACCTTAAGTAATGCAACATGATTGTGAAGCTTAAAGTACACGCCTTTACTTCAAAGCATTGCATATTTGCATTATAAATAACAAACTTTGAATTCACTCACTTTTTTAACAAATAATATTTACAAGTATTACTTCATTCATAGTACAAAAATATTTTATATGATAAACAGATTAGGAGTGAACACTTCGTAAAACTAGCAAGAGGACAAAGATAACATTGAAAATACTGCCATTAATTATTCAAGTGATACAAATACACTGCATCTTCAGTTCTTTGAGTGATAATAATAACTTATGGGCCTACATATACAAGAGGGAATTTCTATCATTAAATACTAAAATGCAAACTTAAGCCTGCAAACCTTAAACATAGCATTTTCCAGAGCCACAATAATCTGAATGTATTACTTGAAAAGTTAATTAGAATCTGAATATGATATCCAAATTATGCAATTAACGACACAGAAATGAATTAAATCAAACGAGATAGGTATATCAGTTGAAAAACTGATGAGGATGGATAGGGAAAACAAAATATTATACTCATTATGTACAACATTCAAAAACAAAAAATCCCAATAAAAGTGATGATGAAGAATAATGAAGACTACCCTTTGCTAGAAGCTACTTTTCATGGCTCTAATTGTGACTGAAATCCATCAAATTTTAAGTCTATGAACTGTTCACTTTTGGACAAATCCCCAAAACATTGAAGGATTTAATTGTATAGTAGAAGAAAAGACTACATCAGACCCATCACAAATTTAGTGGATTGTTTTCCCATCAATCAACCAGTCAGAAACTACTTTTTATGCAGGGAGGATATAACTGACCATATAAACAGGGATAATAAGACATAGAGATCTGATGAAATATGGTACAGAGATAAATAACTAGGGGCAAAATTCATTCAAGTAAAAAAAAGTTAGCTAAATATTCATCAGACTTACTAGGCTGATCAGGAACCGATTCAAGTCCAGGGGCAGCTTGTGTAAAAAGAAGATTTATTTTTAATGTTGAAACATATTTAAGGTTAGAATGAATGTCTGTCAAAAGTTCAAAAAAAGGCTATGTATGAAATTAGGCAACATAATTATGGATGAGAAATTATAAGGACAGAAAGAGGTCAACTCTGGAATATTTCCTGCTAACACTAATATAAATACAGCCTGATAATCAGCTAACATGAGTTACTAAATACTTCAACTGCCATGTTCCACAACAAATCCATGGATAAAACTCAGTTACTATATTTGAACATAAATGAACTTACCGTTATCATTATCTGTGAGAGCAGAATCCTCAGGCACTGCATTTTCTGAAGAAATAATAATCCACACCATTAAGCAACAACAAACAGGCTGGAAACTTATTCAAGGCAAAAAAACACCAGAGGCAAAACAATACGCACATGCCACTTTGATGAAATTCTTTAACATGCTACATAAACATAAAATAAGTCTTGTAGCAATTTTCATAGAAACGACCACGTTAGCGAATGCCAATAAGAGATACAAGAAAAATAAACTAAATAAAATTATAACGTTCGGTAGAACGTAAAAAGCGTTGCAACTTACCATTGTTAATTCCCAGTGGATCAAATCCATCTTGCTGCCCAAAGCCATCGATCATTTCAAAGCTACCTGTATGATCTGTCTGCAGAGGAGTGTCTCCTGCACATGAAGGGTATTGAAATACTTAACAATCCAAATCAATCATTACATTGCATTGGCATACAGCAAATTTGTCAACTTAGTAGGCCAAGCAAGGCACTTGAAAACTTAGTATAAAAGGAATGAATGTAGTATTTTTTACTTGTAACAATAAACACGTTACTAAATATGATAAAATCATGTACCATTTACGGTCGGGGCGGGAGTAGGATTCAATTCATCCTCAAGTCCGGCGAGCTGGTCCTGTTCACGAGCTAAAAACTCTGCCGCAGGATCAACTTCTGGCTGATCGAAATTGTCTCCGAACCCGTCCATGCTGGATTCAAGATTACAATAATGATTCAGGGAAGAAAGCAAATATTAGAACATTTATTAATCCTACTTACCTAATGACAATATACGGCCCTATCAGTTTCGAACTATCTGAGTCAGATGACGTTAGTACACTCCCCTAATCCATTGAGCACATATAGGAGAGTCGAAGCTTCGAGGTCTGCCAGAGACCTCTGCCGTGCAAATCATCGTACAGTAAACTTCCTTGCATATATTCAGTCTCAATCGCTCAAAAGAAATAAATCTATTTAACCATAAAATATCATTATTTTCATGGCCAATGAAGAATAAAAGCGATAAATGCATTATTTATAAAGAATGTTGTTATCTTAAATGTGCTGAAGCGATAAAAATAGGTGGAATTCACCAACCTGGATATTGATTAGCTTTTTAATCTTCCTTTCGAAATAATTATTTAAGCTCAAATTCTGAAATGAGAAACGATATTTGTTTTTCATTCACACATTATTACTCACCCTTAAATCCCCATAAATATGCAAATCATCTGCGCTTTCCATAAAAAGCGCTAAATTTGAATGTCTGCCTACGCAAAGTTTCTGTCTACGCAGCGGATACCATCGACACAATGGCTATGGGGGAGCATAAAAAAGTGTTTAATTAGACTACATGTCTACTGCTATATACGTATTTCTAATATCATGAAAAGAATACAACTTGTCAAGTATGACACGATGACAAACATGATTATACATTCTTGTTGTTGTACTCTTTCAGGGAGTACTTAGACTTATATTTTCGACAGTTTTTTTAACTGGTACTTATATAAAGTGTTCTACCTTTCGGTAGGTCTATGTGCCCCCACATTCCCTATTAAATCCCTCTCCTTCAATTCCCGGTAACTTATCCCACCCCTTAATTCATCTAACAACTTCTGTCTTTGTCTTCCCCTCTGTCTTTTCCATAGCATTCTTCCCTCGATCGCTTTCTTCAATAATCCCTCTCCTCTCAATATTTGACCCACCCATTTCTTTTGTCTATTTTTAATTACTTCAATCATTACTCTTTTCTCCCCAACCATCTCTAGAACCTCCTTGTTTGTTTTTCTATCGACCCAACTTACTTTTTCCATTCTACGCCATACCCACATCTCAAAAGCCTCCAATCTTTTGACATCCTCTTTTCTTAACGTCCCATTTCACACCCGTACAACATTACACTCCACACCAAGGATTTTACCAATCTCTTCCTGATTCCTTTATCAAGTCCCTTTGTCATCAGTTCCCTTTGCTTCACGAATGCTTCTTTTGCTAATGCTATCCTTTTTTTAATCTCTGTCGAGCATCTTCCATCCTTAGAAAGAAGGCTATCCAAGTATGAAAACTGATCTACTTGTTCTAGTTTTTCCCCATCCATTCTTATCGTTAACTTAGCTTTCTTTCCCTTTGAAAATCTCATAATTTTAGTCTTTCTTACATTGATTTTCATCCCAAACTCCTTTGCTTTATCGTTTAGTGCATTTACTAGGATTTGCAAACCCCTTTCCGAATCACACACAATAGCTTTATCATCTGCATATCTTACTGACTTCGCTAGTTCCCCACCAACCTTTATTCTATCGCTCATTTTGAAATGTTGTTTTCACATTACTGAAAGACCACGGCATTAAATATCAAAATTGTGTTAGGATATCCCTAATAAAACAAATCAAAGACATACAAGCAAATTCATCCTACAAATTGACTGAAAGAATTAAAAGAATGAATTAATCACTTGACGAAATTATTCAAATAAGAGACTAAAGACTTTATTCTCTGGGTAGATGAGGTACCTGGCTGCAATCTAGCAAGCTGAGGAATTTTTCAGAGAAGAAGATTTCAGATCCAAGCCAAAACAATGCCTAGCCTTGCTTTTTCTATTTTCAGAGTATCTCTTGATACAAAGAGATGACATCTTGCATTCTATTCAATGGCAATCATTTTGCTCCATTTTTGAACTGACAATCATCTGAAAATAATTTAGTGAGACAAAATTGATGATTTATTGATTGATTTAAAAAATTTTATTTTAAAATTTCAGCACTAATTTGGTGAATAATACTCCAAAAAATTGAATTACTTAAGTAATGATAATGGTACGGATACTATCTCTTCGAAATGAAAACTATTATTTAAACTTAACTCAGAAAAACTCCTTATATAAGCAGACTGAAGAAAGAAGATTTGTGTGTCCGCCCAAAAATTTTCCAGGAGTAGCCTTTACAGTTAAATCATGTCATGTACCATCTGAAGTGGACCACAGCAATTAGGTTTTTAGATTTTTCTTTGAAGAGAGCAAGGATCCTTAATTATTTCCAAGGAGTGTATCATAGAAATAAAACTTCCTTATATGCAAATAATATTACCCATTTCATCTCATTTCAATGATAACAATCAAAGTACCCATAAAAGATTTTAAATCTCACTTTTCATATTTCAATCAAAGATATAATCAGTTTCTTGTACATCTTAATTCTTTGCCCTGTAATACCACATTTGAGAGAGAGATAAAATCACAATTTGAGAGGCCCTTATATAGACCATGTAAGACATTCAAAAAGATAATTATGATTCTGTCATCTGGAAGCAAATACAAATAAGGACTTCATCAGAAACATAGTACTTACAAATAGTCAGAAACTATTACTAAGATTAATAAAAAGATAGTCATTAATATCATAAAATGTTTGCTTTTATTTTTAAAAGATACCACTTAGTTGTTGACTAAGTGGTATATCTTTTAAATACAACACCAACAGTTGACCTCACATTCTTGAGGTCAACTGTTGGTCAATTATACATATGAAGTCCCGAATGTCATTTGTCCCGAATCCAAGACAAGTGGGTTTGGTTCAAACATATGGGACATGCAAATTATTAGCATTTCATGGTTATGCTCTTCTGCATTTGTCACAATTTCCTTCAGAATATTTTTTGTAAATAAGAGAAGAGAAAATTTTGTAGTCAAAAGTGCTTTGACAGCTGAAGTCATTTTGCAAGTCTTCTACTAAACCCAGGACCATTTTCACCAAAGTTGAACCCACTGCACACACAGATGTCCAGGAACCCTTCAAAAAGAGTATACACACATGGAAGGAGTTCAAGTATATGGTTATTTCTTTTGTAATTTAAAAATATTACTAGCCTGAGGTAAAGAGTGTCAAAGCATTACTCTATATACTATGTAAGAATAAAATAAACCTTATTACAGAGGAAGTAAAAAATCAGTTGAAGCCTAGGGGTAGATGGTACTAATGAGAAACAGAGACAACTAAACTTTCTCAGAAGTATATCAATATACATATCCCAAAAGAAATGTGAGACATATAGACACAAATAATGTTTGACTCGGTATTCTTCAAGTATTTAATGCACCACTTTACTTATTATAGTGCATTCCTTACAAAGCTTCCATTCTTCATATTTTATGTGATGATTGATGATGAACAAAAAATTTGAGGTTCAAATTCTTTCCTTGTGTATTTTAGTGGAAAAAAAACTAAGAACCTATGTATTCTTCTTCAAACAAAATATGAAATAATTAGGGAGAATTGTAGTTTACATCCAACTTCAACATTTTGAAAATCACCTGATTTACAGGTGATTGAAAGATATCAAATCTAAAATCTTCCTTCATAAATGAAAGAAGAGATAAGAACATATAAATAATAATACATTTGAATTTCAGGTAACTATATAAGAAAAGTCATAATTATAATCTTATTTACAAATAAAATTATAAATTCATAACACAATATGCAAATATTACAACCATTTCAATAAATTGAATTAGAATATCTAATATATTTCAATGTTACTAATCTTAAAGAGTGAAGCTGATAAAGTACCTCTAACTGCAAACTTAAACTAAGTAATTTCTCTTGAGTGTTTAAATCTTTGTTTTTAATATGAAATAACAAACCTATATTCACCATTTTATTCTTTCCCTTATGGTACAACATACATATTCCCATCATTCATTTTTTGGCAGAAATTTAAGGGAGCTGTCATTTACAGTTAACCTGTTCAGGCATATAAAGTTTGCCCAGCTGAAAAAATTAAGTCATCAATCACAGTGATAATAATAAATACTATCAAAAATACATATTCAAGCAAATTAAAAATCTTACTAGCATGAAAGGAATAAATGTTACTATAGGAATTTTTATGGTCGATTGAGTAAGAAGTTCTTCAACATACTTAGTATATAAATGCATGCTTATGAACCAACACTTATTTACCTAACTATAAAAGATTGATGGATGAGTTAATAACCTTTGATAAATCACATGTTTGTCCATGCCACAGACCATAAGTTAAACAATCCAGGTGCATATTCTGGCTAAGCTGACAGGTTTTAATCTATGTATCCTTATAAATGTTTTGCAGTGTCCTATTTTCCCTGTTTCATTTCAGTGGGGACCTCTGCTACTGCATTTAATTATCAAAGTGGTGTTTAACAATGATCATTAACTAGAAAAATCTTCCTTCTTGCCCACAGTAAATCACATATTAAGGATTCTCCACTGTTTTAAAGGCACATATCACCATTGTAAAAATGAAAAAAGGTTGTTGGCTACTTTTTAATATTCAGGAGACTATATCATTACAATGTTAATATACCCTAGCATAGTTCCCAAATAACATTTCTATAATCAGTAGTCAATTATATCATTAAAATTTTACAGATTACCAACTGATAACTTAGGTATTACCCAAGTATTTGAATCAATTTGAACACTTCATTTGGTTCCTATATCCATCTTATAACAAATAAAATATTTTTATTCCTCTTTCAGTATAGGATATATTAAATTACATAGATAAATTAATCTTTCCTTTACTTTGTCTCTATCCTGCTCATGACAATACTGTAAACTACATGCAATAATAATAATTAGATCTGAAGAATCTGGAGCTTTCCCGGTGAATCGTATGAATGAAGTTCTCTCGGGTTTCCATCCGGGTGGCTGCTTCGACGCTGGTCAACGATTCAACTCCTCTCTCCGGAGTCATCTTTAGCAGTACAGTATTTTATAGGAGGCGAATTCGATCCCTTTCACTTCCAAGTTCACCTTTCACTGCGACCGTTGGTTGGTGGGTGTGGCCAATGGGGGATGCTCCTTTCTGCTAATCTCCCCCCTCCCTTCCTATGATTGGCCGGATATGGAATTATTATTATTATTACATGGCGGTATAGTATACTGAGGTGAGATTGATGCAGAATAATCTTCAATAGCTGGTTCAAAGTAGATGGTCAAAAAACTCAAAACATACAAGGAATGGGTTTTCATATATCCTTTGACCATGAAAATATTCATTAGAAAAGAATCACAGAAAAGCGCCATTCCTTTTCAGTGACTTTATTGAGCTTATTTCTTCCAGACAAAGTACCCTTTCAGCTAAACATATTATTGTTATTGATACTACGAAAGAGATCAGCTTTATCTTCGATAAGTAAGGCGGTCAATAAATGGCCAAGATTAGAATTTAGAAAGTAAAACATAAAGAATTGGTACTTTACTTTATCGTTCAGCAAGAAAAGAAATTTCTTTCTAGATTATGAAACTTTGAAACATCAAAAGGATGTGTTTCATCTAAGAAATCAGAGGAGGCCCTGGATGTTGAAAGCAAAAGCATTTTTAATTATGAGAGAAATTAACACTACGCAAGTATATCGTCGACTATTTACCGAATCCTTCACTTTTATCAATAAACTAAAATAAATAAATCGATTATGAATTGAGCGCCCTAAGATGCCTCCAATTGAAGGTTGAGTTGCGCTAATGTTTACATGGGGTCCCGCGGAGTTGTCAAATAAGAGTTATAAATAACTTGTAAATTAATTTTTAGTGTCCGTGTCTTCATAAGGAATATCAAATAATGTATGTTTTTAGTAATCTAAGAAGAAAATTAATCGCTAAGATTAATATTTCTTCAACGTAAAACTAAAAACAAAAGGAATAATTATCTGTTAGAGAAAAGTTTCTTTCTTCTTATTTTGGCTCTAATTAACAATGAACTATTTATTTTTGCATTAGTTTCTTTTGCTATTCCCAAATGGATGTACCACAGTATTGGGGTGAGTACGAATCTCTCTGCGATAACTCGGAAGATGAAGTTACTTTTGAAGAGCTGGATACTCACGTTGATCATGAGCCGGTGACAGAAGATAAATTAAAACTATATCTCCCTTATGATGAGGATGAATACGGTGAACTTGTTCAGTTAGTGAAATGGATATTTAATTGATTTTAACTTAAAAACTATTGTACATTGTTTCTCGCATGAAAACCTGAAAAATCGTAGAACATCAAGGTTTTCTTTCTATCTTAGGGTTCCAGAAGAATGTGTTGAAATGGATGGTTGTGTAGTCCACACGATCAAACTTTTGCAGCACTCAAGAGCAATGAAGGAACTTCTCAATAATGCAAATGCTATGGTAAAATGATTAAAGTGTCCCTACTTGGAACCAATTGAACTTCGGTCATCTCTGTCATTACTCTTTATTCCTACAGCTCCAGAATGGAAATGAAGAAGTGAAAGCCCTTCCGGAACCTCCTATATTGCCGGACGGACCTAAAAAAGGTCCCAAATACTCTTTAAATTATCCGTTTCGGTATATGGAAAAAGAGATAAGGTAGGCAAGTGTGGTATTTTTCAGAATACTCAATGTAGGCATATCAGATTATCTCTGTATGACTGTTTTCATGCCTATTTATCGTGTATATATTTTAGTGAATTTGGAGAGGGTGAAGGCTCGGCACCAGTATTATTAAGTCCTCTTCTTGCGAGGAAGGTGCTAAGAAAAGTTGTTGCAACTCTACTAGCTCACATTGGATTTGAAAGTAAGCAAGCAGTGAAATCTACAGTACAAACATGAAAGATAAGACACAATAACCCACCAAAGGTTTTTCAGCTTGTAATAGTTCCTTATGCTCTATCGTTTGGTATCATTTCAGCAACAACTGAGTCTGTGCTCGAGTTTTTATGTGATATTTGCCATGAGTTTATGCAGAAAATGACCCGATTGATGAGAATTGCTGCAGATCGAGAAGTTATGACTGGAAGTACCGGGTTTCCTGTGAGTGACGTCAATTCTTAAGACAAAATTAGTTTCCTTTCTATTATTCCGATGCATTTTAGACATTTATGAGAAGTAAGAGTACAATACCCCTTCAATTATTCAAATTTATGAAATAACCTTTTTTTAATCTTTCATTATGTACCAAAATACTCCTTCTGGACGTTATTCTCTTTTTATAATTTCTTGTTCTTAATGAGTAAGTATTGAATACTGTCTTTACTATGAATACCATCTGGCCAGCCAAATCTATATTATACAAATCATACAATAATCTATATAATACCAAGTTTAGTTTATTATACAAGAAGAAAATTTGCCAAAGTATAAAAATAAATGTATCTTACACGTTTGAAAACAACTTTTTATCCTATTTCAATAGATTGTTTTATGATATTGATATCATATTTACTTTGTAACCAATGGTCAGTAAAGTTTGCCCTAAAACCTAACCTAGTGAATAACCCAAATGGTTACCATCAATTCACTGAAATCTTCAGGTACCTCAAAACAAAGTTTTTCATCTATTCAATTTAGTGCTAGGGCTTTTATAGGTTCCTAAAGTTTAATGTTTGGTAAATTGTTAGGCAATATAGTAATCCTATGCAGTTAACTGCCATCCTTTGTTTGGAAGACAGGAGTGTTTTTGTCTGAATTTGCCATCTCAGAAATTTCAGAAGTCTTTAATCTTCTTCTCCTATTAGTTCCCAGTTTATTAATTCATAGTTGAACTTCTTTTCTTCTCAAAGGATATAATGGAAAGAGTATTCCATGAAATGGGAATTGGTAGTGTATGCACACTTCATTCTTTTTATCAATCAAGAGTCATCATGTACCATGCTCGTATGAGGCACACATGCCAGCTATTGGATGAGGAATATCAACTACTGAGAAGGTCTTTAAGCAAAGAGGAAGATGGCCCTATTAGGTGAGTGAGTGGCAAATCTCTTGAATTTCATGTCTCCATAAACAAGAAAATTGCTTAGATATTAACATGTACATTGTGATAGAGGTCTGATTGGCTGACCGCTGACCTAACATGGCCTTCATTATGGTATTTATGAGCTCTTTTGATTAAAATCGTGAGCAATGTGCCAAGAGAAAATGGATTGATTAAATACCTTTATATGCTAGATCTCCAGATGTACTGTTTTTTTGGATTTGTCCTGGATTTAATTGCCTCTACTAGTATCCTGAAAGTGATTTTCAGGACTGATGCTCAAATTTCTGGGTTTGAAAATTCACCTTGAATTGTTTCAACATTTCATGAAAAAGTTATGAGCCTTGGTTTGACTTATTTGTCAAATAGAAGAGTAATTTAACTTAAACATAGCCATTATATGTACAACTCATCATAATCATTAATTATGTTTTACTTCATTTTAATCACAAATTCTATGTATGACAGATATGTCACATGTAAAGTCAAATGTTATCAGGCCTTATTTGTTAGGAATTCATTTTTAAAAAAGCTGTATAGGTATTTTCAATGAGTGACTGAAATATGTATTTGCCCTGGCTTTGCACAGTTGGTCCCTGTATACTTGGGAAATTTTTTCTCGACGTTCAAATGATTTTAGCGTTTATGCTGCTCACATGAAATTTGATTTTTGTTACACTGTTGTCAACTTGAACCAAATCCAAGTGTCAACAAGTACTGTCACTTCCACCAAAATGGCTCATTTTCTTTTGAAAATGTGCATAAGTTGTGAGAGGTATCGCTGTTAGAGGGGAGGATGCGGTTTGTTTTACAACAACTTAACTCAGTAAAGGGGGAAAGGGTATTTATGTTACTCCTTTTTCCTCTTTGTCAGCACAGGATTGATATTATTTGCCCATAAATGAGTTAGGGGATGCAACAGGAAACCATCAGAGAGGCATCTCAATGTTCTCAAATGATTTTTAAAAGTATAAAAAAAGATACTCAGTTGAGAAATGCATGGCAACAAAGGAAAAGTTTTTACTTAACATTTAACTCAGAAATATTACTATATATATCAGACATGGCAAATTGATACAATGGCCATCAACTTGCTGAAAATCAGCCGTTTGAATCTAGTCATCTTTTGGTTTTTCTGTAATTATTTCTTGAAGAATAAAATCAAAAGGCTAAGCCAACTTGAGAACATAACACCTTCAATAAGCCACATATTAAAACAGATCTATATGAAAGGAAGATAACTTACCCTCTGTTCTACAACTCGAGGAATTGAATAATTTTCATTACTTTGATAGGGACAATGACAGAAACATAAAAGGTATACCGAAATTCTCTAGGTAAATTTTTATTGTGAATCCAAATTAATCATATCCACATTCATATTCTGCACATTTTCATAGTACAGGGAAAGCAAGTGAGTGAACTTTTTGTGTAACTCATAATGCAAGATCAGAAGAATTCGGTATTACCTTAAAGTAATTGCAAATCTGAACTTAATTAAACTCTAATCTCATCATGGGCAATTTCATTTCATTCTTATCTTTCACTCTTAATTTCAAAGGACAAAAATTGATGTTCTTCAGCGATACTTGGAGGAAGTACATATTAGCTTACTTTACAAAGGTAAAAAATGCATACACAGTTCGGTAGAAAATTAGGATCTCCTGGAATTGGGAATGTAGAATTGTTTGTGTATTGTATACCTTTGACTATTAAATATTTATGTGGGCAGTTAATCAAGGGCTTATAAATTAATTGCTATTAACTGCAACTGATATCTCCCAGAGCAAAACTGGCAGATGATGAGGAGGATATTCCTGAAATCCACTTCCCTGCATATGGGGATGGTGAAGGGGATGTGGGCATGCTACAACCTTCTCTAGAAACAGGATTTCAAATGCTCCAAAGCTTGGAACAAGAGTCACAAGTACAGTGAGTGCCTTGTCTCTATTTTATATACATTAAGTCTTACAAACATAGAGCATATGCACAACAAGGAATTATTTCAGTGATTCACATTGCAAGGTTAGCTTTCAAAGATATGCAGGGTCTCTTAAACCTTATGATGAAAAAAGAAAACTTGTAAGATTCTAGTGATTATTATCAAGTGATTTTTGGTGTTTGAAGACAAAGGATGTTCCTGAGGGAAGTTGGTGTTATCATCTTGTGCTGCCATCTATCAAATGACGGGTAAACAAATTTCAGACTGCTTGATAGGTTAGATTGGATTTGGCAGCCATTCGAGTAAGATTGTTTCGTGATTTTCGCTAAGATGGAAAAAGAGCAGTATCGTTCGGTAATTTGCTTTTTGTTTTTGGATGGGAAAAAATACGAGGAGATAAAAGCAAAGTTGGATGCTGTTTATGGGGACACTTCGCCGTCTATGACCACAGTTAGAGATTGGTTCAATGAATTTAAACGCGGGTAAACATCCGTTTTTGATGAGCGACCTGGTCACTGTCAAAAGTGACAAAGTAAGAATAACAAAAGTGGATCATTGAGCTGGGCTGGCAATTATCCTTAAAGTGGATGGGATACATAAAATGGAATAATTGAAGATTAGAGCCATGGGATGACAGTTTTTATCTCTTTGAAATTACTGTTAATTATAAATAATGCTATATTAATAATTTACTCGGAATAAAGACTATCAAAAGACTTTTATGAAACAAAATTTGATAGTAGAAAATAGAAGAATATGCAGAGTATTGCAACATAGCTCAGATAAAGAAGCACAATATCAATAAATAAATCGAAATGTGGAAACTAGTTACCAAATTATGGCAAAGTCTTGTATACCTGCCAAGTTAAGTCTTATAACTGACAGCTTTGTAACTAGGGAGTATTGTACTTATGAACTGTACCAATGATAAGATTTTGTGAGAGTTAAGAAAAAAGGAAATGCAATGAAGTATAACGTAAGTACTGATTTGAAATAAAGGTTTGCAATTACCTCTACTTCTCATTCATCTTGAGAAATATTCACTTGCTTTTATTTATGTCTATAAATTACTGAGCCTATCTTTCTTCTGAGTCTGAAGCACTCATAAATATTATGTTCGTTTAGTATGTATTAGGAAATTTAAACAAGTTCTGTTATTGTAAAAATGCAGTTAAATAGTGTTTATTTTATGCAAAATATGTGAAAAGGTATTTAAGTGTGTTCCGAATTTAACGTTCCTGAGCATCATTTTCAAATTAAATAATTTTAAATTGATAAATATGGTTTTCTTCAAACTCCATACTTATTTATTTGCATTGTTGCTATATTAAAATAACAATAACTATAAATGATAAGTAATGGTATTAGTAGTAATTTTAAAAGTGCTTCGACAGCTAAGGTCATTTTGCACATTAAATCCCCCTCTATGAATTGAACCTGGGACTGCTTCCACCAAAGTTCAAAGCATGCAGTTGAGTATATTAAAATCACATAAAATTAACTGAGACTAAGTTTGAAAGCAACATCATGATTTTACCTCATTCAGAATTTAATAACTCCCAGTTCTCTTACCATCAAAATATGGTAATCCTATATATTATATCAATGATATAAACTGTCCTAAAATATAAATACATAATTATTTTAACGAGATACACAAAAAAATAATTTCTTCAACTTTTAATTCTCATTATTCTTACTATATATTTCTTAAGAATCCAACTAAAGAATGTAAATAACTTGTTATAATTTGTTTTTAGAATGCAAAGTTCTGAGCATGACGAAGAGGTCATCAACGTGAGTGATTCACCTAGCCATTCAAACCAAGAGACAAACACTTCAGCAGCAGATATGGCTCAATCTGGCACTAGTGGACAAGCTAAACCCAGGAAAAGAAAAAGGAAAAACAATTCATAAAATTATTGTATATATTTTAATAAATTTCTAAATTAAGAAATTCATCTCTATTGATTTAGTGGATAACCCATGTCAAAGATCAGTTCTCTATTGCTTGAAAATTATAAATCTAAATTAGAATTATGTATTACAAGCCTTATGATGTTTAAAAAGGTTGAATAATGTCTTTCTCTCAATCATTATTATCACTGTTCACAATAAAGTTGTTGAACTTAAGGTATTACTTGCTTTGCTGGATATTTAACATTTTTTTTAAAATAACTACAAGGACATTAAGATCAATAACACAACTACTCATCTGGAGTCATCAGTGAACTTGCAGCTTATTGTTTACTTAAAATAAAATTCTCTGAAGAAACAGTAAGTTTTCTGCAACTATGTCAAAAAGAAAAATATGGAAACCAAATTTTTATAAGAGTACTTTTTATCAGTAACATGCGGTTAGAGCATGCAAAGCATGCCTTGAAAGGCAAGAAAATGTGTTTAAGTATTTATATCATAAGTATTTAAAGGAAATCACTAGCAGTAATCTAATTATTAAATTTTTAATGTTTACAGGGAAAATAAGTAAATCAGTGGAGCAATGTAGGCTCAGCTTTGAGGCAGCCTAATGCATAAAGTGAGCTCTATTGGGCCCCTTAAAAATGGTTGCATAGGGTGTATTACCTTTTCCATGCATGCTAACTATAAGGAGAATTTTCCTTTACCTTTGTCTCTTTACCCTATCTGATTGGCTTCCTTATTATTTCCATTTTACCTTTCATACCCGTTTTCATTGTTATTCTTCATATCATTTTCCAATGGTAATTCTACTATCAATAGTTCCTTTATATCCTCCATACCCTTATATAGATTTCATGATAGTACTGCAACTTTATCTTAGATACCATGATTGAGTAAGATCTGGCACTGTGTTATATTCTGTAATATCAGCCAAAGATGCATCTCCACTAAAAAAACCATCAATTAAGTTCTTAAATAGCACATGGTTTGGTTATACATAATTTTACAGTAAAATTAGGGTATATTGAAATAATTACCATGCTCAAAAATATTAAAATATTTTAAATAAAATTCAATGTAAAAATATACATAATATTATTGCAACTACTTTGAACCACAAGTATAACATAGCGTCTCAGGTTTTTTACACAAATTTCTTAATGTATTTCAGTTCCTTTTGCAAAGTTTGTTAGGGACCTAGGAGGTGGATTTGTTACATATCCTAAATCTATGAGTTTCTGTAGAATGCTTTGGATGGTCATTATCTTATCATTTATAACTGTTAAAACCTGTCCTTTTCCCTTTGGTTTCTCTGTCTCATTCATGGAGCCTTGACCCAATGAAATATGAACAGATTTCAAAAACAATAGCACATTCTTCTCTATTGCCTGTCCAGGTTTTACTTGCACACTATTAGAGTGTTGCTCCAAAATGTTCAACGCATCTGTAAGAAAAATAATTAGTATTATTCAGCAAATCCAATATCCACTATCTGCATTATAGTACTTGTGATACTAAGGGATTAATGCCTAGAAAAATAAGAGCTTCACTCGTAACAGCAGATCTGGTAAGCATGCTACGACTCTCTTTCATCTTGATGCTAATAATAAAAACATTTGTCAGTCAGTAAAGAAAAACTTTTAAAAATATGCAAAATACAGCGGAGCCTCATGGATTATTCTTCTCTGAGGCAATTTGTCATTCAAGATGTCCATAAATCAAAACATATTTTGCTATAGGAATCAATATAAAGCAAAATAATCCATTCCTGGATCTCAAATTACTGTTTATTTAAACTTAAACAATATTAATTTTCACCCGTTTTACTACAAATACCTCCACAATGATATCCCTCCTCCATAATATACCTCTACGATATTTTACAAATCAAATTGTATGATTGTTAACAATAGCATATAAATTAAGAAATACAGATTTTTCCAAGATCATATAATTTTAAATTTTGCTTACTTAGTCCCATGCATAATCAGAAATTTTTAGAAAGAATTATGTATATTATGAACCTCTGTGCATCTTTCTTTAAAATAAATGAAAATTATTTTTGCTTTAAGAATGAATTAAATTATAGCACAATTGAACCTAGGGACCTCATCATCATAAGATATATGCCCCTCTAAGAAATTTCCTTTCATGGACTCCATAAATTACTTTCAAATTTCTAAGCTATCAATCAATTTATTCAATCACTGTTTTATCATTCTTCATATTTCTTTCATGTTCTTTCAACTCTTGAAATGTGCCATTTTTAAAAACATATTAACTTACTAATATAATCCTAACTTACCCTTGATTCGTCCATATTTGGACAATAAAGCAGCAATGTCAAGAACTTTATAGTCATCCAGCCTGAATTTTGGGTGATACTTTCTAATTCGCTGATGCATCTCTTCAGCCTCTTCTAACATATTTTGCTTCAAATACAAATCAAGAAGAGAAGAAAGCATTCCAGCAGAAAATGTGTGACCTTGAGCCTCCAATGCCTGCAAGAAACATTCAAATAATTCAATATTAAATGACATTTTGGATGGTAAAAAAATGTTATAGCGGTAAAATGATTAATATCATCGATTATGTCATGAATATGAGGTCTCAGTTTGTCTCATGTACTACTTCCTGAGTACATTTACATGAATTTCTTTGAATTGTAGTATTGCCTGAGTGAGCAAAACAAGAACAAAGAATTTCACTCCATATCTAACCTAGACAGCCTAGAGGCCCTAATTAGTAGAGGGATAGAGGATTCAACCAATCTTTCAGCAGAAAATTAACTGAAAACACCATTAGATAGATTTTTGGGCTCTTTTCAGGAATTATGCACTCACACTTTTAAATAAGAAAACAAATTAATTTAATTAAAGCTTTTCTGTTAACACAAGAACCACTGGATTGAGAGATTAACGCCCTTAAACTGCAGATGGGACAAACATGTCCCACTGGCAATATCATGTCTTATGACTGATTGTTGACATTTTTATTTATTAATCTATCTTATTTGCAAGGAGGAGATTTCTAACTTTCACAGAGCATTCTTTAAACATTATGTGTAATTGCTCAGAAACTAAATATTCGAAGTATATTTTTATATCAAGCTAAAAATATGTTTTTTATATTATGCATAAAATCTATTAACTATGTTGTGATCCAATAAAATGTTAAAATGGCTAAAATAAAGGCTACTAACACATGCAGTCAATTTAAGAAACTTTTATCACAAAGTAAGATCATACGAGAAAGTAAAACATCATATACAGTGATGCAATTCAACATTTACTCTTTGATTACTGATATGACATATTTTAATTCAGTATTTTTACCCACAGTTTTTTGTGGAATATTAAATAGATAGGTAAATTATTTTCAAGTAGTATTACAAGTAATGTATCTTCTTTAGGTTCTTCACTACAAATTCACTAGACAGACTTTCCTTAGACAAAGGAAGGCATTCAACATATATTTGGAGTCCTTATGTACAGTCATCTAGTATTTATGCTCATATTTGCCAGGCTCTAAAGCCATTAATTCCATGAATCTACACTTTGAGAGGAACAACTATTTAGCTACAGAAGTGTATAGACGGTGAATATACAGTGGTCACCCAAATTCATGGAACACCTTCTGAAGAAGTACCTCATATAAGGGTTAACTGCTTCCTCATTTATATTAGGAGATAGATGTATTCATGCAAATCAAATAATACTAAACAAAACAAATACTATAAGATACAAAACTGGAAGAAATAGAAGAACCTATGCTTCTAATGCTGGCTAAATATAGTATTACAAAGTCATGCAAGTGTTATTCAATTGAATGGGGTTCATCTGTCTCAAGTACATTTTTATTGGATGAAAATAAAAATAAATGTCAAATAAAGATGTATCATACATTTATCACAAAAATGCCATTCTATATGGTTTTACTTTCAATAATAACTTTGTTATAGAAATCCTACACTTTAAGAATGTGGCAAAGCTAATTACCTCACCACCACAAAATAAAGTCTTTGTGTTTGGTAGATGGTAGCATTAAAAGAATGGTATATATTGGTAATTAATGGTAGAATAGCAAAATATTTCAATTAGACCACATGTGAGTTGACCTTGCAGTATCATTTGTAAGAAATGTAAATGTAGTGATTCATGTTCTAGCTATATTTCTATTAAAAGGTACTAGTTGCCCTAAATTTCGCAGATGATCAGTAATACTCCATTTCCCCAACCAAATACATTACAGCAACTACTCTAATCACTACAGAAAAATACACAAACAATAAGACATGCTAAAAAAATCGTACCTTGATATTCCATATCAGTGTCAGTTTTGACATACGTTGTTTGTAGCGATAGATATAGGTATCTACACATCCAGTAACGAAACTCTATGGGCAAATTCAAAGTCTTAAGTTTTATAATCCCTTACCATTTGAACCTTAACGTAATCCCTAATATCTTAAAGAGTGTAAGAATGTAAATGTTACAGAATGTTTTAAAATTTTTCTTTTAGCACTATAATCACGAATAATATCCGTCATTTATATAACGACGTATATGCATTTTATCCTATACCGAATACCCCAATTCACTTAATGCATTTATTACATCATGAATTTAGACAAAAATACAAAACATCACTACCACATTTTGGTAAACTTTGTTCTTCGAAATGCCACTTCCTTTTATGATGTGTCACTTAATGCTTCGTGTTTAACATATATAACCAAGATACAACAACAAAAATACTTCCTGCATCCACTTTACTTACTTATTTTCTATTTTTTCTCTTCATACACAAAATATAAAATAATTACTACTCATCTTCAGTGATATTGCATCTCATAAATTCACTGAATCAGATTTATTCAAGTACTCAAAGATATACAGTCAGCAATAATCAGTTGAAAGCTTGTTTTCCTGCTGGTGTAGAATGAGAGAAAATGTTACTAATTTGGGAGAAGGAAGCATGAGGGGGAAGCATCTGTGGTGTGAGTCTCACTTTCATAAGACCATACATTGTGATACATTGTCAAAGTGCAAAGTAAAGTATAGCAAATGTAGCAAACCCATTGCCCCGCATTTTTTGAATGTCTCTCACACAAATATTGTAGTCAATCATGGTATTTTAACCCATTCACAAAACTTAGATTTTAAAATACTACTCTTACGTCTACTACTACTCATACTATTAAATTGGTTGAGCATCTTTTTGTACTCCGGGCATAGCGAATGGGAATGCAATCTTGGGCTTTAGTTACGCTTGTATTCCATAGAGGTGAGTTTTCTTGAATCGCAGGTATGATATCCTATTATTTACTCTAAGATATGAATAAATATAGAATATTATCTATTCTGTGAGTAAAATATAAACACTAAAAATCATTTGATACCAGGTTTCGGTATATAGAAAATTTGCAACACGAAAGTTTCACCAAAATTAAGTTGAATTGAACGACCTAATTGTTTTGATCGGTATGGGGTAGTTGTATGACTCATAATTAGAACCTTACATTTTTTCTATGAATACTCCAAAATCTAATCATGATACTACAAATCAAATATTCTACTATGGTCGATCTTGAACTTAAATGACCAAGAAGTAATACGATGCAACGCTATTCAAATATACCAAGAGATACTCCTGTGACACAAACATTCACAATCTGGCAATTCTCATGTTTCTGTAGTTGACGTTCTGCCCTCAAAAGATGTAAAGTAGCCGGTTTATTAAACTGTTATAGTTGCGTGCAATCTTGAGATCTTCGTTTATGGAGTCCACATATTACTTGCACTCCGAGTACTTTTTCAATCATTATAAGACCAAGTATAAAAATCACTTTCTCATTTTTGAAATTGTTTACACTCATCTCTAAGTAAACAATTCAATCTGTATATAGCAACCCGGGCATTTTTTCATCCAGGACGCAACGCGATGATTAAAATATTAATTCAATTTATCTAACAAATGGTGGATTTTTCATTTGTCTGACTATTTTTAGCAGGAACTTTACCTGGCAACTTTTGCCTTCAAACGGTCATATCTTTATATGTATTGGTGGAGTATTAAGGGAGAAAAGTCCCGATCACCAAAAAAGCATGTTTTAAAATAATATATAGAGGATTATCATGACTTTTGACAAATAAATAGACAATGAATAAATATTGCATAAAATAATGAATAATTAAATGGTGGACTTTAGATGGGAGAGAGTTAGGGTTTCATTATCCGTATCTCCCTTCTTATCTGAATTTAGCGTATTGAATACCTCTAATGACAAATTGAACTAATTGGATTTTTCTCTTTATCCATACTACCTAAAATGATAACATCACTTTCTGACATAGTCGATAAATTATATTGACCTGGCCCCAATTACTTTCTTAGAAGTTGTAGTTTATTAGCCAATGAAAAACATAAAATTACAATATTATATCTAAAGAAATTTGAAACATTAATTTGTGCTCTACCATATCAAGACTTTTAATTGTTACCAGGTCATAATATATGCAACAATCTTTTTTAAATAACATATCAAACACAATATTTAATAATTGAAAATTATGATACTTCATTCCAAATGCATTCATTACAAGCCTATCTTCTCCTTTAATTCATGAGAGGCAGTTTTAAAATTGTCATCAAGGCGACACTTTTTCAAAGCCACAAACTTTTACCAAAGCACATATTTTTCATGATTAGGGCCATAGCTTACGCTTTATGGCAAGAATAGGGTTCTGCATTGACTACTCTCTTCATGTAGCCTATATGGAGGACACAAGGACTCGAGACACTGCTGAGTGGCTCAGAGACAACCTATCAGCAAGTGGATGGGGTACTACACACCTATGTCCAAATCTCATTATTATATCAATAGATATATTTTGATAGATTTTAAATTTTAGTGGCTTATTTCTTGCATATAAGTATCAAATTGTTTTAAGTTCATAAATAATACCAATGGAATGCATTATTTTTATAATTGCCAATATTATGAGCAATTAAGCAAATGGTGTCAATTAGACACCGGTCAGGTTCTGAGAGTTTGAACCTCTAGAGGGTTATTCTGAAAAAACTTCTATATTATAATGTCCAGCGATATTCCACTTTCCATTTTCTTTCATCCAATTGAGTAGTTGTTCATTTCAGCCTTCGGTGAGAGTTTGCCTTTTCATAGTATACTATTTTATAAAATTAGTCTTAAAATAGTCCAGAGTAAATTTATCAATGTTCTGTAGAAATCTAAGGAAACTCAAGTTTTGGCTAATGAAGATTTCAGCAAAAGAATGTGATTCTGGAATTATCAAGGCTTTCCTGCTTAGTCTATTGATCAGCTATGTACATACATATCTTCTAAAACTACAGCTAAAAATTTTCAGCTAGAGAAAAATATGATGAAATAGATTCAAAACATTTTAGCTGAGTACAATTGAATATGACTAATTTCTCAGAGGTAATTACTAACACATAAATCTGGGAGAATATCCAAGTATTCTCTTTGGGAACATGAAGACTATCTTAATAAAATTATTTTTGGAAAAATCATTTTATAAAGATTAAGAAAGATTAAATTAGGCTCGTAATCTTTGGCTGTTATTATATCAAGAAAAGTCTAGATATCATAAAAATAATACAGACACCTTTTACTTCATATTTCATTGTCTCAATTTTTTTCAAAATAATATTTAAGTTTTCTGAATAACTAAAAGGGGCAAGAAACATAAACCTTTTCCATTCGAGCTTTCATTCTATTGATTTGAATTAATAAAATTTTGACTGGCTGACAATTTCAATCTGAGTAGAGGACAGTTATATAACTGTGATTCTGCATTCTGATAGAACAGAAAAAAATATTAAGTTTTATTTAACACATGATGGCATCTGCATAGAACAAATAAAACAAAAATTTTCCATAAGTGTTTTTTTATGTCTGAAATTTTTCATTTATAAGTCAATGAGTTCTGGCAACAGTCTGCTTCAAAGAATGCCGTATTATAAACATCATACTAATATTATTGATTACAACAGGCTTACCATGATGCTAACAAAAATAATCATTTTCAAAGGATAAATTTCTAAAACTAAAAACTATTTATTTGAATTTCTAAAATGTAGGAACAAGTAGTGATACAAGGTACTGATCTCAATATGTAAAGGAAGGTGTTGCACATTTCACTTACTTGCTTGATCTTCAAGGCATTGTTCAAATTTCCAAGACGGCAGTACATCTGAAGGAGACGTCTTAGCACACCTCGCTCATTCAATCCCTTAGATCTCAGTTCCACAAGATGTAGCTCAAGTTCACACAAATTCATTTCTCTCTGCAAATAAGGAATTTATCTAGAATAAGAATAACTCAAATGCCAGCAAGAGTATCAAAATGAATTTTCAAACCTAATTTTACAGTATTATTTATTTCAGGAAATTTTAAAGACTATCCTATGATCTGTACACATTGATTATATGCTAATATCCTCCTTTTTTAAAGATGATTTACTGTTGAGAATTGTTTACTTTAGGATAGACTCATTTCTGATTGTTAATTTCTGATTTATTCCTCGTTTTCATTTTTTTCTTAATTTCAATTAATTTAATTTAACCAAAATTAAGTGAAAATAAGTTCCAAATATTTGTAAATGTTATTTATATTATTTTACAAAATATTAGGTCTTTTTATTAATTAAACACAAACCTTTTAATAGTAAAACAGAAAAATATTATTTGGGTTCATAGAACTGCTTATTAGTGGAACATCATGGTTGTGAAAGTTAGACTTGCTTATGACTGTCAGGATTTGTTCCTTGCTTTAAAATAATAGACATATGTCTAATAGTTGACTAAGTCTTTGTTGATGCCTAATTTGTCTCTGAAAATCTTTTCAAATAACCTTTCATATATAACCTTTTGCAAGGAAACAATGAGGACTCAACGAATCATCCCTTCAACTTATCAGGGATAAATATTAGCTTAGTCATTCACTTTTCACAACCAGCAAAAACTATCAGTTTTAAGTCCAAAAATGTAAATTTATAATAAATTTCTGAATAACTTTCCTGAATACTTTTCATTAGAAAAATCAAAAACAATCAGCTAAAAAGAGCATTCCTTAAAAAAATCATGAGTCCATTCATTTATTAACGGGTTTCAATTGAGTGATAGGTGAGATGAGAAATGCCATCAATGAGCAGACTTCATTCAAAGGGTGAGAATTGTTATCATGGCACTATAAATGTCAATTTTCAAATGAAAACACTTATAACAGATTGCAAAAATTCACGCAAATGACCGCCTAGCGTCGAACTCAGGACCCTTCTGTGAGAGAAGATAGCGAATTAATATTAGATAAGTGCCATTATGACTTGTTCCAGAGTTTCGATCCAATATCTTATTTATATATATATAATTCGTATCCCCTATATATAGGTATATCCGGAGAGTTAGCTATATATAATAGATATATATATATAGATATAGGGGATACGAATTCTGACCATGTTCCACAAGCGCCGCCGACGTCAGATTTTTACGACGTACTGGCCCCACCCTGTAGATGCCAGAATAATGCAGACATCGACGCTAGCTATCATGGGTTCGATACCAGAATGTCCCAAATATCGCAATTTTCCCATAAGAATGCATTGCGCGGATTTTTGAAAATTATTTTGAGGCACTAATGGTTAAGATAGAGGAACGAAAATCTCGAAGGTTGAAGCTGAGGTAGTCTTCTATGGTTCTAATGGAAGAAATGTTGCCAAATGACCCTGAGTTCGACTCCAGGTGGGTCCGAAATTCTTCCATAAGAAATGCATTGCTGCAATTTTTGAAAATTTTTTTCAATGCCTTACGTATAAGCTGGAAAGTTAAAACCACGTGTGGCAACGGAGGCATTTGAAAACATTCTTTCATGAATTTAACAGTTCGTCTAGTGGTCCTTGGTTCGATGCAAGAGGGTCATTCCGATTCCACCATGCATTTCAAACGGGGAAAACGGAATCTTATTTTAGGACCTTCCCGATAAGATATTGGATCGAAACTCTGGAACAAGTCATAATGGCACTTATCTAATATTAATTCGCTATCAGAAGGGTCCTGAGTTCGACGCTAGGCGGTCATTTGCGCGAATTTTTGCAATCTGTTTTGAGACCGTTCTCGATGCGATAGAGCAATCAAAATTACGGTGTTTGCAGATGGGATGGTCTTCCATAGTATCAAAGGAAGAGATGTTAGCAAATGACCGTGTGTTCGACGCCAGGTGGGTTCGAAATGCTTCGTTAATAAATGCATTGGTGAAATCTTGGACGATTTTTTTAAATGCCTTCCCGATAAGCTGGAAAGATAAAACCCGGAATGGTGACAGAGGCGTTTGAGAACATTCTTTCATGACATCCGCTGTTTCTCTAGTGGTCCTTGGTTCGATGCAAGAGCTTCATTCCGATTCGACCATGCATTTCAAACAGGAAGAACGGAATCTTAATTTAGGACCTTCCCGATAAGATACTGAATTGAAACTTTGAAACACGTCAGAGTGGCACTTCTCTAACATTCGTATGCCATTGTCTCTCACGAACGGGTCCTGTGTTCGACGCCAGGCGGTCATTTATGCAAATTTTTTAAAATTGTTTTGAGGCCTTTCTCTATGCAGGAGATTATTCAAAATCACAGCGTTTGCGTTTGAAGTAGTTTTCAATAGAACCAGTGGAAGAAAGGTTGCAAATGACCGTTAGTTCAATGCCAGATGGATGAAAATGTCTAACGTAAGAAATGTATTGCGGCGATTTTTAAGAATTTTGCTGGATAAGCTTCGAAGATGACAACCGTAAGGGGAACTTATTGTAAATTTTTACCAATTAGCTTGCAGTATGCAAGCAACCTTTACTCGTATATATATATAATCATATTTTAATTTTTAAGAATATTTTAAAAATTTTTAAAAAGCAATATGATTACTTTAAACAACTGCTTATACAAATGTATAGGTTAAGCTCAAGGACAGTCAACCCTTGAATCTTTACACAAATTTATCATTACATAGCCCTTAATAAACAATGCTAATTATGAAGCTGAATGCAAGTATAATCCACATTACTTCTACTATCTCAATGTGCTGGCCATTAGAATCTGAAAGACATTGACAAAGTGTTGCCCATACCCCAATTAAAATAGTATTTTATTTGACTGACTGTATCCAGTTTAAAATAATTTATCCAGTTATCTCATACTGTAGGGTTGAAACAAAAATGTATAAAATATAAAAAAGGCATTCAAAATTTTGCATTTTTGATTTTTGTTAGTTTTAACATTGTGAGGATGGGCCAAATGAATATAATCTTGGGCATGACTACATAAGGTAGTCTATATTTGCATAAATATACTTTAATAGCAATTAACATAACATTTAAAGATGTCTATTCTTGAATTATAAATTACTCAAGTTGTTGATTGACCAGATGAATGGTTCCACAATGTATGTAATATTAATACATAATAGCTTTTTAACCTTCTGTATCATATATGGTTAGGTAAGTCAAGATATTTGCCATAAGTACGTATTAACCAGAGTTTCAAACCAACTATGCCAATTAAAATTTAAGCCAGACTAGTTTAAATGGAAACTTACAGGGCAATCTCACTTGGTTTGACTATATTCAGATAATGTGACAAACATTATCTAAAAGAATATCTTGGAAGAAGAGAACCACAATTACTGACTCAAGAAATTTGAAATTAAAGGTAAAAATTCAATTCTTTTAAATTGTTGTTACATCTATGTTGGATTAAAGGCATGCAAATATTTCTCTTTAAAAAATGATTCTTGTGTCTCTCAGGTACCCATGAGGGCAGTTCATTTGATTTTGGTGAAAATGGTCCTAGACTCAATTCCTGGTAGAAGCCAATATGCAAAATGATCTCAGATGTCAAAGAACTTGAAACAATACTCATACAAAAAATCATTCTTACATAGTAATAATATTTATAAGTGTTCCTTGGCTCGATTCCTGGTGGGGGTCCATAGATGCAAAATGACCTCAGTTGTCCATAGTGCATTCAACAATACTATTAATACTTCTACTACAATTTTTTGAAACTTTTTGGCCCCAAATCAAATTTATTTTTATGATGATTTAATTTTAGACAAAAGTCAGTATCAGTGTAAAATATTAGAACATCAGATGGAATATTAAAAAATTTTAAATAATCATTTGTATGTAAGAATGAGACATATTCAAAGAAAATATTGAACCTTTCAAATCAAACAGAATTAATAATGATTCAACAAAAATTATTAGTGATTTTATGTTGAACCTTTCCACTATGGCCTATTTATTACATTTTTTTAGGTAAAAGAACCGAGTTCTTGCAGTTAATTTTGAAAATTGCAGTTCTCTTCTTCTTTCAAGATGTTCTTTCAGAAATTTTTTCCCATCTTGAGTTGCAACAAGTGAGATTTCCTTGATAGCAGAAATTGCTATGAGATAAAATTGGGAACAATTAAGTCAAAAGCATACTGATAGAAAAATAAGAATGCTCTCTTACAGGATGAGGAATTCGATTCTGCAATTTCTCTGTTTTACTGAGAGCTAGAGTAGAATCAACTCTAGGAATATACAGCTTTATTTCATCTTCTCTCAAATCAAGATTTGGTTGGAGAAAATATAACAGAGCATCTTCTGCCTCAGATGATATTCTCATATTCTTCGAGTCTAGGAACTGAAAGAAAGAGTTTGCAAATACATATTAACACACTCTGGATAAAGAGATCCCCAAAGAACTGCTTGATAGATTTTTAAATGTGATATTTTGTCATATGATATTGCTAACACAGCAGTCAATATTTGAAAGCTAATCATAGCTCCAAAACTAAATGCCTACTTATGCATCATCATGTAACTACTTTTTTCTCAATTCTTATCCCTGGGGTTTGCTAGTGATGATGGAAGAAATGAATGTTGATGATTATGAATTTTGGATTTTGACACAATAATGCTACAGCCAGATAACCTTCATTCCAACAGTGTATATGTTTAAAAAATGTGTTCCTGAATTACTTCTACCAGAAGTTGAAGCGAACACTTGGACTCTGCAGAATCTCTTAAACACCAAATTTTAACCTTCCCTATTTAGGGCACATAAAAGAAAGTGCTATCCAAAATCTTGTTGTACAACATTTGCCAGAACTCTCAACTCTTCATACTTATTTCCCACTGAAATTTATGTTCACTTCATCTATATAACAAAGTGGGTACAAACTTTTGCACTTGAGCTCTATTTTTTAGAAATAAACGGTTGGGTGCTGAACCAACACTGGCTCAAAAAAAGTACCACAATTGATACATTAGGAAGGTTACAAGTAGATATCATGTAGAACAAAAATAATTTGCCAATGTTTGAATATCTCCCAGAAAGCAAGCATATATGTAGAAAAGATCAATAATTTGAACTGAATTGTTTAAATTGATATCAATTTAAACAATAGTTGCTCTAATATAGTGAACGAAGAGTGAGTGTCTGATTGAGAGGTGCATGAGTGAAATGAATTCTGGGTTGAAAAAGAATAAAACCATCATATTAGAGAAAAAGGCAATGTATTAACAATAATCAGCAGGCAACCATGCTGAGGGCAGTATGCAAGGAAACCTTATCTGTAGCACCGCTATATCACAAAAACTTTTATTACAAGAAAGAAAAGAATTTCCAAGGAAAAACAGACTTAACAAATGTCTGGCGGGACCAGGAATCAAACCTGGAATCTTTCTCTTTTTAGGAGGCTACTTTAGCCAACTAAGGTATCTGGCCACTGAGCATTTTCTCATACCATTTGGGAACTTTGTGAGCTAGGGCAAGAGTAGTTTTGTACAGCATCATCTTCAATGGCCATGACCTCATACAAAAGGTGTTAAGAAGAACCAAGGAAACATAAGGAAGAGGGGATCTTTGCACATAATATGGAGCACTCTGGATCAAATCAATGCCTCCTGGATAACAAAGATCCCCAGTTCCAACAGTTTTCCTAAAGATTTTCCCTAGACCTTATATGCAAAGATATCCTAACACTTTTCCAAGATCAAAGTTGTTTAAAATGATCTCTCTCCCTCTCAGACCTTGTATACAGCTGGAAGTGGTAAAAAGAGAGATCCTGAGAAAATTGAAAAAAAATAAAAGAGAAGAAGAAAGACAAAAGAATTGAGAGAATGAAGAAGTATTGGGAATATCCACAATGTAGAAAACAAGTACTTTATGATGGTAAGAGGTTTTAATGAACAAATATAAACTGAGGTAGCGGAATTTAAAAATAATATAAGCCATTATGTAAATGAATTCTCCAATGGAAGGTACCCACCACAAATGAATGGGACATAATGATAATGAAAATTCTACTCACAAAATTCAAGTTACAGCATTATATGAAAAGAGAGACTTTCCTTTGCCAAATCCTGAATAATTTCCAGAAGCAGTTCAGAAGCCATCTTGAGGGGGGAATGGGGACTTTATTTTAGAGAATAAATATATTCTGAACAAGGTTGGCTGATACTAACATAAAGACTGTTTGATTATTTTTTCTTTGATTCAGAAAATTGACAAAAGAGGATCAAAATGCATGCTTATTAGACAACAAGAAAATAATCAGCTTATCACTTAAAACTCAGAAGAAGATGCAAAGCCATTTGTTTGGAGTATTTAAAGGGAGACATATACCATCTCCTCTGAACCACTAAACACAACAACAAAGAATGTTTCATCATATACATTAGTAGTGTGTATATTAAGGATAGCCTGAATAAAAGAGAGGCTATTTATTTTGCATTAAAAATTCTAAGGTAAGATACAGGAATGTAGTGAAAAATAGGAAAAAGTTTGCCATTAAAATGGATTCTCAAATATCATTTTCTTCAATATCAATTATAACCCCAAAGACATACAGTAGAACCTCAGATATACAACCCTTGTTTATATGACAACCTCACTTATACACCGATTTTTTAGCTCCGAGGAATGACTCCATAAGACCCCATGTATTTCCAATCTCCCTTATGAAACTTCATTTATACAACGAACTCCATTATGAAACGTGGGAACTCGATGAAAAATTCCAGCATTGTCTACACGACCCGTCACAGAAAAGAAACAAGAGATAATGGGACAGGAAGTAGTGAGGGACAAAGGGGAGAGAGAAACTCATGAGAAGACTCTAATCAAAGCTCCCTGAAACATTTTTTTCGAGGAAGGATGAGGTGAGTGGTGGGAACCAAATGCGTGAAATACATGACAATAATTTTTGCATTTAATTTTTTTCAGCTCTTTGAAGAGATAGCACACCTAAGATTACCATTTGCTTGTCGGACTTCGTCTCTCATATCAATACACAATTCCGAGACATGCATCCTGCAAGGCTAATACAGATACATTCGTTATAACAATACTTCAGAAAGAGACCCTCATTATAATGGATGTAACTCCCTATCCTTTTTGCTGTGCGACAGAAACAGCCAATAAAACACTCGCTACAAGGCAACTCTTATTATATGCCGTACTTGTTATTATGGACTTCTACTATAATTGTAGAATTTAAAATCACTCTGGCCATAACCAACTTGAGCTTGCGGCTTATTTATGGTTACTAAAGGTAAACTTATTTAGTTTTTCATTTTAAATGGCTGAACGAACAAAGATTTTCTTACACCATATGCTTTCTCATTTATGTAGAATCTCAAAACTAATATCAGATTTCTGCATGTATCTAGTGACATTCCATTTTCGAAGAAAACTAGTTAGCACAGGAAAAAAATATCTTTTATCAAAGCACAATTTTATAAAGAAATACTGCTGTTGATTTTAAAATATGAACTGACAGTAAATATAATGGTCAATGTGCACATAAATGTGAAAACATCTCAAAAATTTTTCAGATTTTCATGTTTTTCTATTACTTATTTCACTTTTTATATGCATGACTTTCATCGAGGTTCTCACTTCTTCAATCTTTAATCTTGGACTGCATCCTGGTTACAAAATGAATTGCCTGAAAACAGCTGTTCATAAGCAAAATTTCTTCAAAAATTGGCTCCTCTGCACTCATTTAGCATCATCACAAAATTTCCCAAGAGTTAATTGAAACTTCAGCCCTGAGGCTAAGTGCCAGGAATGCTAACAATTAAACCAAGAAAATCATTCTTTGAAGCATTGTTCAGGAATGCAAATTTATATTTCTCTTTTGGTAACATGAACATTTGTAGTGTAGCCTGTGAGTAAATTAGAGTATTTGGTATCATTTTCCTGCATCCAAATGAGTAATTGCAGCAGGGAAGCAAACACACTAAATAGAGCAGCTGAAAGGGGTTTCACGTTCCTTGGCCATAAAACTTTTTATGAAACTTTCTTTGGTGGTCTGCTGAAAGTTTCATACATGAGGTTCTACTGTATTTAAAGAAAAGGAAGACTCTCTTTGGCTGAAAAGCAAACTATTCATAAAAATATGATGAGAATGCTACGATTATTACACAACAATAGTTCACAGACTCTTGATATCTACATCTAGAAGATTCCCTTTCATTTTTAAGATGTGAAGCTATTATTTAAAAATTGTGATTATACAAAAGGGGTTTCAAGCTCCTTTGCCATAAAACCTCAGTTATGAAACTCCTCACTTATGAGACATTTTTTGGCAGTCTGCTGACAGTTTCATAAATGAAGTTCTACTGTATAATAATAGAATAAGAATAGAAAACAAGGCTAAAAATTAACACATTTAAGTATTAATTGGATGTGCATTAAGCAATACTTACCTTCAGAACTGACAGAACATAATCCAAATCTTTGTCAATCATATTTACTTCTTTTCCATTGTTCATGAGCCCTAATTTTTCACAAAGCTCGAGCAGAAAAAGACCAGTATAATCATTTCCCTTATCACCCTTAGCCTGTAGCAAATTCAGTAACTGAGCTATGACAGCAAATGTTTGTCTGTTTGGATTTTTTGAATTTTCAACTAGGTACCCTACCAGAGGCTCAATCACTAAAGCTGAATTGATCTTACCATGATGAACAGCATCTATAAAGGAAAACAATATATACTAAGGGTGTGAAACAAAATACATTTGATGGAAAAAACTATTCCGATCCCAGTTGAAAAACTGCTACTTTAGTAAAAAAATTATTAATATTAATTCATTTAATAATATTAGTTCCTAACATTACAGGAACCAATTAGAAGCCAGGTGGATAAAGATTAATAGAGAAACATTTCACAAAGAAGGATGCAATAGGTACAATGAAATTTCAAAAATCTTGGCTAATGATGAAGAGAGGATGCATATATAATAAAAAAATATGAGAATGAACAAAGATGATCCAAACTTTCACTTTCATTTCTTATAATGTTCATAATTTACATAAAGAATCCATTTATTATTACAGGAAAAATAATTCATTATTTTTAGATGTTTCGTGAACTCATTAACAGTTCCTTACATGTGACAGACATGCTAAAGGCATGAAGCCTACCCACTTAATGAAAGAAAGTGTCAAAGAAGTAGATGAAGATGATGTTAGACCAAGCATATAGGATAGTGAACTTAATAGGGCACTGCAGGAGATGAAATGGAACAAAGCAATGGGTGTGGATGAGATCCCAGTAGAATATCTTATAAAACTGGGGGGAAAGGGTAAGACACATTTCTACAATTTATGTAGAAAAAATTATGACAAAAGAGACAAAAGAAGATTTTACTAAGTCTATCCTGATTTCGTAACAGAAAAAGAGTAATGCCTTACAAAGCCGGGATGACTGCACAATTACTTTAATATCCCATGCAGCAAACGTAATTTTAAGGATCTTGAACAGAAGAATCAAGGAAAAAAGTAAGGAACACATCCAAAATGACCAGTTCAGTTTTCAGTGAGGGAAAGGAACCAGGGATGCAATTGGGGTAATGAGGGTACTCATAGAACGAAGCTTAGAATTTGTGTGTATTTTGTTGATTTTGAAAAGGCCTTTGATATAGTCCAATGGCCAAAAATGATGGCGATACTAAAGAAAATTAGGTTGGACTGGAAAGATAGGCGTTTAGTGCAAAATTTGTACTTAAATCAAACTGCACAAGTAAGAGTTGCTAATGGGGAATCAGAATGGGCAGAATTAAGGAGGGGAGTAAGACAAGGATTTCCTTTATCACCATCTCTCTTTAACATATATGCAGAATAAATGGTTGAAAGAGCTTGGGATGAAATATATATAGGAGTAAAAGTTGGTGGGAAAGTAGTGAAGTCAGTAAGATCTGCAGACACCACGGCTATTGAGTACGATTCTGAAAGGGGTATGCAAATCCTAGTAAATGCACTAAATGATAAAGCAAAGGAGTTTGGGATAAAAGTAAATGTAAGAAAAACTAAAATAATCAGGTTTTCCAAGGGAAAGAAAACTAACTTAGAGATAAGGGTGTATATGGAAAAACAAGAACAAGCAGATCAATTTCCATACTTACTGAAATTAGTAGCCTGCAGTAAATCTCCCCTTGATATCAAATAGCAAGTCACTGCTGTTCTTGGAACAATCCCTGTAGATCCAAACTTTTTCAATATGCTAAGCATGTCAAGGGCTGAATGTTTCTTATCCAAAAAGGGCAAAATATATAAGCTCAAAGTATCATAATCAGCTACAACACCCATTTCAGTCATATCTCTTAGCACCATTAGAATTTCTGAAAGTGACAGCAAAATGAAATATCAGCCACTGGATTCCAAAAAATGACACTTTAGTTGATTAGTAAATCCAGAAGTTGTAGTGGAGAACTAAATGAATTTATAGGAGTTGAATAAACTAAATCACTTTTCAAAAAGAAATTTGTGTAGTTTATTCCAAAAAAACTTTGCAAATTACTGCAAAAACACGCACTTCAAACCCACAACATGTTTCAACGCATCAGCGTCAGTATCAAGTGTGAATAGGAACACTGCACATTAGGGCGTACCGAAAAACAAAAATTTTTAGTAGCGGGAACGTAATAGGTTGGAAAAGTTGCCTTTTAGGCTCAATAACAAATGTGCAAAAAATGGGCTCTAACAAAGTTCGTCTTGGGCCAGACCAAAGAGCTTGAAAATTCGAAATTTCAGTGAAAATTGCGTTTTTTTAGGTAACTTAAATTTTTGACGGAGCATACATACATTTGATTAAATGGCTGTTTTAATTCGTTTTGATCGAGGAACAATTAAATTAAGCCATTAAAACTGAATATGACGAGATATCATACTTTTAAAATTTTTGGAAACATCATGGAAAGTGGCAGTTCATCGCTGGCTCAGCTGCAGTGAGCTACCCAGGACTCATCATGAGGTAGAGCCTGCTAATCGAGTCCTGCCCGCCTGCACACCCGTGGAAGCATACCAGACAACTAGTTGGTGTCTTTGAAGGCTGATTTTGTTCCAGTTTTTGGTATTCGCGAGAGGATCATCTCTCCTATGAAGCCGTCTCTTGCATCGTGGCCGTAGACTAAACTTGAGACCTCTGTGACTTCTTTTACGTTTCGTTCGACTGCTTGAGAATCATGTGGGAGGGCAAATAATGCAGCAAGCCGCTTTATAGGCTCCTTTGCATTACCTTTAATGTTTTGAAGATCCTCGGGGGAAAGACTGACAGTAAGTGGAGGCTTGGTGACAGTGACTTTATCCCAATATATCAAACGGAGTAGATTTGTCAGTTCATCAGCCCGCAACAGAAGTTCGACGTGCCTTCTTATGAAGAATTGATTGACTTTACTTGAAGCTATACTACCTCCTCCTCCCTCGCACTTATCCTAGATCTGGTTTTCCCATCTCAACTCTTCCTAGAATTTTAACCTTTCACCTTCCCCTGATCTTTTGTTCTTCTTTTTCCCCTCTACTCAGTCTCTTGGCGTGTGCAGTAGGGTGGATCGAAAAAACTTTTTTTTCGAAATCGGTATGCGGCTAGTGCTTAAAGTTTGTGGTTGGTGGTCCTTATAAACCATAAGAAATTTCAGCCCGATCGGAATATGTCCTGAGGCTGCGAAATTTAGTCAAAATTTTCAACTTTTGTGAAAAAATGTCAAAAATTCGCAATTTTTTCTGATGATTTTTCGATGTTTCTGAAGTGATTTAATGGCAAAATATTACATGTATTGCTTGTATGTTGCTTAGTGATTAACAATTTACTGAGTTTGAATGAGGAAAATTGATTTCTTAGTTCGCCAAAATTTGTCAAAAAACGCCAAATATACAGAGATGTTACGGATGTTGGGTAGGCAATAACCTGCTGCAATAACTCGGCCCCACCGACTTAAATTTATGAAGAATGATAAGATAGTAGGAAAAGAAGTAAATTGCAGCTCTTAGTTAATCGAATAATCAAGTACTAGAGAGGAGGTGGTAGCAATACTGACACTACCAGTATGGGTGTCTCTCTCCGGACAGAGCACCGAAACGTGACGGTTTGCGCGAGTTAGAAGTCTACGTAACACATGTGTTATTGCAATAGGCGTGTCTAAAACTACTGTTGAATCTTGCAAATCTGTGGATTAATAGCTGTGAAAACAGGAAATATTTGTGTTTCATAGTGTGCTGGACAATACTCCGTAAAAATGCCACCCTAGCCTTGAGGGCAGATGAAGTCAGCGATATTCGATATTTTAGGGGAATCGGAGGATCTAATGAAAAGCAGTTACCAACTTTTTGAGTGTCATTCGGTGTTTTAATTGAATTATTCATTGAATAATTCAATTAAAAGTATTTCATTGAATAATAGACTACCCAGCACTCACCACGAGGAGGTGGTTGCAATCGAGTGCCGACCTCTCACCCACCTAGGTAGGCTGTCCCATTTGGGCTTTGGAGTCCGCTTTTGTACCAAACCTCAAAAATATTTTTCTGTTCTTCAATCAAAGTCTAATTTAGCCATCTCGGGATTCATAACTACATACAACAGTTGATGTAGCAGTTATATCCTTGACGAACCGTTCCTCTCCCTGGATACGGCACGGCAGGTAAAACAGTCTGCAGTTTTCCAGGGATTCATCTCTTCTAAGTCTTCATTTGTTAGTAAGTGTGCTACTGGAGGTGATGTTATTTCTTCTTTTCTCCAGTGCACTAAATCTGTATAATCTTTGGCTTAAAAGTTGATCACTGGGGGTGCAAACTTTCTAATGGAGTTAACTGGTTGGCTTTGGCTTTTTCTAGCTTTCAGGATCTTCTTTGCCGCGTTTTTACGCACATTTCAGCGACTATCTAAACATACCAACTCGTATGTTTTCTGGATGCCCCCAGAAAGCATGATTTCGAAGATTATCATAGAGATAAATCTTTAGCAGCGTTAGCAATGTCTTTCAAGGAGATTTCCTGTCCAAAGTAACTTTTTTTTTCGCTTGAACGTAATTAAAACACCGAATGACACTCAAAAAGTTGGTAACTGCTTTTCATTAGATCCTCCGATTCCCCTAAAATATCGAATATCGCTGACTTCATCTGCCCTCAAGGCTAGGGTGGCATTTTTACGGAGTATTGTCCAGCACACTATGAAACACAAATATTTCCTGTTTTCACAGCTATTAATCCACAGATTTGCAAGATTCAACAGTAGTTTTAGACACGCCTATTGCAATAACACATGTGTTACGTAGACTTCTAACTCGCGCAAACCGTCACGTTTCGGTGCTCTGTCCGGAGAGAGACACCCATACTGGTAGTGTCAGTATTGCTACCACCTCCTCTCTAGTACTTGATTATTCGATTAACTAAGAGCTGCAATTTACTTCTTTTCCTACTATCTTATCATTCTTCATAAATTTAAGTCGGTGGGGCCGAGTTATTGCAGCAGGTTATTGCCTACCCAACATCCGTAACATCTCTGTATATTTGGCGTTTTTTGACAAATTTTGGCGAACTAAGAAATCAATTTTCCTCATTCAAACTCAGTAAATTGTTAATCACTAAGCAACATACAAGCAATACATGTAATATTTTGCCATTAAATCACTTCAGAAACATCGAAAAATCATCAGAAAAAATTGCGAATTTTTGACATTTTTTCACAAAAGTTGAAAATTTTGACTAAATTTCGCAGCCTCAGGACATATTCCGATCGGGCTGAAATTTCTTATGGTTTATAAGGACCACCAACCACAAACTTTAAGCACTAGCCGCAAACCGATTTCGAAAAAAAAGTTTTTTCGATCCACCCTAGTGTGCAGTGTTTCTATTCACACTTGATAATGATGCTGATGCATTGAAACATGTCGTGGGTTTGAAGTGTGTGTTTTTTGTAGTAATTTGCAAAGTTTTTTGGAATAAACTACATTAGTTTCTTTTTAAAAAGTGGTTTAGTTTATTCAACTCCTCTCATGAATTACTACAAAGTGAATTGCCATTCTGTCGAGTTTATTAATGAATTTATGTATAAAATTGAACACATATTTCTCAAGATAGATATAGCATGGAGAGATGGCTAAGAAATGAATACTTTATGTAGTGTTACATTATAAACAGGATTATAAACTACATTTTAGAATTTCCAAGTACATATTGTCAAGGAAAAAATAACACTGTAAAAATTTTGGGCAGGAGTGAGACTCAAACTAAGATCTTAAAATGTTCAGTCTTTTATTAATAAACTATAAAACTATCATGCCAAATTATTACTTTGCTAAGATAACTTAAAGGTTAAGAGCAACTGACAGGCTACTGGAAGAAGATGGTTTGAGTCCCACTCTGAAATTTTCTATTTCGTTATCCTTGACAGAATAAGTGTGTGCCTTTATGTGCAATACGGCCTTAAACCCTTTCTCTTATTTCCAAGTATTTTATTTTTAACCCTTGAAGGACTAATATGCCTATGTGAGAACAGGATACTGCCCCATTTTCTAGTATACTTTCTGTTAACTGCATTGAGAGTCATGAAATTGTATTTTAACATTATTTCCAGAGGTGAAGGGACTACGGCTTAGTTTTCATGAGTTTTGGTGAATTTAAATTCAGTGAAGTATTTCATTAGATTTTTCAAATATTTATGAAAAGCAACACTATTCATATACTAAATTTGGGTGGGATAGTCAAATTAAACAAAATAAATCTAGACACAAAAACTTCTTATTTCATTTTTATAATGGTGTAAATGTTGTAAAATACTTCTTAACTGACCTGTTTCATCCTCCTCTTTTGCTACTGTGCAAAGTATTGGCCAAAAGAAATGAGGTCTGTTAACTGCACCTCGAAGAAAAAGCGCTTTTAAAAGAAGAAGGCTTAAGTTTTTCTTCCCAAGATGCAGTGAAAGTCCAGTTGCAGCATATAAAAGATATGGCTCTAAGAAACCTTGAAATCTGATCAATGGAACAGTCAAACTTTCCAGCTGGTCACATATTTTTACCACTGTTTCAGCATCCTGAATAAAATAAATGAGTCAGAAAACAATTTATATATATAAATTGGGTGGGATAGTCAAATTAAACTCTAAACCATAGCTTCATTTTCATGTATGTACTTGTGTTTTCCTTGAATATAAGAACCATATATATATATATATATATATATATATATATATATATATATATATATATATGATATAGATACTGCAACACAAACAGAACATAACCATCACCTTCGCTGACTTTAAGAAAGCGTACGACTCAATAGACAGAGAAACCCTCTTCAAAATCCTGAAAGAATACAGAGTAGATAGAAAGACACTAACCATAATTCAGCAAACACTAACAAACACAACATCTAAAGTGAAGTTTTGTGGAGAGATCTCAGAACCATTCGAAATCAGAAGAGGAGTCAGGCAGGGCGACGGCCTCTCACCATTGCTGTTCAACATAGTACTGGACAAAATAGTGAAGGAATGGGAAAAGACACAGAAAGGAGTCCTTTTAGGAAAAGTAAGAGTCAAGTGCCTAGCGTTCGCAGATGATTTAGCCATCATAACGGTACGAGAAACAGAAACAATAAGAGCCATAGAGGAATTACACAAAATCGCAGCCAAGACCGGACTACAGATATCATATGAGAAAACACAGTTCATGAGCACCCAAAAATACTCATCGCTACACACAAAGTACGGGACAATACACAGAACAGGAAATTTTAAATACCTAGGAGAAACATTACAGATTACAGGTAGAAATAGTGTATCTAATGAAGAGAGAAGAACGAAACTAGAGAAAGCCTACAAACTGACTTGGAATCACTACAATAAGAAAGCTATATCACGAAAGGCCAAGCTACGACACTATGAGACGGTGGTGCTGCCAGAAGCACTATACGCAGCCGAGACCACAATAATACAAGGACAGACACGAATCAAACAGATAGAGAAGACGGAACGAAAAATACTCAGGAAAATTTTTGGGGCGACGCAAAAAGACGGGGTATGGATAAAGAGGCCAGCTGAAGAATTATATGAACACACAGAGAAAATAACAGACAAGATCAGGAAACGAAGATTACAGTTTTATGGACACCTCAGCAGAATGGCACCACATAAGATAACAAGACAGATCCTGGACTGGGTTAGCACAAGGAAAAATAAAAAATGGATGAATGAAGTAAGAAATGACATGGAACAACTCAACATCACACAGGAAACAATACAAAACAAAACACTCTTTAGGAACCTGATCAGAAATAAACTACAAGAGACAGCACACAATAAACGAACACAATGGACGGAACAAAGACGACAAGAACACAGCCAGAGGATGAAGGAACACTGGGCGAACAAGAAAAAAGAGAAGCCGAAGAGAAGACAAGACCTAAAGTGGACCGAAGAACGGAAGCAGAAACACAGTACACGAATGAAGTTTGGGCAGAACGTAGAAAGAAACAACAGGGAAATGGACATGAAGTTTAGTCTAAATGCGCTCTTCAAGGGCATAACACAAATAATAATAATAATATATATATATATCATCCTCTCATCAGCCATTTTTATTTATATTATGGTTCTTATATTCAAGGAAAACACAAGCACATACATGAAAATGAAGCTATGGTTTAGAGTATGACAAGATAATTGAATAATTTTGGAGTCTATCACAATTCATTGAAATGCAACAAATCTCTTCAATACCAAACAGAGCAGCTTGTGCTCCATTTTAAGATCTCAAATATTCAAGGCAAAGATAAAAGATGAGATGTACAGTACTAATCAATATCAGAACTGAAATTATAACAAATATATTATCAATATAGTTATGCTGTAACATTATAACATCTGGAAGTGGTAGGTCAGAGAAATTATGTAAATGCACATTTAAGGAAAACATAAAATATATTTTTTGTCAATTCTCTGAAATATTAATCAATTTAAAAACAAAAAATTGATTCACACAAGATATTGTTGATCATGAATAATAAAGAAGAGATTATTATTCTTAAACCTGCACTACTTTTCTATTATTTTAATAAGGGAAGTATGTTTCCATCAACTATCTTAAAAACCTTTATACAAATCAAACTTGGTTTCAATAAATCTTTGGGCAGAATCATCATAGTAAAGAAAAACAGTAAGTTTCAACAGTTATACTGAAAGTACATCAGCAGTATAGTAAAATCGTCATAAGTTATACCACATATAACATACTTTGATGATTAATTCTTTGCATTTTAAAGTTGAAAGTCAGTGAATCTGAGATTTGGAATGGAGATAATTTGGTTTGGGAAAAGTAGGAATACTGGAAACTGGAAGATTTCCAAAAAAAATGTGAATTTTCCTCTTTTCCTTTCAGGTCTCATTTTCAATTCTTCTTAAATTTTAAATTCTCACAATTCTTACATTCTTGTGCAAAAAAATCATAGGAATATCCATTCTGAATCTTTCAGTAAAAACAGAAATGGAGATGATTTGATCACAGTACCTGGATCATGAGTGACCTTAAGCTATACATTCCTAGCTTACCTACTAAAGCCAGCCGAGCTTTAAGAAAAATTGCTGACAAATACAAGTTTAGCTATACAACCATTACTAGTTCTTCATCTTGGATCTGAATCAAAATGTATATTAGTTTGTTTTCATTTAATTATTTTCAAAAACCAAGCCTCAGTGTAATATCTAGCCATTAAATATTCCATAGTATACATATTAATGCAGATAAGGGCTGAGATAAAGAACAATAGTTTTCAAATATCAAACAAACTTTCAACTCACAAACAAACTCAAATGCACAAAGATCATTGTAGTTACCTGTTCAATAATAAGAGTTTTCACTAATGATTTTCAAACTAAACCAAAGAATTAACTTACAGCTTTTCTCTTGTTTGATCTTCATAAAATCAATTTTTTTTCATTGACACATACATAATGCGGTAAATATGGGCCTACAAATAAATAAACTTACACAGTCTGCCTTTACCACTTCTTTGATGAATAAAACAGGTAAAGGTTCCAAAAATTGATGTCCACTGAGCATTTTCTGGGGCAAAGATAAAATAAGAGAAAGGGCCAAATCTTCTTTCTTCTCATTCACAAATGCCAGCACAGCATTTGATACGCAATGAAGGACACTCTCTCCTTCCAAAATTCTAATTAGTGGCAAAATCTGAAGGAAGAGCAATTGATCATAAATGATATTTCTCCTTAACTAAACCAAACTTGACCAATTTTGGCTATCATCTTAAACACTTGCAATCAATGAAATGAAACCTATAAGTAAAAGCTTAACTTGGTGAAACTCCATTACTTGGCTCAACTCCAATAGAATATATTTATTTTACAAAATTAAACTATATGAAACTTTTATTTCTTACTATGTAAAATAAATAAGAACAACCTATCAATGAAAGTTGGGGAAATGAAACATCTCAAGCAAAATTAGAGTAAGTATCATTAATTTGAATATCTGATTATTGTTAACTCTATTCAACAGTAAAATATCAAGGAAATTGAAAGAATGTACATTCAGAGGTACCTTAATTCCAGGCTAGAGAAAGTATCTCAAAACCCAGCTTTATAGACTACCTTAGGGTTAATAAATTAATCCATTTTGTCTTGGAAATCTTAAAAAAAGGATTTGTAAATGATGACACAATTATTTTTATTCATTAGATTCTTACTTTTACACTGCTTAAATCTTTCATACATAGTGTCTGACACATTGGCAGAATATTGACTCGTTATATATTGTATATTATTATTCACAAACAACAATACAATATTATATATTATTATAATATTGTATTGTTTATGAAATAAACATGAAATTAGCCTAGTGCAAGTAGCAAGTTTCTTAGAGGGCTTTCCCAAGAGCATTCTCCATAGTTTACTCATCTTAAGCTAAGAAAATCTCATAGCGATCATGTTTTTCTTTTAAGTTTTCTCATAGAGAAGGATTAAGTCGATGCACATAACATTTGTCAAATTAAGTAAATGAGAGAAAAATTTGAGAAAAAATTACATTAGCCAGAGGCTTGTGGTGCAGTGATCTACATGGATTTTTGTATACATACTATATTATTCAGGATTATAAAAGATACACCATTTGTAAGTCATATTATGTTCATATCTTGTGGTTGAAATGGAGATCAAAAAAATTCATACATGGAAAAGTTCTTTTGTTGAGCAGTTCGTAAGTCAAGATCCCACTTGTATTCATTCAAGATAAGAGAACTCCTATAAGCTGTTAAAATAATCAACATGAACAGAGTTTTTAACAGTTTATCGTAGTCTCCTAAAATGATTGCAGTGCATTGCATCAGTGGTGGTATTTTATGATAATTAACTCACAGTAAAAATTGTGTTCAAAATTTGAAATAAATCATGGAATTTGAGAAGCCAGAAAAACCAAGTTAGGTTTCATAAAATTAAGAGCTGTATATATTAGACAAAATTTCTATTGGAATCAGGCTTAAATTTTTGCAGTAATATTTAATAAAAATAGAAGATACAGCTATTCGACATCTTAAAAGTAATTTACTTACATTTGAGATTTCTTTTGCAAACCGAGTACCTCTCCTCTCAGAAAGGTGTATAGCTTCCGCAAATTTCTCAATAACAGATACGTAATGAGACTCTGATAGACTCAAATTTCTTTTCTCCATTTCATTTAGTACCTTCTGTATAGAGGATTTATCTTCAAGTTTGATATACCCTTTTATTAAAGATGTATAAACAGTTGCAGTGGGCTCTAATTGTGTTTTAATCATTGTTTCAACTATATCCTCTGCACCCGAAAGATCACTACACTTGAGCATAGAGAAAATTCCAATTAAACATTAAGTTTCAATCAAGTTTAAAATTAAGTTTCTGTTTCATTCAAGAGTTTATTAGATTCGTGCTTACCCAGCTTCTGCTAAAGTCGACGCCAGAGCTTCGAACATCTCTAAATTTGCAGAGTGTCCTCTAGATTTTAATTCTTTCACAATCTCAACAAGATTATCCATTGTATACTTTGGTCCCATATCTGAACGCGAGCACCAGAGCAATTTTATCAATGTTTCTCTACTGGGCTCAACCTGATGATGCTTCATATCATCCAAAAACTCTTTTGGAGACACGTGCCTTGTGTTTTCTAAGTACGTTTCAAGTAAGGCTGTAAAATATTTACTTGAAAGAGGTATTCCTGAAAAAAAGAACCTTCCTTATCGAATGAAGACAATGTCATATTGATAGATTGTGTAGACGAATAGAAAAATATTAACTACAGCTTAACTATTTAATCTACCGGCATGAAATGCGAGATCATATTGCAGAATCATAAATCAAGAACAGACACGAGAACTGTGATATAAAATGTCTAATTCATAAAAACTCACCAGAATCGCATATATTCTTCCAAAGAGTATCGACTAAATTGTTTCTTGACATTACATTTTCATTACGCAATAAAGATCCGCAACACCGGAGAAGAAACACGATTTCCTCACAGTCGATAAGTAAAATTTTCAAATCTCCTTTCAATACAGACTCAATGTCTGATTTTTTTGCTCTCTTAAACTTATTCGCTTCCAACTTCAAGCGTCTAAAGGCAGATAAAGCCATTTCCTGAACTGCGAGGTGGCTGACAGCTACATTTCTTCAATAATACAAAGATACCCAGTGTAATGGACACACTTGACTCTTAAAATAAAAATTTTTTTCTTACCTTTTGTCTAGGTAAAAACTCAGCGAAATATGTAATTTTCTTTGCGACGCATGATTCGCTTGAAACTTTATACAAGGTGATGATATAATACATCTTTTTAAAAGAAATGTGGGAAGAATTCTAGGAAAAATTGAGATAAAGCTTAGCCTTGAAAAATACTTGCCTAAGTTAGCCATTTCTATATTTAGATTAGTCTAAAATGAATCGAAAAATTATAAGCCGATTTAAAACCTGCATCTTTACGTTCTGACCCTAACGAAACGAATTTAGTGCTGCGAATGTTTCATCTTGTGGCACAACAGAATTGCCTGAAGCCACCTGAAGCGGTATTACATGGTTCAAAACTTTAAAAATACAACAATGCTTGTCTTTGGATTTTAAATTACTTCAGCATGTGCACTGTTAATGAAGATGATATCGGCGGTCTTCAGTTGGAAATGAGAATACAGTGTAACTTGTAAGTAACTGTAGCTAGCAGTGTCATGGAAAAATATTTTTAGTGGTTAACATTAAATTTTTGAATTTTAGGAAGGAGTTAGTATGTAAAAAATGTGATGCAGCTGAAACAAGAATTTTACTCCGGAACAAAGACGCTTACTGTCGGTAAGTGATAAAAATATTTGATTTTGATGCTTCTTTGTGTGATAAAATGTGTTTTGTACGAATGTACATTATATGTTTCGTTTTCAGGGAATGTTTTTTGAAGAATACTACTCATAAATTCAGAGCTACTTTAGGAAAATCGAAGCTTATTAGGCCCAGCGATCGATTGCTATTAGCAACATCTGGAAGTTTAGCTTCCGCAGCTTTACTTCATATGATAGCGGAAGGACTCTCAGAGAAAAACAACAAAAGATTTTTGTTCACATCATTGGCTATCTACATAGACGGTTAAACTTACTTTTTAAACAATATTTCAAAATTACCTGCAAATTCACTTCTACGTAAATTATTCTTTTCTTTTGCAGAGGGTGCCATTCTGAATCAGTCATATGAAGAGAGAATTGAAGCTATTAAAGCAATACATTCACAAGCAGCAAATTTGGGATTTCAGTTATTTGTGGTACAACTCTCTAATGTTGTTGATGTTACAAACGTATGTATTTCTTCAATATCAGATTCAACTCAGTATTCTGATTTATTCGAATATAACACATCACAATTAGACGAAAAACTTAGAAACATTTTTAACTCTTCAAACTCTTTGACTTCGAAAGAGGATCTACTATCAAGATTGAGGTATTAAATGTATTCTTTTGATCGGTTCAATTTATTTTACTGTTATTTTCTCCATTTCTTTGAAATGTATCATATATTGTCATTATTTTGGAAACACATGCAATTAATATTTTATGTTCTTACAATGCAGGCATAATCTGTTAGTAGCAGTTGCAAAACAACTTAATTGCAAGAAAATCATTTTAGGTGAAACTGGTTCTGAGTTAGCAGTTCAACTTTTAACCAACATTTCCTTAGGACGAGGGGCTAACTTGCCATTAGATGTGGTATGAAATTTTATCACTTCCTAAAGTCATCAAAATACTTTTTAGTACTGCTGTTATAGTGTCATTTCCACATTTCACGGCAGGGAACATATAAGGTGCCTTATATGTCTGACATTTTAATTCATCTGTTTGCGGTAACTGTAACACGTGAATGATAATTTGCATCCTTCAGTATTTGAATGGAAAATGCTTCTGTTATAGGGTTTCTCGGATTCCAGAGAGGGAGATGTTTTGATTTTGAGACCTTTGAAAGAGCTCACTGCTAAAGAAGTGGTATTCTACTGTGTCTTTCATAAACTTTCAGCTGTATTTATTCCTTCTCTCAGTACAAAGGTAAGGTAAATAATAAAATTCAGGTATTGGATTGCCATCACAGCATTTTTTATAAATTCAGTGTTTGTACATAATCTGTATAAGATTTTCTTAGTGAAAAAAAGTAAATTGACAGATGGAAAATCCTTACATTTATTTTATGTTCAAAATGTTGGTTAATAAATACTTAAATGCTTTTGAAAATGATAGATGTTTCAAACTCTTAGTTGGGCATAAAAAGCATTAATTAGGTATGTTTCAATAGCTGTTATTCCTCCATACACAGTCATCAGCACTTTCATGTGCACAGTAGACTTAGAATTGCAAAAGTTATCATTGATTCCTCATGCAGCCAACCTGTTTTTAGTAAATGTCTAAAATTTTTGCAAACACCTAAATTTACAGAAGGTAAGGTTTATTGATACCTAGATCCTTTACTTTTCTATCTTTGATTAATTTCCTCACTTTCTTCTTATTCATGTTTACTATGCTATGTGTTTTTTATTCTTTGCAACTTTACAGGCATCAAGGATGGCCAGCATAAGGAAATTGACTGAAGACTTTTTGCTTGGACTCAATGTTGAGTTTCCATCAACATTATCTGCTGTCAATAAAATAGGAGAAAAATTAACTGTGAGGAAGGATAAATGTACAAAATGTATACTTTGCAAGGTCTGATATTTTAAAGTTATTTATTTCAGAAAATATGTATGATGGTTATGCATATGAACAAGATGATTAAACAAATGTGAGAGACATGAAGTTATTAGTAACTGTAATTGAGCAAATTGAAGACCCTGTTTTGAGGAAAATGCATTGTCGCAAACTCAAATTTTCTGCTTTTATGAATCCTTCTCTCACTTAAATGATTCCATGATTCATTGCCTTGTTTACATGAGGCCTAATTAGAGTTAATGAAATAGCTTTGCTCTCCTATTTCTTTGTTTACAAGAATCCAGATCCATTAAGCATCTTTTCAAATTTTATGCAATTTTGTTAGTTTAATTATTCTCACATGATTAGTTTAATTATTCTCACATAGAGGTGAATTTTAAGAACTGGCAACTAGATAATAGTCGCATCAATTCTCTTGTTTGTACCCTGCAAATTCAAATATTTTTGCTAGAGTACCAGTAGAGTCACTTCCCACTGTTTGAATGTCTCAGTAGCGGGTCTCAAACACACACTGTATTTAAAGCACTTGCCTAAAGGGTGATAGAAAAAGATAGAGTGATTTATTTGTATTTATGTGTTTGCATGCCTTGTTATCATGATTGTAAAAGACATTAAATTCTCTATGTTTTAGGGCTATCTGGAGCCTCAGAACAGAGATTTATCTTCTCATCAAGCTACTAAATTCTCTATTGAGCTAATGAGTGAAATTAGATCAAGTCATGGTGACTCTTGTCCAATTAAATTCCGGAAGAATACTAAAACTGCTGTTGGGTCTTCTGAAAACTCTAGCTATTCAGATGATAAAGATTGCAAAAGAAAGTATGTTACAGAAGAACATCTTTGTTATGGTTGCCGTCTGATATTCGTTGACATGGTAAATACTAATAAAATATATCTAATAATTTAAGTGAAGAAGTACTTTAAATAATTTACATATCTCATATTTATAATGTCTTCCATTGTAGGACCAAGCTGATGAGTTTATAGCAAGTTTAACAGACTCCTGTGGAAATTTCTCTGGTACCAAAGGTGATTAAAGCAAAGATTATTGAAATATGATAACCACAGTAAATCGCTGTTTGTAAAAATTTAATTAAATACCTTATTTCAATATTTATGAACTTTTCTCTGTGTCATTGTAATGGTTCCAAAATGTTTTGTCGTATTAAGTTAACACAAAACCGAGTGGTAGGACAAGTAAGCAATATGGGGATAATTTTTTTTCCTTACAAAGGGATAAAACGAAGTAAAGCAAAATAGATAGGTTACCAACTGCGAAGGGGTAGTATGAGAGAAGTTTTGAGAGTAGAAGAGCAATGACTTGGGAATGATATTACCTCGAATATAATCTTAAAAAGAGAGAAAGTTGATCTTATGAAAAGAACGTGAATTGAATAAAAATAATTAAAACAAGTAATAACGACCCTAATGAATAATAATGATGCTGAGGGTAGTGATGGCTGAAAACTAGCGTAAATAGATTCATCATCAGAATTGAGGAGCTTACGATTTCCGTCACCTGAAAATTCAATGCGAAATACCTTCTATGGGATAAACCTCACACTTATTTTCATTATGAATTATTTCGAAGTGGTTAGTTTATTTTAAATTCTAACTACACTTAAGTACTTCCATTCCACTTACGGATGGTTTCCGCATCTAACTAAACATTGTATTTATACGTGGAGAGATGCATCTACATGTAGAACAGCAATCAGCAACAGTGATCTGCAAATAATTTCGTAGGAAAAGAAATTAAAATCAGTGATACTATGAAGTTTGACTAGGTATTCTCAGGCTCCTCAGAGCTTTTTACTTAAAGCCTCGGATGAGGCTAATGTCCAACCTCTAGAAAGATATATGTCAATTAAAATTAAATTTATACTTTTTCTGTTCATAAGCGACATAAATCGTTTTTGCATTCCATCCGTCAATATTCTGTTCCCTGCTATCAAGGAAAAACGATAAATATCTTAAATGAAAAAAGTCGAATAAACGGTGGCGATAGAAATTAGTTCTCGACTGCTAAAGAATAATATTATGCTATAAGTTTAAACGGACGATTCTGATTAATATAAACCTCAAAAAGTATAAAAATATGAACATTTGAAATGGAAAAAAAATATCCTTTCAACTAATTCCTGCATATGATTACATATTCAGTTTCCTCCACTCACGTGCCTCGCAGTAGCCGTGATCGTATAGTGGTTAGTACTTTGCGTTGTGGCCGCAACAACCCAGGTTCGAATCCTGGTCACGGCAGTGTTAGTTCACTGTAACGGCAGGAGGCGTTTTTTTTTCGTTATTTTATGAATTCTATAATTTCTCTTCGTTGGCTGCTAAGGATTCATCATTTTGGATTCTATAATATTTTTCACCGTTTATAGGATGCTCGAGGAAAATGCTACCGTTCAGAGACCAATGTGTTAAACGTAAGTTTTGTAGCTATTATTATTTAATTAGGGCAAGAAAATATTTTACTCTAGTCACTTATTTACTAGTTATTTGTATTTTTATTTTCCCAGTACCTATCATGTATCTTTGTCAGGCTTCGACTAGTGGGCAGTAGACATCGACGTGGAATCAAGGTCAACGGGTTAAAGAGCGACTGCACTGAAGCCAGCTCATTGTTAGCGGGCACTTCAGAACGTCCACTTGTACTTAGCGAGAAGCAATGGAACGGTGGGCTGGTAAAATTGCAGTGGTGACTGGAGCCAGTGCTGGTATCGGTGCATCAATTGTGGAAGAATTGGTTAAACATGGAATGACAGTGGTTGGGCTTGCTCGGAGGAAGGAAAGAGTGGAGGTAGGAAGCTCTTACGTAACACAAGTTTTATTTTTTCCTAATAGAGCATTTCGTTTTACGATTCGAATGAATGTAATTTCTACGGAAATGATATTATCAACTGTAGTTGAAGTGTAGCGAATACGAACGGTGATAGTGGATTCAATCAGGCGGCACCAGACCGGTATCCGGCCACGCTATCTGCAAAGAACTGAAAATGAATACAGCCATTTCTAGCGAGACGTCGGATAACATCGAATTTCATTTCCAAATTTCTCTCTAGCATACTTTTACCTCCTCTTTGATTTAAACGAAGGAAATAATTAAAATGAATTTGTATTCCCAATAGAAAGCAATAATTTTAGGTAGTTTCAGGCTATCCGAAAGAAATCTTAAATAGAGTACTTGGGATATTTTGGAAGCATTCGTGGGATGGATGTCCTGGTTCGAGAAGAGTTACTTCAATGTGCTCTAATGTCTATTTGTTAAGAGCGGTAAAATTATTCTTTCGATTTCAACGGTCACTCATAGATATTATTAGGCACTTAAGAGTAAATATCTTCATTGCCTTGTTTAGAGCGCGCCTCTTTTTCGTGGGGTGAACACCCTCGGCCGCGACAAAAACACGCGTTCTCATTAAAATGTGTTTATGATGCTTATGGAAGGAAAATTAGGAGTTATAAAACTGATTCGTGACATAAGTATAGTGCATACACTCAAAGCACGTCGGCCGAAGAGGATCCCCGATGGGAAGAGTCTATTAGTGAAGTAGGCAAGCGAGTGCGGGTCCAATGACGGTCTGAGAAAAAAACTTTACCGTTTTACCCTTTTAACCATTAGACAAGTGAGCTCTACTTTTAGTTTTTTTTTTAATTTAACAAATGCCATGGATGAAGTCCTCAGGACCGGGAGCCACGCAACTTAGTATCCCGTTCGGGGAGTCATGGAGGTCTGGTGCAAGGTGATCACGGTTATATAAGTTTAGAGTAGTGATTTTCGGATGCATCAAAGCGAGCCTGAAGCTTTTGCACTCTCATTCCTACCTTAATTATGATATAGTAGTATGCTATTATAAGTGGAAGATGATCGTTTCATGATTTGAGGTTTGCAAACATTAAGAAATGCCTTTTCGTTCGTAAAGGATAACTTTCGTAGGATTTTCATAGATGTGGCAATTAAATATGAATACACGAAGAAAGACTTGTCTGAGACTAAGTCACACTCACCTGTGACCTTGCGGGTGGTAAAACCGATTAACCACAGCATATATTGCGAAACAGGCTTCCTTATTCTCAGGAAATCAGAACCGTCCCGTAATTGGAGTACTTTCGTTTACCTATGATTGCGTGCGATAAGTCACACCGCAAAACAGTTGAGCCTATCCATCCCATAACAATATGAAGAAAACGTCAGATTTGTTACGGAGGAACACGAAGTGGGTTCTGTTTTGAATAAATCAACAAGAAAATAACGTAATAGATAAGTCACATAGTCTTCCTATGATAGCAACAAATGAGAATAATATTTGGACATAAAACGTCAAGGAAGATCCTTTCAGGATGAACAGTTAGTTTTATTTACCTGATTGGAGAATCTAACACCTCTTTTAAAATACAAAATCGTTATTAGTTAGTGAAATAAAAATGCCAAAATATTTCATGGTCATACAACCATCAAATTCTTATTCAAAAGTTTTAAATTAATAAAAATATAAGAAGTTTTATTGCTGCACTATAAAAATAATGAATTTAACCTAAAGACAAGTTCATAAAAATAACGTTTATGCTCCACGTTTCTAGACACCTTCTCTTGGGTAGGGAACTTTAGGTTTGTGAGTAATCCTTTGATCTCAGAAACAAATTAATTTAATAATGATAATAGTTTATTTATCACAAAGAGGAAAGAAAAATAACCATCCCTTTAATAGGTCTTATACCACTAAACTATACCAATGAATCTTTGAAATATTTTGAAACAAATAATGTAAGTCTCAGACTACTGTCTTAAATTTCATCAATTTGACTTTTTCTAGGAATTAGCAAACCAACTTTCAGGTGAAAGGGGAAAAGTCTATGCTGTAAAAGCTGATGTCAGCAATGAGGAAGAAGTGAAGAATGCATTCAAATGGGTGCGAGAGACATTTGGAAAAATTCATGTTTTAGTCAACAATGCTGGAATAACTCGCAATGTACCACTTTCACGTAAGAAATTCATTTTCAGATTAACTAATAGTGATACAATTGTAACTTAATTCTGTCAAGAGATTTGATACACATAGTTAAATATCAGAAGTTACAGTGCTTATTTATGAAATATATAGTACAGTAAATACCTTAGCATATTGAATAGTTGGTATAATGGTATATTTGTTCTCCTGTCTTAAGGTAAAAAGCTAATAATTATCAGTTATTTAATATCAAACATTAGTTTAAGGCCTTAGCCTTAATGCAGATTTTCTGTTTTGCTCCTTGAAGAGTATTTACATTTCTAGTAGTATATATGAGACAAAATAACTTTTTAAATTTTAAACCTGGATATTAACTTCATGTAACTTTCCACAACGATCAATTCTTCTAAATTAAACTGTAAGGTACATGTTGAAAATTTTTCTGTTTTGTTTTGATAATTTATTTGAAGTCCCACATGGATTATTTTCTTAAAATAATTCAAAAGGATAATTTTGGTCCAGGATAATTTCTTATCAAGGTTTAATTTAACAAACTTAATTAAAATGAAAATTTGATATATGTTGATTTTATCATTTCTTATGAGCAATGCATGCTTTCTTGCAAGAGTATGACTGATACCTTTACTTCTTGGTGATCTATTCCTTATATTTAGAGAATCACTAAGTATAGATTTTTAAAATGCAATGACTCTTAAGCCAGGAAATTCTGGCTGCAATGCTGGTGAAACTGGTGGCATTTAAAAAAATAAATAAATGCAATGAATACCCTTCTAAATATGGAGAGGCCACCAAACAATTGGGAATAGAAACATTTTTTGTTCAGAAAATGACTTATGAAAAACACTTCTTAGCATCAGCAAAATAATAGGGCTTTTTCATGTTATTCTATAAGGTGTTTCACCAAGTATAGCCAAACTTTATGGATTTTTTTACTTTCAATTATGCTCAGAAATGGAAAAACCAGATGTAATCCGACAAATATTTGAAACAAATGTGATTGGGCTCAGTCTGTGCACAGGAGAAGCAGTTTGCTTGATGAGAGAAACAGGAGTTGATGATGGTCACATTATACATATTAACAGGTGAGTTATTTAACTCAATGGAGATGGTCTCACTTATTCCTAATTTTCCATTCTTGCTGCCAGATATAGTTTTTGAAAGCATAAGCTATCTGATCAAATAATGAAACACTAACAACTACTTTTATACGATCACTCTTTAACTTCTATCAACATTGTCATTACTATTAAATGGAACTTTCCAAGGAAATTATCTGAATGTAAATAATCAGTTGCAAGTTGTGTTTGCATTGAATTTCAGTGTTGCAGGACATAGTATTTTGCCATTTAGTGGTCACCATGCTTATGGTGCTTCAAAGCATGCTGTCACAGTGCTGACAGAGGGATTGCGAAGAGAGTTGATGGAAGCTAAATCTTCCATTCGTGTTACGGTAACTATCCATAAATATCTGTCGTTTAATAACTTAATAATAGATAGTAAAATATAAATGCGAGGAATTCTGAAAATATTTTTGAGGGAAATTAATAGACTGAAAATTTTGATGATAACATACTTTTATTTTGTGCAATTGAACCAATGGAATTAGCAATTCAATATGTCACTCCTAAAATTAATTCAGGCTGACAAAGATAATTATTTAGGCAATCTTTAAAGATTACGACCTATAAAATTATGTTCCCTTTCTGCACATTTACTAATAGAGTGTGAGCCCTGGTCTGGTGAAAACGGAGATATTTGAAGCAGCAGGTGGTGACCCTAACATTTACCAGAATCCCCATCTCCAACCAAAGGATATAGCAGACTGTGTGATATTTGCTCTGCAGTGTCCTCCAAATGTGCAAGTATGTCATGAGAATGAAAGATTTTTTAATATACAAAAGGTATTCAAAAAGTAAGTTTCCCTGTGCTTTTTGGAAGAGCATATTTTTGGTGCACTATTTTTTGTTAAGGGCTGGAATGCTGCCTTTCCATTACATCTAGTGAATGTATGAGAAGCAAAGGAACTTCATAAGTTATGAGAGGGAGATGAACTCTCAGAAGAATGGTGAGACAATATGAAATTGTTCTAAAGATACTGAAAATACATAGAAATGCAAAGAGACAATGTTAGAAAATATAATAATGAATGTTGAGAATTATCAAATTTGGATTTTGAAACTTTTAGTTTTCTCTAGCACAGAGATAACTACTTTATGGATACTGAAGTATTTTCTCTTTTCAGCCAAATGTTTTTTTTTATGAAATTGGAAATAATGCTTTCTTTCACCTCATTTCTAGATCCATGAATTGACAGTGAAGCCAATAGGAGAAGGATGTTAAAGGTCTCCACCTCTCTTGTTCCTTCAAAGGAAATTTTTAACCAATTTGCTTGATTACTAACTTTCAAATATTAAAAGGTCTTTGGCAAGATCACTCTTGGGAGAGGGGGTTATACTCATTGCACTATGACTAATCATTTTTACCATACATGCTTAGAATATTGCAGCAAAGATGAAGGGGTATTTTGTATCCATGGATGGAGTAATGTTTGTCAATGTAATATAAACCTATTTTTGTTAAAGCATTACTGATGAAATAAAAATAAAATGAAATGTAAACATAAAATAAAATGGATTCTTCTGACCCCAATTACTTACAAAAAATTTCTAACTTTTGTGACTTAAATGAATGGTTTATGAGAATTTAGATAGTGAAAATTTTTTAAACAATAACAGGTAATGAAGGATTTGATGTTTTCCCGGTGTATGTTACTAAGTAAATCTTCACAGGTTGACAACCGGGTCAATGCTTCAGTGTAAACCAATGTTTCAGTGACGTTCACTATCGCCATCTTCAGGGATGTCGCCAAAACGTTTACACTAAAGCATTGACCCGGTGGTCAACTCGTGAAGATTTACTTAGCAATAATAGCAAGTTCTTAGTTTATATTATTATTTACTTGTATATAGGTAAACTTTAAACAAGATTTCAATGAATCTATATAGGACAACCTCTGTATGACAAGATTTATGATCACATTCAGCACTGAATTAATGCTCTGCAGTTTTTAGAGATGAAATACATTATCCAAGAGCCAAAAATAAGGCTTGGTTGCTAGTATTTTAAGCTTGGGACAATATTTTCACAACTGAAAACTATCTTGATTTGTGCGAAATGAATGTAACTTAAACAATCAAACGTATTTTAACTACATTCAATTACAATTTTTACTAAGTAACTGCATGTCAAAGTTCAAAATGATCTTAATTCACTGGAATGAAAAGAATGATCTTATGCCAAATTATAGAAAGCCATTCTATTTAGTCATAAAACAATAATCACAGGTTTTAAGATAGGAAGCAATTGATTTAACTGTACCTTACTTTGCTCAACTTTTATTTCTTAGTTCAGCAAATTCTCATGACACATCATTATGCATGACAAATGCTGTATTCCCATTGTCATTTGCTTTCTCTATGATTTAACTAATTTTAAATTGAGACTAATAGCCTGTGTGTGCCAAGGAACATAGATGGGCCCCATTGATTTTTATGTCCCTTTTGTGTGTGTCAGAGGATATATTATGAGATAAAAGATTAACATTAGAAGTACAGCAATGAATCCCTGATATGACCGATTTAATTCCAAGGTCTAATCTAGACCAAAAGAAGATTAGTGAAACAGGGTAATATAGTCAGTCCCCTTCAGCTATTATTGTTGAAATTCTTCTTCTTCCTTCTTTCCTCCTAGGCTTATGCCTGTTTCCTTCAGTATCACGCCCCAATCCTTCATCCCATATCCAAGTCATCCCTCCATCTTTTTCAATTGTTGAAATTAAACATAGATAGTGCTTAAATTATTGCAACTAATACTGAAGAATTCCAAAGTCTAAAAACAGGACCAATAAACATTAAAATTATTGTCCAAGCAAACTCACAGTAACAGGAAAATACTGAAAATAATTTTATTGATCAGTAATAACATTACCTAACATACAACAAATCATTGATGACAGTGAGCACTATACAAATATAAGATACTAGTAAAGATAATTATTCATATCAAAAGAAGATTCAATCATCTCAAGAGGGTGACTGAATAAAAATTTACAGCTCCTAAAATAATTAATGGTAAACCAAATAGCCAAGAATATTGTCATAGTATTATAAAATAGTCAATTTCAATTATGTACAACTATAAATTACTTCCACATTATTCATTGGGAATGATTAGCCAATGGGAACACTGTCTAGCAACTATTTTCCTGAAGGACAATTCATAATTTTCCTCCACCTTTCACATCTAGATTTGCTACAATAAATATAAACTCCTGTTTAGAAGAATTAGCAAATCATTAAACATATTTCAAACAAATCAACAAAGAAGAAAAATTTTGAAGCAAAGCTGCAAAAAATTATGAGTGGGTCATTTTAAATAGCTACATTTCATGTTAAACCCTGCATTTGATTATGTATCTTTAAATTCCCATTTGTATCTCAAGGAAGAATAGACTTGAAAGGAGTCCGACAGGACCAATAATCTAACCCATGGTTCCCAATTGCCAGTCGGTTGCTCTGTAATTTGGAGACATGGGTTTGATTACCAGTCCTATCAGAATTTTCAAATCTATTCTTCCTTGGTGCACACCATCTCATCCAAGTGTCACCTGAACCCATTCCTCGACTACCATTTGTAGAAATCATTTCAGTTTCATTAACAGAGTAAGATAAGGAAGGCAACAGCCTGACCCATTGGCATGGCCATGCACATTACTATTATTAAGGTGGAAAATCATTAGCTTGAGGCATTTACCAGATGAGAGGAATTTAGCAAATTTAATTCGAATAACCAATTAGGTCCAAAAATGACTGCAGAGATATCAAAGATACAACATCAAATGCAGTAAAAAAATAGAAAAAAATGAATGATTACTCTATCATGTATTGTAAACATAAAGATAATATGGTCTCATTTTCCCAAAAGGTGATGTATTATTAAAGTCTGCAAAATGATGAAACAATGATTTTACCATGGAGACTTTCAAGGCCTATCAATCCAACTAAAACTCAGGTGAAAAACTTTTTAGTTCAAAATTCTTTTCTTCTAAGCCACACTGATCCCCTAAAGTTTACCTTCCTATGCCTGGAATATGCCAGCTGCTATTCACAAAGAGGGAAAAAAAGCAAAAGAAATAAATGGACAAAAAATTCTCATTAATTTCATTGAAAATAATATTAAATGCCCTTTTTATGAAAATGACATAAATTAAAACCATAATATCCTGTCTGCGAGATAAACAAGCAATTTTGTCAAAATTTGACTTAGAGCGACTGGAAGTCAACTTCCTCACCAGCAGTGAAATCACAAATTCATTCATGGAAAAAAGATTCTTGGAATTCTAATTAACAAAAATGCTTGCTGAACACTCATATGGTTTGGAAAAATGCTCATGTAATGTTTAATTACTTTGCATATAAATTAATCCATTTCAATGGTTCAACTTAGTTTAGAAAAGATAATTGACAACAGTTACAAGAAATGCTTTCCTTAACCAATGAAGCCACTGGAAACATAAGACAGGCAGAATAAAGGTGAATTACCTCACCCAAAGAGCTGCCTCCTAATCCTTTCTTCCATTTATAAATACACACTTCAGACAATTTGCAAGTTCCTCAAAAATTCCAAATAAATTCCATGGTAAAGTAGGATACTGATTCACTGTCTGCTTCATAAACAAATAAATCACAGTCTGGTCTGCACTCATGCATTAAAATCATTTATGGAGCTATTATTGTGATGGTTCAGGCTTGGACTTTTCCTCATTAAACAAAGAGCATAGAACAGCACTCTCATTTAACATGTCATCCAGCACAGGTGTCAGTTTTGGAGTCTTTATGATACACATTGGTGGCAGATTTGTCATGCTAACTTCCTTCTTGAACAGCTGGCTCAGGTTGCGACCAATTAACTGGAAGAAATGAGCATGTTGTTTATTTTCTCAAAATAATAATTATAAATGAGTTTTGTTAAGATGTGATATTTTCAGTGACTAGTAGAAGCTAATGAGTCTTTTCTTACATCTAACCCTTTGTCACATGGAACTTAAGAAAAATAACTAGCATGGAAAATAGGGCACAAGAGAAATTTATTTTGAGGTTTTAAAAACCGAAGTTTGCACTAAGGAGAAAAAAAAAACCTCACAACAGGACATCCACAAGAAGGGGGGGTGTGAAAAACCTGCAAAACATCCACATAGATAACAAAATTTTAAGGAAAAGGCTGGTTAAGAAATCTTAAAATGGAAAAAAACAAGTTTCTACAACGCTGGTTTAAATTGATCTAAGCAGTGAAAGTGGGTTTCTAGAAAGTCAGAATGTGGTTATTGTCCACTAGGTTGCAGGATAATTTACCCTCCCAAGAGTAGCAGTTAAACCTTTTACTGTATGGTAGAATGCAAAGATAGCTTTGTTTGCAGTACCTGAAAACATCAACTCATAGATTTAAGTCATCTTTCTTGCGTGATTTATCACCACGAGGCCATGTTTTCTACCTTATTATGTACAAAATTATTTGCACTACAATGTTTTGAAGAATTCATCAACAATGTTTCAATTGAAAAGGTATTTAACATTATTTAACGAGCTGAATGACCGGGAGTACTTCAAGGAAGTCTAGAAAAACTTAATTTCCTTTACAATCTGTACCTTTTAATAACTATTATGTTTCTGTAATAAATCAGACAGTAATTGCTACAATTATGATGCTTGAGTCTAGCTGAAGTTTGTGTGAAATTAACTCTGAGAAGCAATTTTCATAGAGATGCCGTAAGACCTGGTCAACAATATTCACTTTTGACGAGAAGGTAATGGAATTATTTGTGCATTAGAGTTTGTAAGGAAAGAACCACGATAAAGATGAATTAAAATAAGATCACATTATAGTAGAATAATTCGAGCAATGCTTGGTGGAATGTATCTTTGTTTAAAATAAATAAAACAAAAATTCGTGAACAATTTGTGGGCACAGTCATTATACTGTTTAATATAATTTATTTTGTATTATTATCATTTATTTTGTATTATATTAAACATTGTATTTTAATCCCATGACATTCAAATATGTGTTCTTTTAGTAAGTAGAACCATACAAAACACGACACAATTAAAATATTTAAAATTCTCTTCCTCTGAAGGTATCCAAAAATTATTATTCTCAAATAGTTGCTCTTTTATCTCTAAATCTATCCTTGAACTTCCATTTGCAGCTGCTCTGTTAATCTTTAATTTTGAGTTAACTGTCCAAAATTTCCATTCCTTTATTACGAATTTTCTGGTTCAAATCTAATATAATAAAATAAGGTGTATGTATGTGTATGTTCGCTTAAAACTGGAGAACCATAAATGGCACAACTTTCAAACTTTCAGGATTGTTAAATGTATTCCACGTGCAGATAATAGGCTACTTTTCATTTACTTAAATGTTCCCAGTTCAAACCCAGGCAAGAAAAACCGTTCTCCGAAGGAATACATGTAAACTTCACTTTCATTAGTGGCAAACCACAATTCTTGTGCAACATTAAATTAGAAATAATAGGCTTATGAAATCGAGACAAGTACCAAAAGAAAGAGAAATGGATAAAGATTCTTATTTTGGTCGCAAAATATCATAATCAAGTTGAAATGGTCGAGATATTGCGTATTTCCGTGAGAATACATGGTGATTTTAGGCCCATATGAAGGGAATGAATGATAGTATATGTTCATAGCAGGCAGTATTCTGAAATTGCAGCATTTGCATTTTTGAACAATTTGCAGTGTTGATTCTCAGGAGGAAATGTACGATCATATAGGGAAAGTTTCTTTATCAACTTCACCAACTCTATTTGAAAATAATGAAGCTACAAAAGGTGATGAACACTGGAAAACTTTAAATCGATAAATGTATACTGCATGCAGCCTTGCGGCGTGTGGCAGTGGGTGTCTGAACTATGACTCTAATACCACATATTACAATAGAATTTTGGGTAAATGATAACTCAATCAAATGCCTCATTTTTTACATGGGCGATCTCTCGTTTTCGTGAGGGCCGAGCAAACCGCAAGTAGTATTGTCTCCATCAAAATTTTCTCCCTTATAGGATTCAATGAGAAGCTAAGCAGTACTATATTAATAAGTAAATTTAAAAGAAACATAAGGGAATGGGTGATTATTGCACGAGATGGTGTGCACCCAGGAAAAATCCCAAGGAAGAATCATCTTACAAATTTGAGGAAAGAAAATCTAAGATGATTCCTTTTCTTATTCTGGATTCTAGATTTGGATTCAAATTATAATAGGTTGAAAATATTACAATTATTATATATTATAAAATATTCTAATACATTTTCATTTAGGATAAAATTTTCATTGATCCAAGCTAAGTGAGAGATGTTAGATTCTCCTCTGCACAAGTTATTACCTAATATATTATCTATTACTTATTTATAATTAATATAATATTTAATATTAATATAATTTATATCCCCATTCAGAATCAGCAGGCGCCTCAGCTAGTCATTTATCAATCTATTCTTTAGCTTAATATGTTGTTATGTTGTGTCATTTTTTCAACGTACTCTGTGGTTAGTAATCTTCTTTTCCTTGTAGAATTAAGTGCACTTGCAAATGAGAAACAAAAAGTACCTATCCGACATCTAAACTGTGTTATTTGTCGATTAGTGCCTGCTATCTTCCTCATCCTTATTCCTCCACTCTCTCATCTACAGTTATTTTATTTTAACAAAACGGTAATTCATAATTATAACTGTTGTACATTCCGCAAGCTGTATGTGTTCAGAATGGTGGATGCATTTATGAATACACTGTCTCTTCTTTTGTCAGGACAATTCATTAAAACCTAAAAATGTACATTGTAATATTACATCTAGCTACTGCCAAGAGCTATATATATGAAGATAATAGGCACATATATATTCCCTTGGTTAAGTGATTAGTTTGTTATTTATGATGATACTATGATTTAAATATGCATGTGAGTGAAGTGCATGTAATAATTTTACGATTATTGGCATAGAATGTCAACACAGAGCAATCTCAAAAGAAAAGCAATGTATAAGTTTCATAGGAACCAAATAGTTATTAATGAACAGAAATAAGAAGTTAAGAACAAAGTTACTTATGCTTTAAAATAATAAATTGTTAATTATCTTAACTAATTTTACACCAAGAAAGAATTAGGGAGTTTCAATAGAAACGAGGATAATAACCATTGTATGCATGACTATTTTTATATGAAAACCGTTACCTAATATTGCAGAATTGACCAGATAAATTTGAAGAATTTGACAAATGCTGTCTAATCACTGGTAACACAATCAAAAACTGAAAGTGGATTTCTTGCTTAGTAAATACGCTATGTCAGTTGGTATTTCTTGGATCCAATAAACCAATAAAAGTTATTGATAATGAGCACACCAGAAGACAAATATGTTGCACATAATAATAATAATAAATTCATAAGGGGTATCAAACCCGTTACATAATACAAAATCAATATAAAAAATACAGAGAATAAAGCAACGCATGCAAATTCTAATACATCAATAACAATAAAAAGAAAAAAAGCAATAAATGTATATTAATAGCATATTTGCAAAAATAAGTTATAATAATAAGTAAAAATACTTTACCATTATAATGTAAATCTGAAATTAATTGACGAGAGGATCGCACACATACTTTGTAAGATTAGTTTAGGACATACTTTTGCACTTATATTTTGAATAAATAACATGTTAATGTTAATGCAAGAAGATATTAATATCAGAATTATCAGTTAACAAAGCATTATGAAATGGAAGTAGCCTCATCTCCCTTTTTCCATTATACAAAACTTTTCTGGAATTTCTTAGTGTGTTGCAGTAAATGTATCATATCAATTGGTAAGGGTGTATATTAACTATCCTTCATGCATGTAAGTTTTATTGATTACAGGATATGAAGCTGAATAACATATTTTTCATAAACTGATTTGAAGTAATTTCATCATATTATTACATAAAAAAGAATACAAAAAATAGAGGTGGGAAGGATTGGTAGCTCTCCCTGTGTGTTTTATGTGAATGAAATATTCACGGTCTGCACTACAAATGACACAGGTTGGCGATCAGAAAGTGCATGACATTTTCACTGAATCTTATAGATTTATTATATGCTGACTACAGGGAAAATACTAAAACATGCCATCATATCAGGTTTTCTTGCAAATCAAGGGAGGTTACGATGATGATGATATGAAGAATGGGGTGCACTATGGTGACTGTAAAAATTACCACAATTTCAGCTGCAGTTTATTTAAATTACAAAATTGCGTAAAGGATGACTGGCGCTGCAGCAGTTGCACCATGAAGAGGGGAAAGAGCAGCTGAGTAGAAAAGGATTGCGTGATTCTGAGGCTATAGAAGGAGTTGGAAGAAGAGAGAGAAAGAGTTAAAAGGTCAATCACCGAGAATGAGAGGCTTAAAGCCAGGATAAACTCACCCAACTCTGGAGAGAAGGATCCTTCTCAGGTGATGATGTTTTAGTGATGGGTTAAGGTTTAGTGGGGTGGGATATAAGGGTGCAGTAGTTGATTGATTGCCAGGCAGAACAATTAAGGAGAAGAATTGAAAGGATAGGAGATGACAGAAGGGAAAAATTGGTTGTAATTCACGTGGGGACAATGTCAGAAGGGTTAAAAATAGTGACCAAGTGGTTGGGGATTTATACGATCAGTGAAATGAAGCTAAATAGAAGTTTAATAAAGCAAGAATTGTCAGTGGAATTGTTAAAAGGAAATGTGTGTCCCCGGTAAAAATTAATTATATAAATAAGGGTATTCAATGGGTTTGTAAATTTCAGGGGTTACATTTTGTAGATCCTAATAATTGGGTTACTGAAAGGGATTTGGGATGGGATGGTCTGCATTTTAATCAGAGGGAGTCATATAAGTTCAATAACTGCCTCTCTGATTCCATTGACAAGGTATCTTGCAGGGAAACTAGAGGGACGTACCAGAGATGACAAAATCAGCCATGGATACGAGAATGAAATTAATAGGGACTATGACAAATTTACATATGAGATGATGAAGAGGCTAATAAGAGATAAGCCAGACAAGGAGGATGGTAAAAGAGCTTTTGACGAAGGTAGTAGTTTGAGAATTCTTCAGATAAATTGTAAAGTCTATGTAGTAACAAGGAAATGTTTTCATCCTTAAAGTCCTTAAGTTGAAGCTTCAAATCCAGATATTATATTAGGAACAAGATCTTGGTTGCATAAATACATTTATTCAGGTGAATTCTTTTCCTTCAGGTTTTACAGTTTAAAGAAGAGTTCGTTGTTCACATGTTGGGGGGTTTCTATGCAAATTTCGGATAAGCTTCATAGTAATGTTGAATGGGTACACAAGGACCGCAAAATGCTAGGGGTTAAAATTGCAAACACGTTAAACAAGAGTGTTCTTATATGACTTGACGCTTTCCTGGTGAAAAGTTTGTTGAAGGTAATCTTCACAGGCTGTTAACCGGGTCAGTGCTGGCAGAAGGCACTTCTGCCAGCACTGACCCGGCTAACAGCCCATGAAGATTACCTTCAACAAGAGTGTTCTTACTGTAATAACTAGTTCTAGGAGACCTATCAATGATTTTCATGCTTTGAATATCTTAAATGACCTGCGCATTAGATGGAAAAATGTGCATTAGGGGAAAAATGGTCATTTTAAACCTCAGCACATTTATAAAAACTTTAAAATTGGTTTAAAAAACCCATGCAGCAGATAGAAAATAATTTTTGTAGACCTGCGTGATTAGTGAAAAAATGTTTGATAGCAAAGTTAGCCATCAATATGTTGGATACAAATTACTTGACCCATGAAGACTTCATACATAACGAAATACATATCACATGCTGCATAGAAATTCAGGAAAAGACCAATTGAAACGTAATACAAAATCTGAAAATATCCCTTAAACCATTAAAGAGATATTTTATGATATAATACTGAAGTTTGCTAAGTTGTAAACAACGCAATAAATGGTAAATTGATTGAAGATAGTCTAATATTCACAATTAATATAAGCTCTTATAATTTTAAAATAAACTGGTTCATTGCTTCTAACATATTAAGCAATTGATTGAGTGTGAGGACTTTCAAAGATAAATTAAACCTGAATGTATTCTTAAGAGCCCTTTTAGAAAGAATGGGATAAATATTTATTGAAATTTGATGAGTGATACAGTAAATTGGAAATGAGAGTTATCACTTAAATATGTCATCTTTCCTAAAATATCGCACGTAACATTTATGCTTTCACATGAAACATTTTGCATCACTACTCATTTGGATATTTTAATGGAGACTTGCTTCAATGAAGAATACCAAAGAAAAAACATGAAATGAAATTAAACTGTGCATCAGATATTGTTATGTAGACTTCAATAATCTGGCTTTCAAGTTTACTGGGTAAGCAACTCTATTCTACCAACTCTAATATTTTCATTTGTACTAAAACATAAAGATTGAATGAGCATTAATTAGATATATTTTTACCTCAACTATATATAAAATTACTAACATTATTTTAAAACATTTCTCCGGAAACTCTTGACAAATATAGCATATAATAGCTTCCACCAGCCTCAACAACTAGAAACAGTGTTTACTGTAATTTAGTTATGTTTAAATATTTACAGCTCATTTCCATTATGACCAATCTGTCCAACTACATTAAAATGATTTCCAACAGTAATTATGCCATACCTGAGCAGTCAGCCTTTTGAATATTTCTTTCTTCACTTTATCCATTTTGGTTCCCTTAGGCACAGGAGCAAATATCTTTTCATCAAGCTTCTGGAGTTCTTGCACATTGCAATTAGGAATTCTTTTAAATACCTGTAATGTAAGTTGTTTTCTCAGGGATTTTCAAAGTGAAAACTAATTAACCCTATACAGATATATCTTTATAAATTGAAATATGGCAGTGACTTTAACACTAATAAAGTCTTGGTATCAACTTAAATTTCATAAATTACTTCTCTAAAATCTGATTTGAATATGAATGATTATCACCTATGTCCGATAGAAATGGATCATGAAAGATAACTGATATACACACACTCACATAATCATGCTTAACAGAATGTAGTATTGTTTAAAGTGCTTTGACAGCTGAGGTCATTTATCACAAGAGCTCCTACTGGGAATCATATCTGGGATTGCTTTAATCAAAGTTGAAGGCACTGCCCACATGACTATCCAGGAACCCTAATGCTAAACATATACAGTCAATTCCCCTAAATTGGCCTACTGTTTTTCTTGGGGCAGCTGCTTGTTTGAGCCAAATCTAGAGGAATAGATACCAAACTATTAAACTAATTTACAATTTAATCACTTAACTGGGACATTGTTCTGCATAATTGAGACAGTACTGCTCATAAGTTATTTCTTGTTTTCAGTCAAAGATGCCTGATTAAGTACATGCTTTAGTAAGTTACAATTACAAATGTTTTGTGAAATTATTTATGAATTTATAATCCTTGCCAAGATGCTAAAAAGTGATTTCAAAATGGCAAGAAAATTTGGCACACCAGATTAAATAAAAAGCTAGCCATTTAATGGCCTGTAATGATGACTTAAGCTGTTAATGCTTGCAACACTAATGTTGTTATCATAAACAGGCCCAGGTTTGAATCTTGGCTGATTAAGTGTCAAGGCAACATCAAGAAAAATTGGATTGGTTGGCACCCAAACTAGTGTTGTTGTATCAGGTTTCATTTAAAAATGAAAACAAATTTCAGGGAGTGTTTTCACACTGCTGCATGTGATTGATAAGTGAAAAAATAAATTAAGACCTCCCTCAAGGAAGCAATAGACTGATCTATTCTCTGCTGAATTATTTAAGAATTTATTCTGCAATTTCAAATCATTAAGAAATTACTGAATAGTAATGAGGACATTAAATGAACTTATGTACTTTAAAAAAATTAATTTGTTAATGAATCTTAACAGAAGTATTTCTTAGAAAACAATTTATTTGAAATTGTAATGTATTTTATGAAAAACTAAGTTATGATACATGAATAATGTAAAGATAAGAAGTAATAATTCTTAACAAGCCTCATTTTTTTTCCTAATTTTTCATCCTAAAAAAAGAGGGAGCAGTTATATATGTGTAATTCACATTTCACACACACTTAATATAGACTGAGAGGAGAGATATTATGGGTATGTATGAGAAAATATCATTTTTTACGTATTTATATATTAAATCAGAAAGATGTCATATCTCTTCTGCTGATGAGCAATAAGTGCAGAATATAAGGTACACATACAATCACACCCTGACCGTCTCTAGTTTGAAACAGCCTTCAGGGTACTTCAATTTGCATACTAGTTTTTCCTTTACTTGCAAGTCCAAAACAAAAGGGCACTTCTTTTTGAGTAAATATAGCAATAAATTAATATTCAAACAAAGTCCACAAACATACCTCAACAACTCCTGGGAAAGCTGGTCTTAAAACTTCATAGACAAGTACCCCTAGAGCAAGAAGAAAGCTTTGATTGGTCTCATGGTGGCCATGAGCTTGTAGACCACCCAAAACAGAATCCATGGCATGAAGAGCCCAAGCATTATCCAGAGAGCCATCACCAGCCAACTGTCTGATCAATGGTCCAGCTAAGAATGTTGCTTTTAGACTAACTATGGTATCTGGCCAAGACAGTGCCCTGGAATATCAAAATAAGACAATTGGCTAATTTCCAATAATATGAAAGGAGAGAGGAGTTTGCTAAATCAAACATTGTTACATGTTACACAAAACATGGATACATAGCTCCTTCAAATCTTCCTTAAAATCTTTGACTGAATACAAAATTGTACTGAGTGCTTTGATAATTAATTATGTATAACAATGAGAACAGGTTGAAAATTAGTATTCACTGAGTGCCAAAATGGCAGTGATCTTGATGGAGAATTCCTTACAAAATTTATAAAAAAATAATTCTTTAGTTCATCAGAAGTAGCATGTGTGTCAAATGAATGCAATTACAATGAAGTAGGTGACAAAAACCGTAGTGAGTGAGTTGGTAATAGTTAATGAAAGAATGTGGGCTAAAAAGAACATATTAATACTACAGTATAAGAAGTCTCTATGTACCCAAAACAGCATTATGGGTACAGTCACTTACAAAAAAAAGTTACCACTAAAGGATGCAACCCGCTTAACAGACATGAAGCTCGATGAGAGCGAGTCTATGAGCGGCTCTGCTTTTAGCGCGCGTTTCGTCTTCCTCCTTACGCATGTTTTGAAGCTTGTTTGACGTTATTATCTTTAAAGACTGGCTAAAATTCATTCATTTGGATGCTGTATAAGCAATATAGTATTATAAAGGAACTCAATTCGGATTTTTCTTAAATCCGCTCAAATCTCATGCGTATTTCACTCTTCTTCGAAAAAAAATCCGACAAGAAATACTTTAGTTACCCATATTTTCTGCTTATGTATAAATTGCCATCAATGGAGGTTTGGAAAGGACTTCGTTTTCTTCGTGCTCCACATGCTCGCAGGACGAATTTTTCCGTAAAAAATAATAAATAATAGGGCTTAAATAAATGATAATTAAGAGAAAATGCAGTGCTATGAATTATGTCAAAAGAAGGGGAAATTAGAGAAAACGTAATTAGAATAGAAATGGAGTAACAGTGAAAGAATACGTTAACCCTTCAAAATCCGCTTACAGGGATGATCTTGTTTCGCATATGCGTAATAGCGAACACATCGAATGAATAAGACGTTCTATGCGTTATTTCTCTGTTGGCTAATATTTCTAAACGAGATTAGTGAAACCGTATTGAATATATTTTTAATTATTTCGTTGATATTCATTTCATCTCTCCGAATACATATCATCATGACTGAATGGAAGAACCTTAAATGAGTTTCGATACTTGATAAAGAGAGGGAAATGAACGCTATTTTTTCACCCTAAGCCGCGCCGTCCTATGGGTGCATCGCACCCGGGCAAGTAGGATGCCATGGATATTATCTATAAATAGGAAAATTACAACTAAAACACCTACAAATTATGTCGATCTATTTAATGAAATATATTTTAATATATATATTTAATCCACTGACGACCAGATTACAATAGAGCGATAGTGGGTGAGGTGAGGGTGAGCCCTGGCGCTGAAGTTGTTGGTGGTAGTTTTGGTAAAAGTTTTTTTGTAGAAATTACGCCCGGAATCACGTGTGGGATTAAGGGGAGAAAGATTAGCAGATAATGGAATGGCTAGGGAGTAGCAGGTAGGCGAAAGGGGTTCACTGAATTCTGCGTATGCTGATCTCGGAAAGAATAGCGAGGTCTAAGGAGTAAGCAGGGGGGGAAGAGATGGGGTCAATGGGATACCAGCCGTGAAGGTCCATTTTAGAACGTAGTATTTCTAGGAAGTAATCAATGAATATACATTTTCAAGAACCTTCTCCCAAAAGCATCTGGGTTTTCCACACCTTTTCGTCCATTCTAATCGATGAAATCTCAGAAACGCTGAGTTCTTCACTCGAGAGGTGCATTGCTACCACATTTCACTTATTATAAAGTAAATTTTCATGCAAATAAAAAACTTTGTAAATTCCATACAGATATATTAAAGGCAACTAGTTTCGTCTATAAGAAATCATCAGGCACTGAAATATCGAAAGACTGAGAGGAACAAGGAGGTGTGGTGGGAAAAACCGGGAATTATCAATGGAAAAGGGCTGAGGGGATGAGAGAGGAGGGGAGGACTTGTGGAAGAGGTATTCATTGGTAAGGATTTTGTCCACCCCACGTGCAGGGATGGGCATTCATTGCAACGGAGTTCGTACACCCCGCTGGGAGAGTCGCTGGGTCTTCTATCTTTGTGGTGGCCGATGGCTCTCCGTAGATTCCAGGGGACATAGAAAGCCGCTCTCAGGTCATTAGGAAGCATGTGTCCCAATCTATAGGATGAGAGGATATTTGGTTTTCTCCTCAAGAGTTTATCCACCATATCTGGGCTGTATCCGTTATTTATAGCAATCTGTTTGATAATTAAAACTTCTTTAGTCTAAAGGGAATTGGCAGGTGACATTGGGATGTGGGGGGATCATACTGTGGAAAGCGGGTAACTTCTGGGAAAAAGGATGGGAGGAATGAGAGGGGATGGTGAGGTCAGAATAGGTGGGTTTTCTGGAGGGAGTTGAGATGATGTCTGACAGACAGACAGAACTAGTTGCCGATTAATTTATTTCTATGGAATTTACAAAGTGTTTTTTTCTTTGCATGATGGCACCATTCCACAAAGTTAGGCTGTGAAATGTCAATTTTAATAATATATCTTCTTTGTATACCAAATTATTATATGTCGATTTCTCATCCTTTTACTCATAGATATAGATTACTCGTAAATGCCTCTTCTTACGGTGTGACCGAGGTTATAGGACACTGCGGAGTTGTTCCTTATCGCTTAATTCCTGTCTAGCTCTATTCCAAATCATTTTCTAATACACTCCTTGCCATACACGGATTGAATACTTTTCTATGTGCACCACTGCTCGGATTTTTATTTTTAATTTTCGAAGAATAACCTTTGCAAAATTCTTTTTTAATCCAAATAACACTTAACAAGTTGTAATCGTTACCATTACTCATTACTCATATGAATATGGTATTAAAACCCAATGAATTATATTGAATTTGCACTGAAGTGGCAAGCATGATTTTTTCTGATTCAATAAATGCACTAATCATAATTTATGCAAGATTTTCATTTTAAATATGTTTACCGGAAAATTCCTTAAAAATATAATTTTCTGTTATTCTACAACATTTTATTAGCAATGAAAATTATTATATACATATGGATGTCTGCGTTATCCTGAGACTCGTTTATACAGCTGATTATCTTCGCAAGTTCCTTTCAACGGGTTTGTTTATGTATAGAATCTCAATGCTTGCCGCATTCCCTTAAAAATTCTACTTACTTTCCGTACCTTGCCCCCTCTTGTCATCGTTGCCCAGGGCAACCCCCGGCTCGCATGATCTCCTTCTGGCTTTGGTCAAATATGTAAGCGATTCTACCAGAGAAGTTCATCCAAGAAGAAGGAAAGAGACTTCTAAAATTTCTGCAGGTCATAAACAGCCCTCAACTTTATTGCTGTTTTCCTCCCCCAGATAAAGGGGGAGGGGGAGAGTCCTTTCCCGTCCTTCACTACCCACTCCATTTTTCCCTGAAATGGTCGGCACGGCTTCGGAGCACGGTCGTGAAAATTTCTGAAAAAGTTTACTCTACCATTCTTCCCCTCAGATGTTTATGCAAACACCGATATTATTAAGAGTGTTACAGAATATGATCTCAGTATTTTCAAGATAAGCTTTGTATTAATATCTCCAATAATTCGTTTTAATAACAGTGGATACTCGATGACAATGGCTTTTAATGGATTCATCTTCCGAAAATTGTCCTTGCAACAATTGTGAATTCGCTGGAGGTCATGGTTCACATACTGAACACATTCAGGGAAGCAGACAACTGTAGAATCGAGACATATCTGCAGATCATCAGCATATAAATGATGTTTACAGAATTAAATATAATTTAAATTTTAATATATATCCGCATCAACAGAATCGAAGGCTTTACTAAAGTTCAGTAATTCCATTAATTAGTCTATATCCTCAGATGCTTAGGAAGTTTCCTAACGCCTTATATTAAAATGCAATTGGTAATTTCAATCTGTGATTTATCGCAAGAACTAGCTAGCAAGACGCAACATGCCCAGAATGCGTCTGTTTGATTTATAATTAACTTGAAAAAGTATGACCATACTTCCGATACGTTTAAGAAAATATCTTGGATTAGACTAGAACATTGTCAAAGAATTCATGTTGTAACGCCAGGTTTCAGGGTCTTGCAAGCACAAACTGCGGAATATCTCTTTTCTAAAATTTTTAGCTTGGAATATATTCACGATTGCTATACTACATGCAAAAAATCTAAAGTAAAACAATATCTAAAAAACAACTTTAAAATCACCAAATTAATCCATTTCGACCTCTGAATCGCTATAATATTACTCTGCCATGTTAATGTCACTAAAAATCGCTTTAAATAAGTTATTTTAATAACAGTAACGATAACGAATCCTTTCAAACGCTCAACGTGGACCTGCATAGCAGACAACGGCCTCCATCTTTATTTTCGCTCTCTCTCTCTCTCTCTCTCTTCTGGAGGCTCGCCCGCCCGAAACGAGGGGTCTATTGGACGAGTTGTCCCTTGGAAGTGGTAACTTTTTTTTGTAAGTGACTGTACATAGAGACAGAGCAATGGGCAAGCAGGGAGGTGCTGAGGTTAGGAGTGTGCATGTCATGAGTCACAAAAACCTTCACAGTTGTTTCTTGCATATGCAAATGGCCTCAGTGGAGTTTATCAACCAGAAAGACTAATCCTAGGTTATGAATTTTTTAAAGAATTGCTATTTAATTAATGACTAAAGTAGCACAGTAATAACAAAAATGACGCATGTCAGTATATAGTTTACTATATGGAGTGATTGAAATATGTATTCACTGCTTCAGTAAATCAGTTTTTTGCTTCAAAAGAGGATGTCTAACAGTTTTAATTTGTTAATCTTGACTCAATGTCCTCTATTCTTTTAAACTGAAACAATTGATACTAATTATACACTAATAAAAACAGCATATTTAGTAATTAATTAATATAATTAATTACTGATTATGCTGTTACTAATTAACTAATAATTAATTAGCATAGTTAAGTAATGACAATATAAATACTTTTAGATAAAATTTAAGCAAGAATAATTACTATAACAGAAAATAAGAATGCTATTTCATGTACATTTCCTGCACCAAATTGCCTTTCAACCCATTTCACCAAATTTTTCTCATGAACCAAAGTGAAGATTTGTCCAACTTTTAAAAGGAAAATGTAGTATTTCAGTGAATGTACTTAAAATAAAATATACATTGAACATGGATATTAAAGGAAGGATATATATGATTCACAAGGAATTGCAATCAAATTAGCACTTGGAGTAAATTTCACATTCACTGCCAAATTAGAGGAGCTTAAAGTTTCTCACCTTAACACAACTAAAGGTATTGCATGTCGAGTAGCATCACTTCTAAGAACTAATAGACCAAGGTCACTTAGCAACTCATTTTGAAGTGACGATAAAGGGTTTCCGGCACCTCCACCACCCGTCCCACGTCCACCAGGTCGACCCCATCCTGGGTCATCCTGATCCATGGCATCATTACCAGCCCCAATAGCATCAGCCATCCCACCACTGTTGCCAACCAGAACCACCTTCAATACATCCAGGTATTCCCTTGTCAAGTGCCTATTGAGCATATCATCCAATACTTCCTACATAATGAAGACAAAAATTCACACATAAGACTTGCCAAATAAGAAAATGGGTGAAAATATGGAAAAGTAAGAATTTTAATTGTAAAAGAAATATTTTATGTACAATTACAACAGTATCCCTTAAAACAGAAAATTTGCACTAAAGTGAGTATTGCAATCCTCTATATATTATTTTAAAACATGCTTTTTTGGTGATCGGAGCTTTTCTCCCTTATTACTACATAGCCTGAAAAGTCCCGAGCCTAACATAGAGATGTCGCCACTAGTAACTTTTCTGCACATTTCACTTGAGAACCAACCTTAAGATGGCACTGTTTTTAATTTCATGACAATTCATGTATTAGTTCCTGAATGGCAGCTGATTGTTTTCATGAAGTTTAGGCATTTTGCAAATGATGGAAAAAGACGAGTTTTGATTAAACATTGTTTATTGATGGGAAAAAACACTGTCCAAGCCAAAACTTGGTTATATAAATGTTACCCAACATCATCGCCTTTGGAAGCGACAGTGAAATGGTGGTTCGCGGACTTTAAACATGGTCGTGTCAGCACCAAAGACGCCGAACGCCCTGGACGCCCCTCCGAGGCCACCACTTCAGAAAATATAAAAAAAGTCCATCTGATCGTTTTGAACGATCGTAAAGCAAAGTTGCGTGAGATAGCAGAGTCTGTGGGTATATCGATGGAACATGTTGGAAATATTTTGCATGAACATTTGGGGATGAAGAAGCTTATCGCGCGATGGGTGCCGCATTTCCTGACTCCGGACCAGAAGCAAAGACGTGTGGAGGATTCCGAGCGTGGTTTGGCCTTGTTTCAAAAAAACAAAAAGGACTTTTTGCGCCAATTTGTGACGATGGACGAATCTTGGATACATTATTACACTCCTGAGTCCAATCGGCAGTCTGCAGAATGGTTGGAAGCGGGTAGCAGTCGTCCGAAGCGTCCAAAGACCCAACAGTCAGCTGGGAAGGTTATGGCGAGTGTTTTTTGGGACGCAAGTGGAATCATTATGATTGAATACTTGGAAAAGGGAAAAACAATCACAGGCGACTACTATGTTGCTCAACTGGACCGTTTGGACATTGAGATCAAGAAAAAACGGCCACACATGAAAAAGAAGAAAGTGCTGTATCACCACGACGACACACCAGCTCATTCGTCAATGAAAGCGACGGTCAAATTGAGTGAATTGCAGTACGAATTGGTTTCACATCCCCCGTATACACCAGATCTGGCACCCAGCGACTACTATCTATTCCCAAAGATGAAGAGATTTCTTCAGGGGAAGAAATTCACATCAAATGAAGAAGTCATGTCCGAAACAGAGGCCTATTTTGGAGGACTTGAGAAATCATTTTTTTAGAAAGGCATCGAAATGCTCGAGGACCGGTGGAATAAGTGCATAGCTCTAGATTATACTGAAGAATAAAAAAGGTTTTCTGGTAAAATATTGATTTTTTATTTGTTAGGCTCGGGACTTTTCAGGCCATGTAGTATACCCTATCAAAAGATTTTTAGTGTTTATATTTTACTCACAGAGTAAATAATATATAACATTTATTCATATCTTAGAGTAAATAATAGGATATCATTCCTGCGATTCAAGAAAACTCACCTCTATGGAATACAAGTGTAACGAAAGCCCAAGCTTGCATTCCCATTCGCTATGCCCGGAGTACAAAAAGATGCTCAACCAATTTAATAGTATGAGTAGTAGTAGACGTAAGAGTAGTATTTTAAAATCTAAGTTTTGTGAATGGGTTAAAATACCATGATTGACTACAATATTTGTGTGAGAGACATTCAAAAAATGCGGGCAATGGGTTTGCTACATTGCATTTTTACAATGTATCACAATGTATGGTCTTATGAAAGTGAGACTCACACCGCAGATGCTTCCCTCTCCCAAATTAGTAACATTTTCTCTCATTCTACACCGGCAGGACAACAAGCTTTCAACTAATTATTGCTGACTATATATCTTTCAGTAATTGAATAAATCTGATTCAGTGAATTTATGAGATGCAATTTCACTGCAGATGAGTAGTAGTTATTTTTATATTTCGTGTACGAAGAGAAAAAAATAGAAAATAAATAAGTAACGTTGATGCACAAGGTATATTTGTTGCTTTATCTTGGTTATATATGTTAAACACGAAACCTTAAGTGACTCATCATAAAAGTAAGTGGTATTTAGAAAAGAACAGAGTTAACCAAAATGTGATGGTGGCAATGTGGTAGTGATGTTTGTATTTTTTTCTAAATTCTTGATGTAAAAATACATTAAGTGAATTGAGGTATTCAGTATAGAATAAATTATATATATGTCATTATATCAATGAAGCGTACTATTTGTGATTATACTGCTAAAAGAAAATTTTCAAAGCATTCTATAGCATTTCTTCTCACACTCTCTAAGATATTAGGGACTTCGTTAAAGTTCAGGTGGTAAGGGATTAGAAAACGCAAGAGTTTGAATTTGCCCATAGTTTTTTGGTACTGGATGGGTAGATACCGATACCTATCGCTACTAACGAGGTATGTCTTAATATTTGTGTATTCGTCAGTAGTGATTAGTGTTTGCTACTATAATGTAATTCGTTGGGGAAATTGAGTATCAATGTCATCTGCGAAATTTTTGCACGGGGCAACTAGTAATAATACAATAATATTTTAGTATTTGAGAGAAGATATGCAACAGTGCAACTATTAAAATAACTAGCCTAAATTTATTTCCTCTTTTCTGAAAACTTTCTAACATTACACTGTAAGTATGTACAACTGAACTTGATTATCTTCTCTGGGGAATAGAGAAAATTTCTTGACCATCCAAAGCAAAAAGTATGTTTGCTCAACAAGCTTTAACTCTGATTGTATTTTTATTTTCTGTCAGAATTATGTTGATTGTAACAACCTATGTTTGAGGTGTCCAGAATTCTGACCTACCAATCTAGGACAAATTGTTGGGACACCTGAAACGCAGAAAATTTTACATGCATATATGCCTGATCAAGATGTACCAATCAAATGAAATAAGGTTGTACACAACTATGTTACCAATGGGATTTATGCAAGGTTGAATGAATTCCCTTACATAGATAAAATTACCAAAACTTTGGTAGCAGAAATGAGAAAACAAGTAGCATTCAGTATTTTGTTCAATCTATTAGGGCAAAGGTACAAAAACTTACACATATTTACCCTACCTATGACAGTAATGTAATAGTGATAGGTAATAATTGTAGTGTTTGTACCTGATGTGCAAAAAAATAATTTTCAATCAGCTGTGAAAAAGGCAATCATCATAGTCAGGGTCCTAAATTCTTCTAAGATTGTATGATTACTTACCCACTGGGATTATATACGCACAAAATATAAGACTTGAATAAAACCATGTATGCTAGGCAAGTACACTGATCACTGCAGCAATTCTTAAATCATTGACAGAGAGGGCCTAGAAAATTTTATAGGATTTTATTTAGATGTAAGGATATTAGTATACCAAGGATTTTACAAAAATACACATTTATATCTCTTCTACTGTTTCTTGACTTAATACTTTCAGAATAAAGCACAGAAAGAGGCTGAAATGTAATTGTGGAAGTGAGCATAGAAGCAGATTTGCCACATATACAAACATATCTGTAAGTCTTGTAAAGTTTACCCTCTAGACCCGGGATACTCAACCTGGTGCTTGAAGTGACAGTGCCTGCCAAGCCTCAGTAAGACGACTTCTTATTGGCCATACAGTATTTCTTGGGATTGCATTAGCGGGGACACATTGCCAAGGGATAGCCTGAATATCACCCAGGGTGGGAATGTTATGTGGTGCCCACTTCACTTTCTGGGTCCCACTTCACCTTTAAAGGCTCCTGTGGTGCCCACTTCACCTTTAAAGGCTCCTGTGGTGCCCACTTCACCTTTAAAGGCAATATGCTTTGTAAAAAATTGCTATGATAAATCGGTAAGTGTTACTCGGATGCTTCAGGAGGCAGGATCGGAATCTTTAGAAGAAAGAAGGCTCAATCAGAGATTTAAATTACTTGATAAATTCAGACAGAGCACGTTCATAGAAGATGTAGCCGATATTATGCGCCCTCCTTGCTATATAGGCCGTTCTGATACAGTGAGAAAGATCAGAGAAATAGATGCTAAAACCAGTCGATTCAAGAATTCTTTTTTCCGAGAACAATACGCGAAAATAATTGACTGGGCAAATAGAGTCCTGGTGCTTGCACCCCCTGCCACACGTCGAAAGGCGGCTTGCAGGGTACATATGTAGATGTAGATGGGTCACCCTTGGGTGCCCTGGCACCAAAAAAGGTTGAGCAACCCAGATCTAGACCATATTCTTGATGTGGGAGAACATTACAAAACCAATATTAAATTTTACCTGAGTGTCTGTGTTTTCATTATCTATCCCTCCAGATTCATAGAGCTGAGCAATGTACTGCCACTTCTCTGAGAGACGCACGTACACTGAAAATAGGAAGATACAAGGTAATTTATAAGATACAAGTAAAATAGTCTCCATTAACTATAGTTAAATTTTATAAAATTGAGTATGTTCTACTGAATTGTTACTGTATACACTCCTATCCATACAAATCTGATACTATACAACACTTTTTTAAGAGAGCTTGATTGATTCCCATGATGATTTCTCAAGAGCTTACAGGTTGAGAGACTAAAATTCAATATTTTGATCCCATGTGAAAATAAAATAAAGGAAAAGATAAAGAATATTTAAACAAAAGAAGCTACTCCAAATGCTGAATAGATGTTTCTTTATCAATCCTATAATTTATATTTAATTTTTCATTGAAATTTTTTAAGTTCTTTAGAATACCTTGAATATAGTAAATTCATTTTAACAAACGACAGAGACAAGAGGGTATGTGCTCAAATTTTACTAGGTTACAGTTGAGAAGAGCTAGCAAGTGCCCACAATTACCCTCCACAGCCCTAATTTTGACTGAAATTGAAGCCAATTTTCACTAGAATGAATCAGGTCTTTATTCATAAAGAGATACATTTCTAGGCCAGAATCTCAAAACATGACAAAATTGGTAAACAAGCTCAGGTTTTACAAAATTCACTCCTTGATAAGCAAGCAGTATCTCTGAGAGCTCTGCGAGATTGAAATGAAGAGTTTTTCAATACTTTGATACCATTCTGAGATTTTAGACTAAAATTTTTCACCGTTTGTGTGTGTATATTAAAATTTTAACTTTCTTTTATATATTTTTCAACCATAAAAATAACACAATGTAAAATGATAAATAAGAGTATCTCACTCTTAGCATTGTGAATAACAAGTTAGTTTGCATACTGTTTTGTTTGTTGTTTACATAAAAGTTAGTTTGATGAGGAAAAAAGAGTTAGTGCATGGGATGGAACACATTCATGTTTTCTATTATTTCTAATAGGCAAATTTGTTTGAGACATGAGTTTGGAAGAGTTAGCAAGGTGATGAAGGGAATCAAATTTGTATAGCAAGGTATATGTACCAGGAAACACAAGGCCGATTATCAAATAGCATTGACCTACAAGGAAAGGATGTATATCAAGCAACTGATACCATGGAACTACATACTAATCGTTTGGCTTTGATCTGATGGAAACAAAGAAAACTTGAAAACTTCATATCCCTCATCAATTGAAAGGTCAATCATGATCAACCTATTGACCAAACTTAGTTTAAAAGATAAAAATTGTAGTAAAAGATCTTTAGCTTCAAGGGATTTAAAATTAAAATAAAACAAAGCAAACTAGCTATCAAGCTCATCTTTCATTCTTTTCAATTTACTTTTAACATGCAAAAGGGACTACATAAAATGTGCTCTTTAGTTAAACAAGGTTAACCTTTAAGGGTTAGTTAGTAATGTTAAACTTTCAAGTTAATACTGTTTAGCTAACAAAAATGTGTTCCTTTGTGTTTATCTTTGAAAATTTACCATGTAATTAATGTAATGTACCATGTGAATCACTCCAATCTAGTCAGTTTAGCACTTTCACACACACCACTATAAAATATTATGCTATCCAAAGAAATAGATTTCATTTGTTAAAAATTATCATTAGAGTAAAATGAAGAATTACTTACTGTAAGGACAGTAGCGAGCCAATATAGGAAGAAGTACATCTTCATATGAAGATGATGGACATGAGCACACAAATGGTTTCAAGAACACCCTAGAGATGGGTCTCAAACGATAGTCTGGTATTACTTCTAAATTTGAAAACACAGTAGAGATCAAGCTTGAAGCAAGATTTGGCATCCTATACAAATCACGGCCCAGAGATGGCCCAGCTGCCCCCAGAATATGATAGCAGTTATCATGCACAGATGAAAGGAAATGTTGCATTCTGTCCAATGGAGTCTGCCTGTACGGTCTGGGAGATGCAGGATCTAAGCAATCATCAGGTGAAGATGGTGGGAGCATACTATTCTGGGAAGAATATGGGGTTCCAACACCACCAAGGAGGTTCCCTTTGTCCACCTCAAGCATGGCATGGGCTGCGGCATATCCTTCAGAAAGGTGGGCTCGCACTTCTGGTAGCCACATGGCATTGAATGCCCCAAGGAGGGAAAGCACTGGAGGTAAGAGGGGCAGGACATGGGGAGCAGCTGGGCTGCGCACAGTGGCACTTGTGCCTTCTTCACCAGGTGCCACAAAACCCCCGCGCCTTGCTCTATCTGGGTCATCCTCTGGACGTGCACTGCGCTTCACAACAGCCAAGATGAGGCTCACACAGAACAAAAGATTAGCACGATTCTGTCCATTTACATCATCGGAAGAAGGTTCGACAGGGGGCCTGTCCAAACCAACAAAGGTCATAAAGGAAAGAGGGCTACTGAAGGCATCTGCCACAGCCATCCATTGCTCTGCAGCTGGCCGAATGACAGATGCTATGAAAGCACTTTGACGGCCGTAATCCCAAAAGTGGTTGCTCACAAGTAAAAGGGCCTCCTGAAATATTGGGAAAGGGTGATTAGATAAATTTGTTCCAAGAGGAAACACAATTTTGTTTTGGATTAATAAATTACAAATAATAAAATTGTTTATAATAATGGATTTTAATAAATAACAAACACAAACATCCATCTTCTAATCAGATTTTCAGATGGAAAATGCTGGCCTAATACACTTATCCCAGAAAGGTCATCTGAATAACAAATAGCCACATAATGTAATATCAATAAGTAGTGAAAATATATCAAGCCACAACTATAAATTACATAAAACCATAAAATCACTTTTAACAGAAGTGAAATTTTTTAAATAAACACCATCTTTGACAAAATTATTAAAAAAAAACAGTCATACAGATAAATATAAGACTCAAACTTATTCAGTTGATAACTATGATGATGTGATGTATAGAAGAGAGGACCATTCCATAGATAGAAGTGCTCAGTGCTCATGCATTGCTATTTATGAATAAATTCATAAAAGACAACAAATATTTTAGATTTTTAATCACTTGCATATAAATATACTTAAGTTGTTTATTTTCTTCTAAGATAAGGATGACAGCCTTCTCTGGATTTAAAATTCCCCTAAAACTTCCATCTTTGATAAACATCTTTTCTTGAGATTATATCACTCATTTCACTTTGTGTTGGCTTTCTTCCTCCTATCCACTAATATATATCCCACAAAAACTTAAAACATTCGTAAAGGGAGAAAACTTAGCCAAGGAATGTACTTTCTGTTGAGAGATCCAGAAAAGATTTGAATAGATATTTCATTGATTTCCTATGTTTCGGCCAGGTATTATCCACAGATAAACTTGGATAATTTTTATAAGACTAAGCAGTTCAATAAGGCCAATGTTTTTCCACAACATTTTGGAATATACAAAACAAGCTTTTATACAATCATTTAATTTATACATTTAAACAACTAAATATGTAATGGAGATAGTATAAATAAGATGTACTGATTGACATACAATACATTACATTTTACTATGACTTTACTTGATAGGTGTAAATTGAGCTCATTTTCTTCTAATGTAACTGACTAAATATTCAAATCATCACACTGTCTTGTAAAATTAATAAATTGGACCTCACCTTTTCTTTATCTTCCATTTATCACTAAAGTCACTAAAATAGCATTAAAAATTTACAGTAAGAAAATTTCTTTGATCAAAATTGGTCATTTTGATTGTAAATTAGTGTTGGCTAGCAGTATAGTGATATGTGCCATATGAATTTCATTTAGGAAATTTACAAACAAAACCAAAACAGAATAAATCTTATTAAATTAAATTTAATTAGATTTTTTTCTCTTAAATTTGTTTTTTAAGGGGTTTTTGCAAATGTTGATCTGCTTATAAATTTATGTTGGAAAAATAATGCAATTCAATTTGAAAATTTGGACACTAATCTCATGCCTTAATCATTTTTTCATTCACCTGTAAAGATAGCACTCTAAATGTAGATTTTTCTCATCCCCAGATACATTTCAACCTGCTTTGCTCGCCAGTTCACCTCATTCAATAGACAAAAATCTTTTTCAAATCATTAGTATTGTCCTATTACCCTTTTCCTTATCTATAGAATGGTTACTTGTGAATGACTACTTTTATGAGATTAAAATTAAGATATTATAAAGCAGAACAATCTCCACTCCATTGTCGGGTCTAATACAAATTCTGAGATAGAGAGACCGGATTTTTATCTATCACTTTTTCTCAGGACAGCATGTTCGACTAAAAAGACTACACTTTGCTTGTTGGTGTTTCCTTTCATCACAACCTCAAGTTGAAAAATAGACTGAATAAACCGGAAAGGGAGAGCAGTATTTTGTGAGCTCCTGAGTGTAGTTTTGTGAGAGATTGTGCTCTGTCATGCCTTCACACCAATGCTGTTAAAATAAATTGGTAATTAAGTTCCTCTTTGTAAAAAAAAGTTATTCAAAAATATGATCTATGCAAACAGTATTACTCAAGCCAACTGCTTTAGACTTTCACTTGGTCCCCTGAAAAATGTTGTAACTGAGTAAAAATCCTTTTGTATCTAGTCAATGAATAAAAATAAGAAATTGTGCAATAGCAGGAAATTTTTGTACTATGAAAACACTTCCTATCACTTCCCACCATATATATAATCACAATTTTTAAATAATAGCTTCACATCTTAAAAATGAAAGGGAATCTTCTAGATGTAGATATCAAGAGTCTGTGAACTATTGTTGTGTAATAATCATAGCATTCTCATCATATTTTTATGAATAGTTTGCTTTTCAGCCAAAGAGAGTCTTCCTTTTCTTTAAATACAGTAGAACCTCATGTATGAAACTTTCAGCAGACCACCAAAGAAAGTTTCATAAAAAGTTTTATGGCCAAGGAACGTGAAACCCCTTTCAGCTGCTCTATTTAGTGTGTTTGCTTCCCTGCTGCAATTACTCATTTGGATGCAGGAAAATGATACCAAATACTCTAATTTACTCACAGGCTACACTACAAATGTTCATGTTACCAAAAGAGAAATATAAATTTGCATTCCTGAACAATGCTTCAAAGAATGATTTTCTTGGTTTAATTGTTAGCATTCCTGGCACTTAGCCTCAGGGCTGAAGTTTCAATTAACACTTGGGAAATTTTGTGATGATGCTAAATGAGTGCAGAGGAGCCAATTTTTGAAGAAATTTTGCTTATGAACAGCTGTTTTCAGGCAATTCATTTTGTAACCAGGATGCAGTCCAAGATTAAAGATTGAAGAAGTGAGAACCTCGATGAAAGTCATGCATATAAAAAGTGAAATAAGTAATAGAAAAACACGAAAATCTGAAAAATTTTTGAGATGTTTTCAGTCACACTTTTCTAACATTCCAGAGAAGGGATGGTTATGGATTTCACATTTATGTGCACATTGACCATTATATTTACTGTCAGTTCATATTTTAAAATCAACAGCAGTATTTCTTTATAAAATTGTGCTTTGATAAAAGATATTTTTTTCCTGTGCTAACTAGTTTTCTTCGAAAATAGAATGTCACTAGATACATGCAGAAATCTGATATTAGTTTTGAGATTCTACATAAATGAGAAAGCATATGGTGTAAGAAAATCTTTGTTCGTTCAGCCGTTTTTAAATGAAAAACTAAATAAGTTTACCTTTAGTAACCATAAATAAGCCACAAGCTCTAGTAGGTTATAGCTGGAGTGATTTTGAATTTTACAATTACGGTAGAAGTCTGTTATAATGAGTATAACACATAACGAGAGAGTTGTGTCATAGTGAGTGATAAAATTACATTTAGATTTTATGTACATTTTTCCTCAGAGAATTTACATTCTCAGAATGTAAATTCTCTGAATGTAAATACAATCGAGAATAAAATCAAAGTGGCAAGGGACACCTGTATATTTTCTTTATAGACCCTTTTTTTAATCTTAAATAAAATCTATGTGATGATAATCTTTGATCCCTGCTGTGATTTATTACTTCCTGCTGTAATTAATCTTTTCTGGACTCATATGAGTGCACAGATCTCAAAACCATATGGCTCTAAGATACGCATTTTTTGAAACCTCAAAAACACCATGCAAACTATTTTCTATGCTGGAATACTCATTGGCGATTTTCTGCGTTCATCTCATATCTTCCTATGGCTAGCTTTAAAGGAATCCCTTGTCAGGTAAAGACATTGTTCTTTCGGACTGCCATTGCCATTTGAAGGTTGTGCAAGTAATACATTCTGTGGCAACTCTGGATCCCTGCGAAGTGCTGCGTTAATTTTGGCCAGCACTGTACTAATAATTCAGTTATTGTATCATTTAAATACAGAATGCCTCTTAAGTACTTCATCAATTACAGACAATGGCACAAAGATGTAAATGCAAGTAAAACATATTATCAGTGTGTAAAGGAGGTTTTATGGAACATGGCATAATAGAAAACTTTAGGATACTACTTTCATACTAAAAAGTTGTTATGAATGCAAAAGAATCAACTTATTTGAATGAGTTGGATGCACCTCATGCCACAAGCATGCTTGCAGGGTAGATGTGCTACACAGAAAAAACTGGGCAACAATAAAACTATATTGAGCAAAATAGCTACTTATTATCAAAGAATCCAAGCATTACCTGAAGAGTCACTCTCTCTAATTTTGAAAGTTGACCAGGATCTCGCCCAAGCCCCTCCACAGTGTTTGCTATATGTTCAAAGGCAGGCAACAAGAGTAAGGGATATTTCTGAGCAATCTTGACCATGAGTGAAGCTGCATGACGTCGCACGTTCTTCACTGCTCGGCTTCGAGATTCTTTTGTTTGTCCAGGAGGACTGAGTATCAATGCAGCAAATATTTTATCAAGCACTCTAGGCAAGAGTCCACTTCCAGGGGCCATGCTCAAGAAAACAAAGAGTGCTGAAATGCAAGAGAGTAGAGTGCTGAGTATCAGAGGATCGTCCGTCTCAAAAGCTAGGCACATCTCGAGAAGGCGCAGTCCTGACTCAACCGATGGTCTTCCTCGTTCTGTATTTAAGATCTTCGCCAGAACACTGTCTAGAACTTGAGAGAGAGCATCCCATTCCAGATAAGCGAGAGAATGAGATGTGCAGGGTTCACCACGCTGCTCTACTGATCGCTGCAGACGCATGGTCAACCAATTTTCCACATAAGTGAATGTCACTAATGGAGCAACCATCGTTGCATTTCGGAATGCATCTAAAAAGTCTGTCCTGCAACGGTGGAAAAAAGTTGCAAAGTCTTCATCGGAGTCAAATTCTAAAGATGACCATGCAGCACATGGAGAATCCATCTTGGAAGGAAAACCTCCTTTTATGATGCGAGGAGCAGTGGCTTCCACCCAACGTGGCACAAAAGCTAGGAATTGTGGATCCCTTGAAATAATATCATGGCGTAAGAAAGAGGCCCACAAGGAATTGACCAGATGGGCAAGAACGAGACTTGGATGGTTAGTAAAGGTGATCATGGACTCTAAATAAATGGAAAAATTAGGAGGAGGAAGGATCATGCCCGAATTGCTTGTAGAATCCTTTGACCAGAGGGTGCAAAGTTGAGTTCCCAGGCCGGTAAGGACTTGAGTCAAACGCTTGAGGAATAAGTAATGTGCCTCACTCAAAGGTTTAGTGGAAGCTGATACAGATGCTCGGAAAATGCAAGTCATTCTTGATTCATTAAATAGAGTTAGTAAAGGTTTCCTTTCCTCAGCTCTTCCTTTTCTGTTTACAAGCTGAAAAAATACAAAGAAAGTTTTTTGTTAGAAAAAGAATTATGACAAAAAAGATCTCTCAACACAGTAACTAAAGAAAATTACTACCACTGTAGACTTACGGTCTACAATTTGCCTTTTAATTTGAGTGCAATATATTGTCAAATCTAAGATGCACCCAAATTTAGGAAGTGGAAGAAGGAAAAATATAATAATGTCATTGCAAGACACATGCCATTTTCAGTGGTGTTGTGTCCCAACATGACCAGACTGGTGATGTAATAGTTATTGCTTCCTTAACAGTGTGTAATTGCCAACCAAAAGGAAGTTATACGGCAAGAAGAACAAAAAATTCTAGTATGAAATGTTATAGTTAAAGTAACTTTTCTCTAGTATCCCTGCTTTAGGATAATGAATAATAGATTGTGGATCTAATATGCAACTGATTTTTGGAGGCTCTAAAAATGCATATAAGTCAGTCTTAGACTTAAAAATATAAGTACATAATCCCAAGCAGCTATTTCAATTTTGATCCACTGGGGCAGATTATAATACCCTAGCACTCTCTTTTTGTAAGATTACAGATAATGAAATTCAGCTAATACACTCACTGTTAAATCTGAGTTAAGGAAAAGATACAATGTATGTTTTTTTACTACGAAAATGATTAAAGGGATAGATAAACGAAGTTACTAACAAAATGTAAACTATTACAGGCTAAAATAAGATTTTCAAATGAATTATTCAATGATCACTCAATTCTCAACAAGCTCTGGACACAGCAATAAAAGCTGAGAAGATATTCAATAAAGGCATAGAGAAAAACTCCACTCAATATAAAAAGCCTTAAACCTCAAAATTGCTTTCATATGTTTAGGAGAAGAAATTTAGGATGAATAAGGCTTAAGTAAATCCAAATGATTTTGATTTGCTTACCTGAAGGAGGCATTCAGCAGCATTGGACTGAAAATTTTCCTTGTCCAAAAGGGCACAAAGTATTTCCAAGAGTTTTCCATCCTGGGCCATTATGTGGATAATTGAAACCCACTCTACAAATCCAGTTAGCGTCAAGAGAACAACCTGCCACACAAAAATTAGCCATTTTTAATAAATTAACCCAAAATGATAAAACCATTTCAAAGACAAATCCCACAAAAGAAATGAAACTCAAAAACAGAGAGGAAAATGTAAAGTAATGGCTAATGTAATAGTGGGTTATGGCTTTAATACAGCAGGTTATTTAATGAATAATGGTTATAGGAGTGCAAATATTTGAAATTTCTAATGGAATCATCATTTTTTTTATCTCCTCTAAATGAAATTTTGAAACATTTTGTAAAGGTATGCTACTAAACATAACTACTTATCCAATCATGAGTACAATTTTAAAATCATAATTGATCTAAAAAATTCCTGTTGTAAATTTGCAATACAATTTTAGTGATTACAACAATAAGCAGAAAATAAAGAGAAATGTGAACTCTCATTCGGGCAGTATACAAATGGAGAAGCAAAGTGTATCAAATTGAATATTCAGTCCAATCTATTTGAAAAGTCAATTAATTTAATTAAAAGTGAAAAAACACAATTTGCACACCACTAACAAAGGTAATATTAATTCCTCAATTTTTAAATATATAAAAAGAAAAGTGAATTACTTATCCTGATAAGTATTTTAGAAAGGCAATCCTGTGTTCACTGTTTGAGCTGGTTTTATTTTCCTTAATTCTTTTGCATGAAAATTAAGTCTTACCATCATTATCAAAAGGAAATCTCCATAGCTAGCAAGAAACTTCTTAGGTCCATTTTTTTCTATTCATTAAATTCTTTTGGGGTATTATCCCGTTCATTTTAGATCAATAATCCCACTTTCCCATTTCTTCTAACAAATGAAGAAGTCAGATGAAAAATATAGACTTCAAAATCTCATGCTTTTTGGATTAATTTACATTTAAATAAATTTAGTGGGTTACAATTTTCCAAAAAAGAGGGAAATGGAACATACGTTTGTATCAGCTTGTTAGCATAATATTGTTGAGATAAATCAAAGACTACACCAAAAGGCAAATCTTAGAGCTCTGCATTATTTACTACCATAATTTTCATTTGCCACTAGTTTATAAATAAAACCTTGAGAAGCTTATCTTACATTAGCCTTTCCATTGGGGTGCATAAATAAGTCCCAATGAAGATACCCAAAACTCTCCCGCAACTCCTATTTTTATGATAAATAAGAAAATTAAGAGGAACGGTCTCAGGAGCTCTTGTAGTTTACAAGAGAAAACTTGATTAGTTAGTTAAGATTTGATCCTCTCAAGTGAAATTTGGTGGATCACTTTATGTAACATTGCCAATTCAAATAAATTATCTATGAGCATAATATTTCTCAAAGCAATGTGCTTACAATTGTTAAGAATTGTGAAACTGCTATAAGGCTAGAAATTTGGCAGGTTTTTTTTTTAATTACAACTTCTTGGTATGTTCCAACTCTTGCACATTGCTATGGTTTTGTGGCACTAATTGTTGTCAGAGAGTAACATCCTTCAAATTTTGCATTTCTCATGGATACATTATAAACGATGTTTTAATGCTTTGTGGGATTATAACTCTATGAAAATACGAAAGGATTATTCTATTAATTCTATGATTATAGTTTACTTTTTATCTTAATTAATTTAGACCAACAATTATAATATATAATTATATATTATAATGATTTAAATAATCATATACTATGGCATACTGCAAATTCTGAGTGAATGCTTACGTGTACCCTGCTAAACAAAAATTTGAGAAGTACATATTGTCTTCAGTAATTACAAAGGCCAGACATTTATTTTCACTTAAGTTTATTTGAAGTAAAATTTCTCTCTCTTCATTATACCCATCAGAAGTGAACAGGGAAATAACACAATATTTAGTGACAGCTTACCAATATATAACTTTGTATCAAGGATAAAAGTCATAGCAGCTATGAAAAGAAAGGTGAATGTTTACCTGAACAACTCTAGCATGAGCAGCTGCCTCCTGAGACTGAGCTTCTCCAGCTGATAATGCTTCCCAAAATCTTTTACAGCGATCTTCTATTAGGCTCAAAAAGAAGGCAAATATTTCTCCCATGCTACTGGTTAATGCTTGGCAGATATCTCTTCGCCGCTGGTTTGATTCTAAAGTCTACAACAAAAAATTAGGAAACACTGAGATACGCTACAAACAATGAAACTACACCACATGAAACTGTTTAGTAAGAGATAGTGAGATTTCAAAATACACATTTATCATTTCCATAAACAACACTTGCACCAAAAGTTAACACTTTTCCAAAAAATAAAGTTATAGTATAGGACTATTTAATATTCAATTCCTTTTCCAGGAGATTCAATAACTGTAAACAAAGATGTTGACACAAATAATTATTGTTCTTGGAGAGTTAATGGACAAAAATGTATTGGGGAGAGAGAGTGCAGTAGATTGCAATGGAGCGTGTGAAATGCAATCATGTGTCACTGTTAATGGGATGATCCCAATAATATCTTTTCTTCTCCTTTATTTTATAATGACAGCAGTAATTGCACTTCTAAGTCACATTTTGCTGCAGAGTTTTGTTTTTGCTAGTGTATGTATTCATGACTGAAGTGTCCAAATTAAGCAATTTATATGGTTAGCTGTGATGGAGCCTAATATTATTATTTTCACTTAAAAATTTTATGGTCGCATATTTTTGTCATAAATGTAGGAGAATTGAAAATGTGACAAATGGATTAAATGCCAAGTGGTGAATAATGAGATTCCTTTAGTGGTCAACCCCAAGGAGATGAATAATGGAAATATTACTTAATCTAATTGAAAGAAAACTTATTCCCTGGAGAATAACTAGTTAGAGAATTTTTAACTGAATGAAACTGTATAACTTTTCTCTACATTCAGAGGAACATTTTAAGATTTTGTTTCTTTTCCCAAAGATGTTGATGTTTACACAAAACTTTTTATAAAAAACTAACACTACATTTACAAAGCTACCTAAGATTTGAAGTACCTTTTTATCTACCATTAATGGATGGCTGGATAAAAGGTTCAATTTATAGACACAAACAAGCATGTATGGGGTTAAAGCAGTATAAAATATACCAGTATCATCAAATTATGATGTGCTCATGTTGAAACTGGTTATGACCATGATTATAAAATTGAAATCTATAATTTTGGATCTTATTTAAATTGTAAAAACTATATTATTGGATTTGGAATGACTGCATTATAATAATTCCAAATCAAACTTAAAATAATTCACCCAAATTAAGGAAAGATATTCTTAAAAAAATTCCATTCAGTTTTGAGCATGTCTAAAAATTTTTTAATCAAATATTTGAAAGCTGATGTTTACTTTTCCACATAATGCTTTTCCTCATTATGTGGAAAAGTAAACATCAGCTTTCAATTAGTTATTTCCACCACATCACGGCCAAGACTATTGAGTATATTTTATCAAATAGTGGCATAAAATAAGCATGATAAACAATTCTCTACCAAGATGATTACTTACACGCACAGTAAAAATGACTGATATTAAATTTACCGGAAGCTCTAAGTGACATCAACTTTTGTGACACTTATAAATGTGACAATACTTATAAATCTCAATTAAGATACCCAAAACTCTCCTACAACTCCTGTAATTCATGATAAATAAAAATATTAAGAGGAATGGTGTTTTTGCTAACATTCCACTCCCTGGAAAAGAAAACCGGAATTGGACAATCTTCTCAATTTTTTGGGAGCTCCTCATTTCAACCTGACAAACCTGTATGGGGACTGACATCAAGAAATTATTTGATATTTACAAAGTTTGTGTAGAAATACTCATAATAATTCTGACAGGTGATTATAAAACTGAAATTCCTAGTTCATGCAATCAATATCAATAGACAATCAGCTCACTGTTTTCTGATGATGCATCCTTGAATTATCACCAAAAGCATGGAAGACCAGAGGCACTTATCAAAAGTTCTCAAATTCAAGGTAGGGACTGTTTTGATGCTTCAAATTCAACAGGAAACTAAATTTTACACCAATAGAATTCAATGAAATAATGAAAGATCGAAAGAGAAAACTATAAAAAACATGACCAGGGCAATGATCAGAAGCTTTAGCAAAATTTTGACAATCTAAAAAGAGATTTTGTGTCACTATCTCCATTTGAAAATTTAAAACCTTAAACTTAAGATTTCACAGGATGTTAACTATGTCCAAATAGAAAGAATGGTACATTCCTAACAGTTACTTCATATTAAAGTTTCGACGTCAATGATGCAATACAGATAGGGGATTATCAATAAGCCCATGTTTTGTACAACTCACATTAGTGATGTTTCAAAAAAATTACATCAGACAAAATTTAAGAAAAGGCACCACTTCTGACAGCTCCATTTTAAACTTAGCATTGTATTTGGAAGTAACAGGCCAATATTAAAATACATATAAACCTTTTTACGGTCATTTCCATGAATATTCTCAGATCATATAATTCTATCTGATAAGCTAACTTCATCATTAAAACTGATAGAAGTATATTATGAAATATTGGGACATATGACACAATATAAGCACAGCACTGAATCATATTCTTTTTAGTGAAAGGAATACAAAGAAAATGTTTGAGTAGAAGATTAAGTTACTAAATTTATGGGGAACACACCATTATTTTTATTTAAATCTTACGACAAATATTAGCTGATTGTGATAGGATTGTTATCAGAAAAGGCATGATAATTGGTTAAATGGAAGATCAAAATTATATATACATAATACATTATAATATTACAAAATTATACATACATACATACATATATATATATATATATACATACACAAAAACATATCTCAATTATCAGTAAAGCAGATGCCATGTGTGACAATGAGTGAGATATGGAAAGTAAAATGTGATTTCCTACATCATCAGTCAAGCATAATTAATCGCATAAACCTATTACAGTTGGTCCAGTCCTTATTTCTACCTTCTTTTCTACTTCACTTTCATGAGATGCACTTCATAATTTTAAGAGTGATCGATTACAGAGAATTGAAACACATGACAAAACTCAAAATAAGTTATATTAAATAATGATATTTACATCAATCATTCTCTATCGGGATAATAAAATTCTAAAGGTTGAATTTTCTTAAGTACCTGTAAAACAGCTACATCTTCGACAAGCCGAAGAAAAATCAGAAGTACTAACTCAGTCTGACTTTCACCAATATGACAAACAGCATTCAGTTCCTGCAACAAACCTGGCCACTGCTGCGGCCATTCTCTTTTAATCATTTCCACAATCACTCTGGAAAGAGCATCTTTAATGTGTGCTTGCTCTTGCAGAAGGGGCTCAGTTCCTCTTTCAAGAAGACGCATGGCATTTTCCTTTAAAAATATCATAAATAAATATATATGAAACGGAAATCATCCATACCGATGCACTTACATATTTGCACATTTGTAAACATTTGAATATAAATTTTTCTTCGACATCATCCATGAAGGTCAAAACTTTACAAAAAAACTACACTTCCATCACACTCTTAAGAAGACGAAAAGAAAAAAAATATCTCTAGTTATTAAAAAGATAAAGTAAAACTGCCTTACGCACTCACTAACCTTTATGAATATTTTTTCAGCTTGGGAAATACTATTCCACTTATATTTAATGCAATGCTCCATTAACTGCAATCCAAAGTGCCTAATAATGTGGGAATTTTCCTTCCGTGCTAGATAAAGTCCACACTGAGCACACAGTGGGGAAGATTCTTTGAAGCGTTCGCATGCTTCATACGCTGAAAGCCGCCTTTGCTGATCAGCATATGGATTCATAGTAATTTCAATTGCAGTAACGAGCTGAGCAGAAATTTCTGCTACTTCTGGATGGGGCTGATCCATCACTAATGAATTATGAGAATAGTTAACATTCATTCATCACACATCATACAGCGAGATTAGGCTAGACCTTAACACACGAAGTTTCTTTGACTTTGAAGTGCAAAGTAACAGCAAATTTGATTTGAAAGTCACACGAACATGAATATAAGTACCCTTCAGCGTCAATAACAAGTTGTTTCAAATTTTCAGAAAAACGTGCTTAGCCGGCGATGCCACATTGAAAATTTAAGTTATCACGCGAACTTTACACCAGATGATAAAATTTAACTTACCTAAGCACTAGGTTTAAAACTTGAATTGATAATTGATTTTTTCAAATGATCTCATCAGGGCAGGGCTGTAATTTTCAACTCAACGCAAACTTGTAACACCTAACAAACATAACACACGTCTCCGCCGGAGCGCCAACCTGCGCAGCCCGGATGTTGTCTGTAAGAATCATATTTGTACAACTGACGTAGTAAGGCCTGGCAACCCTGCCCGCCTCTTTTAGTGATTGTATCCCGATACCTAGAGTCGCTGTAAGCATTTGATCGACCTTTGAGTTCTGGACCTAATCAATGGACAATACTTGTGTCACCTTAAGGGCGCATGGCATCAATTTAAAATTATATTTTGCTGATATATTGTCATTACATACTCAACATTAAGGTAATCCTGAATTAGCTACCCAGTAAAGATGTATTTGCAGCATCTATACGACTCAAGACTCCCTTCCTTCTAGTCATGGGAGATTTTTTCCCTATAATAAATTGTTCTAAATAAAAACCTGAATAAGATGATTGGAACTTGGGGAGACGTTGTCAAAAATATACTCCAAATTTATCTTGACCAGGTAGCAACCTCAGCTCTAAAATACTGCAAAAGCAAACAGCCTATTATTACAATGATAAAATCATCGCTTGGAGAAAGGTCTACTTAAAGGAAACTTCTTCCTTATCGGCAGATGTTCTAAGTAACATTCTAAATAACAACTCCTGAGCAAGATCATTGCAATGTGAGGAACATTGTCACAAATACACTCCAAATGCATCTTCACCAGATAACCACCTCAGCTCTCAAATACTATAAAAGCAAACAACTCATTATTCACCCATTGATGAAATCATTGATTTAAGTAAGGTGTACTTATTGTACAATTAAAGAAATACGATGAGCTTTGTTTAAAAAGCTATGAAGAGAAAACTGTCATACATACTGAAATGTTGGACCAAAGAAAATGAATACTGCCTAAATGTAGTTCCTGTAGCCATCATCAGAATGCAGTGAGCCAAAGAAATAAGAACACTTTATTTTTCCAATTTCTTCAATTAGTCACCACATTTAGATAAACAAGTTTCAACGCATTCTGTTAAAAAAAAGATGTGCCTGATCTGGATGAAAGGTCACATCCCTGCCATCTATTGATGGGATATAAGTACTATAGGGGTACCTGAGCAGCCGGATTCTCTCCCTCTACCTCCTGCGTAATACGTGACTGAGAGTAGGTTTGGCAACAGCATTCGCCGTAAGGACAATACTGTCAACCCTGTCAACTAAAGGTAGAATGCTCTATTTTATCGCTAGCAAGTTTGTCAACTTACGACTTATGAGTTTAAGACGTTACAATTATCGTGATCATCTGAAGTATACGGAAATGTGAAATCTTGAGAGCTACAATTCATTTAAGTGAAAGTTTCATCGATAAATATTCTTCTCATGAAATTTGTAATTGGAGGTAATATTCTAAGCATTTTTGAGGATGAATTTGAACATATTTTTATGTGTGTCCTTGGGCCTAAATTTACTTGCCAAGATATATGATGTATTTGTTTGTTATGTTGACAGTTATGGTTTTATGAGAGTAGGTGAGTAATTATTGTCGGCTAATGTGATGTCTACCTTTCTCTTGTTTTATTTTCAGTGCTGTACGTAAAGAATAATTATGTGGTCAACTAATACATTGATCCGTAGACAATGGCCAATTTCGATCAGCTCGCTATTGTTCAAAACAAGCTTGTTTCGGGTGAACAAGTTACAGCAGTATCCTTTTCATTTATTTCTAACCGCCGTTTGACTAATATATCGCTTTTATTTGAAACATGTTATTAATTTGAGGCTTAATATGAATATCTCCGAAATTGTTTTTCTTAACTTTTTGGATCCATGAAGCAAGTTTGCTCCAGGAATTTGTTCGAGCTCCTCGAGTTTTGGCGTTGGCTGAACACCAGGGCAATCATGCCTTCTTTGTGTTCATCACCTCTCGCTTTCCTGCTCAGTTGTTCTGTGACTTGACCCTGAAGAGAGTGATTCCTATAGATTCAGATTTCAGGTGTGAATTAGGTAAGTTTCTTGCCTTTCTATAGCATCTTGAAAGAAAATTCATCAAAAACATTATCTATCATGTGAGTAATATTGTATATTAACATTCACTTTTGAACTAATTGACCTTGAATCAATTTCCCCTTTTATTTTATTAAACCAAATGTCAGTATGTTTTCTACATTGATGTTACAACAATCTTTTTGTAGATACGGGAGCACAATATCAAGTTGCCACAGATGTATTTGTTAACATTTCCTCCAGAAAATTGAAGTTACTTTTTGAAATGCCTTCGGAAGCCATACTGGCGAATTTGTCATTGAAGTATTTCGGGCAATTGAAGGTACGCAACCTGGAGTTGGAGAATTTCTTGATTTTCATTATTAGTCCAACAAAATTCATGATTACCTATACCAGAAAATAATTTAATCTCATAAACTTATTTCTAAGATTGGTTTCTCTTATTTTTCATGAATTATTCCTAAAGTATCAACGAAAAGACGTGGTCCTCCTCCAGAATTCAAATGGCTCCAGAAATACATTCCTCCAAGCAATTGTAACAGTGGAAACTTCAAAATGGATGGTTCAGTTGATAGTGCTGCTAAAAGTCCAAGTGGACAACCTGGTGATTCTGATGACTTCATAACAACAGTTTATGGCATTGAAACAGTGAGTTGAATGTTTTATATTTTATAATTAGTTGCTGTACATAAAATCTTTCTAAAGATGTAATTTAAATGTCATAGAAATGAATATAGGAAAACCTCTGAATTAAAGGAACTGTGATGACTCAGTTTTCTCTTACTGCCGTTCTTACAGGAAGCATTGTGTCTAGTTCTAAAAAGTAAATAATACTTAGCTAATTTAATTGCTTTTAATTGTACTTTTCTGATCTGATTGTCCTTTTTGTTCAGGGGGATTTATATGCAGTAGTAATTAGCAATATCTGATTGTTTTTCTCCTTCACTCCTATCTAGTTCTAAAACTATTCCCTGCAAGCCACATTTTGACTGGTGGCCATTACCTACATAGTTATAAACTTTCCTTCCCATTAGTTTTATTAAGTTTAATGTGTTTATCCTTAATGGAGGCTTAAAATCATTTGAAAAATTACGTAAAATTAATTATTATAATTTCAGCAACATGTCATTGTTTCTCTTGATAAATTTTTTCCTCAAACTTGCTTCTTCATACTTTTGATTCATATGTGATTTTTAATTGTAATCTCCATATCATACGGCAACTTAAGCGTTCAATTTCTCTTGTTGTCATTCCTCTTTGAATTTCCTCACTTATATTGTGACCCAACCAGTTCTTCAATCAAATCTCTCATTTCTCCAGTTACCTAAATATTTTCCTTGTACGTTTGTCTATCAACCACAAGTTGATTTTTCAATTCAGAAGTTAGTTTCCAAAGCCCTGCTATCTTAAGCTTCACATTTCACACCTGTACAGTAAAAAACCCAAGACCAAAGGACCAAGATTTTTACATCTTTAGCAAGGGGATCTGTTCCTGCTTCCTTACATTTGGAAAATTGGTTATGAACATCATTTTCCTTCCCTTATTCCCTTCCTACCCTTGAGTCTCTTGAGTTGTGTCTAGACATTTTTCTTTATCCCACAATCCCTTTCAATATCATTTAGAGCCCTTCCTATAAGTTCCAAACCCTTCCAAACTGCTGCACAACTTTTTCATATCTTTTATTTGATCTGTCTCCATTGTATTTAATTTTTTCCTTTTTAACGTTTGACTTGGACCTAACTCCCTGAAAATTTATTTCAAAAAATTAAGTAATTAATCTGAATAGCACAGGAAGGTTTCTAAAATAGAGCTATATACGTAATGTCATTACGAACCTATTAAAGATTCGCTCTGAGAAAATCTGTCAAAGAGAGTATGTTTTATTAGCTCTTGACTTCATATAAAATCAAATCCAGCGTCACATTCCTAGATTTAACTACATTTCCTGATACTCTCCCCATATTTGCAAGTTTTATGAAGGAAGTATTCACTGCTTCCTTTTAGATCTCTGAAATTCCAAAATAATTTTGATATTTAAAAAATGTTTCATTGATTAATTTATGTAATCGTCAAGATCAAAAAAAATTTCAATGTTAATTACCATCACATTAAATTAAACTGTAACCCGAGTCAATTTACCATTCAATGAAGTAATTCTAGCTGTAAAATGTCTTTGATGATAAAATTTATGTTTTTATGAATATAAAAAATTTTGATGATAAAAGTGAAAGTCAAACATAAACTTAGTTATTTTTGTAAACAAATAGTTGAATTCCTAATAAAGGAATTGTATAAAGATTATTGGATCAATTCTTTTCTCTCTTGACCTTCTTCTTATATTCACTGTTGTAATAGCAGTTATCTCTATATAAAGGAATGAAGGATTTCCTGAAGTTGTTTACCCAATTTACTCTTCTCTTAGCTCTTATTTCAAGACTGCCTGCATCTTAACCAAGTGCTACCAAATGAATGAATGAGATACTGTGTTTGCACCAATACAAGATGAAAAAATTTACAATGTTTTTATCTCATCAGAAAGCATACACTTGATATTTATTTAGATAATTTGTTTATCATATACGCTCGATCAAGCTACAACTGTTGATTGGTCTCTTTCGATGAAACTAAGTCTGTGCTAGTTAACGGGGTGGGAAATATTTTTATCAGTAGCATCAATACTTGCTTGTCACTATTGCATATATTTATTAAATAAAAGTACTGTTCCACTTGATGAGAATGCAAACAGATAATTGGAAAAAAGAATGGTTTCCAGTTTTGGTGCAGGTTCAAGGATTATTATTTTTTGTTTGAATTCAGTTATCACTCTGACAAAAGATGGGGATTTTTGTTGTGATTCATTGCTAGTTTGATGATCTGTTTCTGACTAATTATTAATATACTTACTCTGTTTCAATAATAGCATTTTCTCCAATAAAGCAGATTATTTTTGTGTAATCAGCTAAATTTTGTAATGTATTATAATTTTATGTCCTCTTACATTGTATTTCAAGAAATTTGTTCTATTTTTTATTTTTGACTCTTGCATCTTTCATGACAATTAATTTCTGGCCTGTTTAATTTTTCTTTTCTTCTACAAATCCTCATTAATGTATATTTTTGGTTTATTTAGGAAATTTATCTTATTTACCAATAAAGGCCTGTAGCATTTGTCCAATTTGAATGCAGAAATAACAATGGATTTTATTTTAGTAGTCCTGTTTGAAATTTAGATGTTACATTCCCTTTCAATTAGAACATTGTGTTTGGCAGATGAAGCCTATGAGAACTTTAAATATCAACAGAACTGTACCATATTGGTGTTCTGAAACTAGTTTTATAGAAACTTTCTCGTCCAAACAAACTTCTCACCACTACATAATGAAGAATGAATATAGATGAACCATTAATTAATATTTGTTGAGGGGTTCTGAAAAAATGAACCATCCTCATTACATAATTTTAAAAAGAAATCCCCAGGACACATGAGGATGTTGTAATGAAGGATGAAGATAGCAGAAATTGCTTGAGATTGTTTTGTTGAATTTGAAATTAAGTTTGGTGAAACTTTTGTAGAATTTTAGACTGCATATAATCGATTATTGTAGTGTTATACTACTCATTTTAGTAGTTTTTAATCCTTTCCTTTATTTGAGTTATGCATAGTGAGATGCATTGTATCTTGATTGCAACAATAACCTAGCAGAACCTTGTAATTAAATTACTGGGATTATTCGAAGGCACTAAACTTTGTTTGCCTTAGTACCTTAACCCCTTTCCTAGTTTTATGTTCTATGTAATGAGTTTTATGTTCTATGTAACCTTTGATTACTGTTTTTTTTAATATACCCCTATCTATTTATTTTGTTACTCATTTGATGTGTATAAAAGAAGAGAAACAGTCTGCTAAATTTGTTTTTGTTACTGAGAGGTAAGGTAGAGGTTGAGGTAGAAAAAGGACTTCTTGTAGGGTGAGGGAGAGAGGACTAATCAGAAATAAAGCGCTCATCTGAAGTTCCACGAGAAATCAGTCTTGATGTGTAATATGCTGCTAGAATGTACTGCTTGTGCCATGATTTTGTTGTAGGACTTGATGAAGGAACAAAGAAAAGGGAAAATTTTCATTGAAAGTTTGCCATGTATTCAAATCAAAACCATGGTCATTTTCACTCACAAAGAAAACTCACTATGTAGGGTCCACAAAAACTTTTATCAAACGACCTAAGTTTTGTTACGGTGTAACATCATCAGGTGGTGATGTTACATGTGGACTCTACATTGTGAGCTTTCTTTGTGTGTGATCATGAAGGAGTTCCACCATGTCTCACCGAAATCTGTCATGCCCATGGTCATTTGTAATAATGATATATGTGATAAAAGTTAACGTTTTCTATGTTCCCTTTTTCCGTAGCATAGATGCGATTTTAGGGATTCGTTAACTCAGGTGATGGAAATTATTGGGATCCGATTCTACCTCTGGTGTGGCTAATGAGTGAATGATTGTGGCAAGTGCACTTGCATGAATGGCTGAAGTTGATGATTTTTAGATTGACACCTTTCCTGGTTGATAGTCCTTATGTGTAGTTAGGTCCTTTGGAACTAACACTGTGGTGGTTGGAGAGTGTGTGCAAGGTAAAAGCGGATTCCCAAACCAATTTCCATCCAAATAATTTTTTAAGTGTAATTAATAGCGTAGGGCAGGGGAATTATAATCTCTCAGTGATTTAAGACCAGACAGAGCTGATCTTTGCGAGTTCTCATTCTTCGAATCGCTATGCATCTTAGGTCACGAAGGTCGTACATAAAGCTAGCATTCTATGGTAGTTACGATAGGTTAATTTCGAAACCTTTTGTTCTCTGCGATTTACCACCGAATCATTATTTAGGTTTTATGTCGCCTAAGTTACAATATTTTCTTAAGTAAGAGCGCTCGGACATTTATTATATAAGCGACTATGGTAGATTGATGATTCTGTTTCATATCCCCGGTTTCAAGGTTGCATTTTGCATCCTTCTCTTTAAATGTTTACATGTCTTATGATAATTTAAAGTAATGAATGTTTTCTCATCATTTTCCAAACCAAGTGTCTATCTTCTGTCATCCTTACATGGATGTTAGAAAGTTATATTGCTTAGCGTGAGAGTTGGTGTTTAATCTTAGTGTAAGTTTTAATTTAAGATTTAGTTTAAGTTTTTGTTTAGTGTATTTTGTTATTTAACATTGAATGAATGCTTGTAGGGTATTTTATTTAGTATTCGAAAGATGATTGTTTTTGTTTTCCATGATGTTGGGTTGCATTTAAAATGCAGGAGGAATGGGTCCTCTATATCTAATATCATGTAGTGTTCGGAATTATTATTCCGCATTTTTTTGTCCTCTCGAGTATTTGAGGGTTTTGGGAAAAGTCGTAAACCCGGTCTTAAAACCCGATGAGGATACAGTCCTTGCCCAACACCTCCCCGCGGTAGAGGACGGTAAACGTATACAAGTGGTTTACGGCTGAGATTGGGAAGGGGCCGAATGGGTACCGGCATACGTATCCAACCTCCATGTCTTCAAATGGAGGAAAAGGGCATTCTGTTGTCCTGGGGTTGCCAGAAGGGTCCTGAAGTCGCCAGGGCCATAGGCAGGTGCAGAGATTTAGGAAGGTCGTTAGAGCAGATTCCTTAGCAGTGAGGAGGGTAAGAACCGCTTCTTTAGTGCTTGCAGTGTCTTTAGCTAGTCTTTTTGTTTCGTTTGTTTGTTTCGTTCCTCCTCTTCAGTGGGTGTTCCCGAGGTTCCTGTTCATCATGGGCACATACAATTCAGTGCCTTCACACACATCAGATCACGGCACCATACATGCGACACCTACCACACCACAAGGGACATCAATTCCTCAGTCATTGCTCACACTATTTTTCTCCACACTGTTCACATTAATGTATTTCATGATGTATTTTCATTGTTATGTAGAGTGTTTAAGTTATTGTACATCTAGCGTGTAATGTAAGTTTTTCATTCCTATTTGTAAGTGTACTGTTTTTTCTAATTCCCATGAATGTTTTTTTTTCAGGATTAATAATTTGAAACTTTTTTCCGCAGGTAAAGAAGCGCTGCTGTATACATAGGATAGATTTAGCATAGAACGCACGAGAAATATTTCGGCTGGCAGTTAATTAGTTAGCTCGTTTTTCTCTAGTATGCATGAGCCGTCATGCTTGACGTAGGCGAATTTTGTTTTATGAGGCAGGTAATTTTTCGTGAAGCGGTGTTTTCTCTTGCTCATATTCTTATGGTTAAGCGTAAATCGTGTCCGTTAGTTACGCAAGATTTCCATTGCGTTTTTTCCCATTGAATGCATGAGTTCTGATTTGCTGTGATGGATGTGTGTGTGAATGGTTCTGTTCATGATATTTTATTGCTTAGTCATTACTATTGGTTTTGGTGTTTTTATTCTATGCATGTGTGTAGTTCTTGTGGTTGTAGATGATTTCTGGTGGTGGGATTTGCATGATATGTTTAATTGATTAGCTCATATTGTTTGAATTCAGTGTTCACATAAACCAATGTGAGATTTAAGTCAGTGATGGCTTTTGCCTCTACTAGGAATCTCATTGTCTATGATATGTTTAATTCATTAGCTCATAATTGTTTTAAACTTAAGGGAATGTCAGTGATTACCATGGAGAATTGTTTTTCATTTTCTTCTCCATGTAAATTCTTATTAATGTTAAACAATGGCGTTGAGTTTGGGACCTTATCGCCCAGAGGAATGTTACCTCTGCAACCACCACCTGGTATGTCAGAATTCGCCAGAATTTGTATACGGCAATTGGTTGTAATTGTTTGTTGGCTCATTGGTAAAAAATCCAGATCAAGCATATGTGGCCTTATTTCAGACAATTACATTGGCCATGCTTCAACTGGGTTTTAAGATGGTACAATTGAAATTTGGTTGATTTAATGGAGTTTTTGTAGATTCATTTTCTTATGGCTTTCATGCCCTTCAAATATTCACATGATTGATCTTCCATGGTATTTACATCCATTCCTATTAATATAAAATCTCTTAGGAAATGGAATGTAAAATCTCATATATATAAAAGCAGTTGCTCTATATATGGTTTTTCAGTGAATCTCAAATTTGGGAATTATTATTCATCACTATTATCCAATGGTAATACTCTTTAGTATTACCAAATGAAATTGAAAGTTTATGGAAAATTTTCCAAAGTAACTTAGTGTCATGTCACTAGACATGCCCAAATAGGCACAGAGAGACAGTGGTGAGACACCAATGGGTGCAGGCACCAAGAATACTCTGTGATGTACTACTACTAAACTAAAAGTCCTAGGCTTGTAATCCTGAGAATTCTATCTCTTAGATGGCCTTTGATGGTTCATTCCAGTGATCCAATATGCTATAACTTTTATACCTAATCTGAATACAATGTCTTAATGATTGTGTGTTCATTCCATTCTTAATTTGGCATATTGAATATGATTCAAGTCTGATAAATACTGCCATAATAATATGGATACCTTCCTGCGAGTATACCGCATTATTTGTATCTATGGCTGAGTCAGTGTACAGTCCTCCAAGAAAAAATCGAACGGTGTATTCCGTGGTGCATAAGATTGAGGGGTTTCAAATTTTACTCTTTACCCCTTCCACCCGCCCTTCTATTACATTTTGGCAACACCGGAAGAGTCCGAAGCCTTCCCTTCTACCCGACCGTGGGCCTCGCAGCGGGCGGAAGGAAGGAAACAATAGGTTTTATGGTGAGGTCTAGCTAAGCGTACAGTGTACTGGAGTTTCTGCGGCCAAGAAAAGATTTCCAAAATGTTTTCGTAAGGACTCAAAAACTTACTGGTGTAGAAGAGACAAGTCCATTTGGATCGAAAACGGACATTTTTCCTCTTTGATAATTTTTGCAGAAAAATTTGGGGATCAAACCTGAATGATATTGATGGTCGTAATTTCGTAAAATTTTTCCCCATATTCGCTCTAAAAATTTCCTCAGTATAATTGCTTCATTTGCTACGAAAGTAATTTGAAATCATTAACGTGTTCTTTTCTATGTTAAAAAACAGTATGTCACTGCATTACTTCCAATTCACAGTAAATGAAAAAGATTTTGATTGATTTGAATATCTATTAACAAAAGGATAACAAAGAATCAGCTGCGGTTCTGTTAGTTACTCGACATTGCTACGCCAACAGCTGTGCGTGCCAGATTGGTGATTGCAGGTATAAACAATGAAATCTCAGACAATTTTCAAATCCATCATCCTCTTTCTCAAACTAACATAGAAACTTCTTCATTACATATCTAATTAACAGAGAGGCTTTCTTATTGCTAATATATTGCTTAATTGCTCAAAACATTTAGAAAAGGATATGTGGACAGTAGTTTTGTTGCTTTCAACGAACTAAATCATAATATTTCTACATAAACTAGCTGAAGTGTCACATACAAAATAGTCATACAAAACACCCCGTCTTGGGGTCGAAGGGCACCTTAGACTAAGGTCCATACTAAGAAAGTTAATGCTGCAATTCACAAAAAAATAGAGACAAAGATTTGTTCGGTCATCTGTAGTTACCATACACCATGTTTTTTTCCGAAAAAATTACTTACCTCTAAACAGTGTTTTCGGAAACGTGAAAGTGAAATTTCTGAGAAGATAAATTTCGCCAAAAAATACTGAAAATCATTTTGAAAGCTTTCACTAACGGCTGCTTGTGAAAGACATTAAGAAACACCCGAAATCACGTGTGGGACTAAGGAGAGAAAGATATGCAGATAATATAATGAGTAGGGGGGTAGCTTAGGTAGGTAGAAGGTATACAAAAGGGGCTCACTGAATTCTGCGTATACTGAGAGTTATGAATAGGGAGGAAAATGGGTGAATAGAACTGAAGGATCTGGGAAAGAATAGAAAGTTCTAAAGAGATACGAAGTAAACAGAGAGAGATGCGATGGATGCCAGTCGTGAAAGTGCTTTTTAAATCGCCTTCCCTTCCTAGGAAATTCTTCCTTATCGCTCATTTTCTGTATACCACTATTCCAGATCAATAGTATCCTTACCATACGCAGATTGAATATTTTTCTCTGTGCTCCACAGCTCGGATTCTTTCTTTTATTTTCGAGGAATAATCTTCAAAAATCCCTTTTCAATCCAAATAACATGTGACAAAATAAAATCGTTATTATTAATCATATAATATCGAAGCGGCAAGCACTATTCGTTACGATTCAATAAGTGCACTAAACACAGTTGATGCAAGATTTTCAATTAAGAATATGATAACCGGAAAATTCCCTAAAACTTTTGATTCTACATCATTCCATTAGCAATGAAATTTAAAAAAGAATATTATACATATATAAAAAGTATATATATTATATATATGTATATTATATATAATACTATATATAGCGTCCGGCTCGCTGTCTGATTTGTTAGGAATTCTACTAGAAAATTTCATGCAATATGGCAGAAAGACTGCTTTGAAATGGTCCCAGACCAACTTCTTCATTACAGTCTTTTCAGGACACCGCTTCCTAAAAGGAGTTAATCCTGGAATCCCTGTTCACTACCTTCTTCCCATAAGCGACACCAAAAAACCCCACCCCAAAACCCCTCTCACACGTCAAACAGTTACATATTCCTAAATCTCCACACTTTCTTTTCATTATGCATTTAACCCCCCTTGATGAGAAAGGCATTGTCTCCAAAATGCTATCCTTTAGACCTCGCGATAGCAGCCCTCTTCATCGGACGGAGCGTAGGCACATGGGTACGCACCGGCCAAGCCGCGGCAAAGGCAAAATTCCGGTGTTGCCAAAATGTAATAGAAGGGCGGGTGGAAGGGGTAACGAGTAAAATTTGAAACCCCTCAATCTTATGCACCACGGAATACACCGTTCGATTTTTTTCTTGGAAGACTGTACATTCATCTTTCTGAGTGACTTTATTGGTTCACCTTACTTGATTTCAATCTGATATCAGATCTAGGCCTTCAATAATGCTTTCTAGATGCCTACGTTCGAGGGCCTCTTTGTCAAGTTACCAAAACATTTTGTCTCCTCAATCAGTCCTTTGGTCTTCTTCTTGGTCTCTTCACATCTCTTGATTTGAAGTTGAGAACTTTTTGTGTGTGTGGATGTGTGAATGTGTATCTTTAAAGGCAAATGTGTGTGTGTGTGTTTTTAAGGAACATGTATGAGTGTGTATTTTTTATTGTCATTCTTTATCTTGTTTTTGGTATGGTTGTCCTAATTGAGGGTGTCTTAATTGTTACATAATGTTTAAGGTATTAAATATGATGTTATATTTCTGTATAAACTATGGTGCTCTGCCCCTGGAAAAAAAGGAAAAAAAGAACGCCTAAAAAATACAAAAAATAATTTAAAATTATAAAAATAAAAAAATTGAAAAAATATGATAAACAAGAAAAAGACAAAATGAAACAAAAACCAGAATAATAAACAAGAAAAAATAATAAAAAAGGCGCAATAGGTGGCATCACCATTTTAGTATATAAGACTAGAATTAGGTTAAACATAAGTTAAATAAAAAAATGTTAAAAAGAAAAAAAAAATGTAATATTATGTAATTAGAAATTAGAACCCCTAAAACTGTTCCTGGCTTGGGGACAAGTACTGCCACTTTACCTTGGTGCCGCTCAGTGGTAAAAGGCGCAAGAGACTCATCCAAAGAAAACATACAAGAGGCAGTATAATTTTAAAATGTTATAATAGGCCTATGTTAGCCATTTATCCTCTAAGTTGGGCCACACTAAATATATTAATTTGATTATATAAGCTTTGCTCACTGCATGTATGCATTTTTGTTGGTTTTCCTTAATGCCTACCACTTTGTAAAGTTAGGGGAAAGTGGATGTAAATTTTTCAGATATATGTATCCTGTTCTTTCCCCTGTATTTCTGTGGTGGGATACTTTGGCATTGAGTGTGAGATTATTACCTAGAGGAAATTCCTCTCTGCAACCACCTGACTTTTATTGTCAAAATTTTCCAGTTTTAGCCAGTGTACAGCTCCTAGCAAAGGCCTGTCTTTGCAAATTTTCCAAAGTAGTCGATTTTTTATGATGTTCATTTTCAAGTTGTTGCAAGATTTCTCAGCAAGACCTGATTGAGCAAGAAGGCAAAACCATCAGGCTTGTGCCAGAAGCTGTACTACTTAGGTACTGTTTGGTGTGTGAATATCCTGCTATCCTGAACTAATTGTGCTAGCAGAAGAAATGGAAGCAATTGTGAAATGACACAGGGTGAACATCAAACCTCCTGTGTCATAGAGTGACACAGGATCATGTGATGAGACAAGACCCAACAGGCACAGAGAGACAGTGGTGAGACACAATTTGGTGCAGGCACCGAGAATCTTCTCTGTGATCTAGGAAAACCAAAAGTCCTAGGCATAGAATTCCATGCTTTATATACCATTCATGGATATTGTATTTAACCAAAGAGGTTTTCTTTCTGCTGTGCTATGCTGAGAAGTGAGTACAAGAACTTTCATTTATTGATATTATATACATCCATCTGAATATGGTGCCTTAATATTTTGGCTTTCAGTTCTATGTTTAATTTAATCAAATTTATATCAAAATGTTTCAAGTCAGTCAATGCCAATCTTGGTTCTGAATTCAACATGTTTTCTGATGTGCAAATCAGGAGTGTTATTTCCCTTGAAAAGTGATACAATCCTGAGAGTATACTGTAGTATGTTTTGTAGGGTACTTGATGGACATTAATCTAGTAGAGTCTTCCTTTCTGAGTGACTTCATCATTTTGAAGTGTGAAGTTGAGAACTTTTTGTATAGGTGTGCGTGGGTGTGTGAATGTGTATCTTTAAAGGAAAATGTGTGTGTGTGTGTGTTTTTAATGAAAATGTATGTGTGTGTGTGAATGTGTATATTCTTTATCATCATTCTTTATCTTGTTTTCGGTTTGGTTGTCTTAATTGAGGGTCTCTGAATTGTTACAGAAGTTTTAAGGTATTAAATATGATGTTACATTTCTGTATTTTCCAATTTATGATTGATATGCATTAAAAGATTATGAACTGCCTTTGGGAGGTTTTAGAGGGGTTTCCATCTCAGCATAGGGCAAATGCCAGGCAGATTGGCTATGTGGCCCCCCTCTTAAAATTAAATAAAGATATTAACAATAATTCATGTTTTTATTTAACCTTCATACCATACCTAGTACAGCTAAAGAAAAAGCTATGTTTGGTACCAAACATTCCCATTTTGCATATCATGCGCTTGATCTTGTTAACAAGTATTGCTTTTGTCAGAGAATCATTAATTTTGTCAGAAATTTTTGTTTTGAAATTGAGACAAACTTGAGAAAAATAAGTATCAAGATATATCTCTGTAAGTAGATTTTGTTTTGGATGATTTAGATACAACTTTTAAATTTTTTTCATTCCTGAATGCAAATAATTATGCTACTATTTTATGTTGCTACTATTTATCATATAATTAAATTAATTTAACATAGGAGAGTTAAAGACATATATTACTTAGATATTTACTTCCTCATTTCACCTTCCAGTATATAAGAATAAAGTACGTGGATAGATTTTAGTAAATATTCTAAAAATAAAGCAGATACATAATATAAACTTAATATATTTATAGTGGTACCCAGATAGGAGGCTTTTCAGGGGACCAAGTAATTGACTATTTACAAATTTTGTGAATGAAATATGAGATATTGTGCTACAGAGCAATTTATACCAAAGATATAGATTATTCATTTCCTTTACAAATTAAAACTAAAGGGGGAAGGTGTTTCAGCTCTTACTATGAAATAAGTATTTACTTCCTAATAATGATGTACCTGTTTACTATGCTTTATATTCCATATCAGAAGATTTTTATGGAATCCTTGGGGACTCTGTAAACATTTTTGATCTATTTATATTATTCATTACTTTTTTCTATTTTCATAAAAGGTTTTTCTCATATTTTTCAATAATTTTCATCTTTTTGCATGTAGACTTGTTAATAACTAAATTTTCATCGTTTTTACTCTAAAATGAAGCAATTGGTACCAGATACTCAAATAAGAAAAATATTAATCTTATAGCAGTAGCAAGAGGGTATCACAATCTGCACTATCTAGTTAATACGTCGAAAATTCTTGGACAATGCAGTATTGAGTAATGCCCTTAAGTAATTGAGTAAGAATGAGTAATGCCCTTTGTTGCATAATTATAGTAAAAGTTTACACTACAGTGAAACAATTTCTACCACAGGCTATACAAGGAAAGAATAATGTAAACAATTTTTGGTCACCTAATTGAGGTGGAGCCTTAAGTACAGCAGATTGTGATCATCTGGGCTCAGGAGAACACTATTCTTTAAATTTCAGAAGGCCCAAGCTCAGAAAAAATGGTATCCACCGAAGTAAAATGGAGTTGAAAATAATTCTAACGGTAGCAGGAATCAAACCCTCGATGTTTCTCTTATCGGCAGATTGCTCCATCTGACTAGGCCGTCAGGCTAGAGAATTTACAGTTATTTATAGAATCTTCGCTTGGATATATTTGATGTATAATACAACCTGCCAGCATGAAAAAGATGGTAGGCTCGATTGATTGATCCGGTCTTATTTCTTTCTATCCTGTTTTTCCACGGGATTTACACTGAGTAAATGCCCTAATTTGAAGAATGACATAACGCTTTCCCTAGTCGTTAGATTTTTGCCAAACAAGACAATGGCTAGATACAGAATGGAAAAAATTATAATCTTGAAGATAATATGAGAAGGCTTTAAATTTCAGAAGTAGCATAGCTGGATAATACCTACCTACCAGCATGAAGAAGATCACAGGTTCGATTCCCAATCCTGTAATATTTTTCTATTCCGTTTTCCCCCTTGATCTATCCTTTGTGGAAGCACTTATGCAGAAAATACCTTAATCCTTTCTCTAGTCGTTAGATTTTCACCAAACATGGTGGCAGATCTTACATTCGAATGGATGGATACAGAACAGAAAAAATCGTTTGGTTTTCTCAATATTCAGCGTAAAAATTATAGGCTTAAAGTCAATCTGAGAAGGCTTTAAGTATTGGAATGCCCCAGCTCAGAATAAATACCATCCAACGAAGTAAAAGGAAGTTGAAGAATTTCTGACAGTAGCAGGAATGGAACCCGTGATATTTCTCTTATCGGTTGCTTGCTCTACCCAATTTTTTAAAAGTATGTTTTCCCTTTTCTTCTTTCTTTATTTCCTTCTTTCCAAAAATAGGTTTAGCCTTTACAAAAAGATTACAATGTAGATAAAAAAATGCAATTGTTTATATAAAAGCAAAAAATTATACTCTGAGATTAAGTTACTGTAGCTCAACTTACATTTGTAGTTTAATAGATAATTTACATTCAATTTGTTGAATTAATCAAAGCAAGGACTATGATTTCCTAAGTTTTCTCAGTGTCTGGCTTTTAATTTTCCTTAAATGGATTTTCATTTTTGTCAGTGCATGCAATAGATTTTCTTGGCAGAATTTTATTTTATTTGAATGTATGGTGAGTGTGTAGTTATATTGACTTTCATGCTTGATTTCTGTTTCTTCCTGTTAGCTATGCATGGTTTATACATGGCAGCATGAGTAGAGTATTAGATACATAGTAAAATCACTTTTACATTAACTTAGAAAATATTCATATAGATTTACATAGTTCTTATGGCATTGTATTATAATCTTGGTTTTAGCAAAATTGAATCTCCAATTTATATCTAGCCACACTTGCTAAGGAATCAGTGGAATATTTTATTTGAAATAATATCCTGGAATGCAAAATAAAACATACGTTTCCTAGCTTTAATTTTTATTCAGTTAAAAAAAGATAGAAGCATGCTAGGTTTTTTTTGGAGATGGGCTTGGAAATTTTATTACTCAGATTCAAATGAAATTCCTCTAATTTCTTTCTTCTGAACCTACAGGAAATCATTCATAGAAGTAAATTCTAATGTTTTGCTCTAGATAAACATTTTTTAACATACATTAGCTGGAAAAGTGATGAGGTTTTTCAGATTTCTTTAATTCAATTGATCATTGAAAACTTCCAAGCGTCAATGAACATTTCTATATTTACTTTAGCTGTCTAAAGTTTTAAATCATTGCATAAGAATAATAAGGCAGCTGGCATATTATTAATTTTCTCTAGTTATGATTTTGTTCTTTTACTCTAAGTTCATAAATTTTCAATGAGTTCAGACAGCTTAATTTACCAGTTGAAAAATTTCTTATTAGGTCAAGCGACCTTTTTATGAGCAGTCACAGAGTACTGTCTTTTATGCCTCCATTGGATCAAATTTAAAGGAGAATTTATACATTAGATATGGATCCAAATTATTTACATATGTTTTAACACTTATAGAGGAATCTTTCACACTCTTGAGCGAGCATTTCTTTAATAAAATAGAATATGCATTAAAGCATGAAAACATCAGATAAAGGAAAGGGTATTTCAAATGTTTTATAACTCTAAATTTTAACTTTAGGTCTTAATCTTAACCTTTACCCTTAGAGGCCTAAATCCTGCTCAGAGAGTGGGAGACCTGAGTTAAAGTCCCAGTCAAGTCACCATTTTTCACCTTTTTACAACCTTGGAATAAAAAGTGCTACATTGGACAAAGATTCAATTTAGGAAGGAGGAGGAATAAGGAGAAAATTATATAAAGAAAAGTTTATGCCTAGTCACAAATAGTGTCATCAGGTACCAATTTTCACACTCTAAATTTTTGTACTTATTGGTATTATGATCTTCAAGATATGTTCTGCAATAATTAGTTCCATGAATTTGTTATCCTTTCATATTTGGAAAGATAGGATAGATCTTTTGTTCTCATTTCTCTTTTACAGCTTTTTAATGAATAATTAGAATCCTAAAGAGTTTTATTAAAAATATGAGCTCAATGAAACTATAAAGAAAATAATAAAAAACTCTACCAACTAACAATTGCAATTAACAGCTGTTTTTAAGGAAACATATGGATATTTTAGGATGACTACTTGCCTTTCCTATTGAAAATAAGCAATTATATGATGTTGAGTTATTGAATACTGTGATAGTAGAAAAGGATGATTGAAAGAAAGGAATACATTAATAAATTTGGACATTCAAGTTTAAAAAGTGACTGGTAAATTGTCTTGTCCAGTATGATGGAGGTGTATATAATCTAAATTACTTATGGCTGGTTGCACAAACATTCCTACATTAATTCAATAGCCATGGGTCCCATAAAGTTATGTAACTCATAACGTAATTTGGGTTGCAGGAAACAATGGGTCTCATAATCAATCTCTCAATAGTTATTGCTTTGAGCATATAGTTGCAGCAATAATTAGATGATACTACTGCCATGTTGATAGCAACATAAACAATCCTAGAGAGTGAAATTTTGAAATAATTATGCCAAGATAATCTTTATAAGAAAAAACTTAGTTGATTTTGAAAAGAATTTCATTATAAACTGGTGGGAGGAAAGAAAAATATAGGGGAAAATAATAGGACTGATGCCGTATTTCTTAAGGAGTAATTGTCTGCTTGGAAGGAGATCACAGAGTTAACACTGCCAGTCAAACTGGGATAAGAACAAGCAAGCAGCTCCATGCTATCTGCGATTTTCTAAAGAAAAAAGCTCAAAGTGATTAACACACTGATTGGGTAAATTTCATCTCTCTAAGATCACATAATATTCAAAATATGATTGATTTGATGTATGACTTAGGTATACTTAACATTGACTTACCCTTTTGGTGGAATTGCATAAAACTAGAGGAAGGAGTTTCAATACTTAACTCGACAGCACTTGGGAAAAAATAATATCAATGTTATCACCACAATTGAACTTTCTGGAAACTGCCTATGATTCAAATTTACGGAGTTTTACAGAGAGGGTAATTTGTAAATTATACTTTATCTATTATGTTACACTTCAATAGACATACTATATGGAAAACTCAAAACAAAGAATATGGATATAACTATTAACTATGTCCAATACCATGTCACTGTCAATAATGTCTCTAATTATTACATATCAACTTTTACAGGAAGTACTGTCATAACTATTATTAATCATAAAGAAACTGAGGATCCAAAAACTTCTGAAACCATACATACTGTCAGCCTATTACCAGGTACACAGCAAGAGCAGAGGGACCTAACCCAAAATATACATTCATCATCCACCACAGCCCATGCCTACCCCAATTAGAATAAAGAACAAAAAGGAAAAAGAAATTATTCAAAAGTATCCGCCTTAATTCCTAAAAAAAATAAGCAGTACCATCAATAAGAGAAAGGTGACAAAGATGAATTTAAAAAAGAAATTCATGCTAAAAAATGTAAAATTTTGGATATTGAGTTTAGTTTGAAATAAGAAGAAATGCAAAGATCAATTCGAATAAAGCAAAAAGAAGAAAAAATAAAAGACATGGGAATAAAAATTAAGGATTAGAGGTTTGAAGTAGGAAAATTGAGGTAGAAAAAAAAAGAATTTGCAATTAGGTATGATGAAAAATCACAATGTTGAATAAAATTACATTTTAAATCATACTGACTATGAAAATTCTCAAAATAATTAGGTCTAAAAATATATCTATATGATTATCATTATATTATGAATGACTTACATTATTTTGTTAATGTATGTATAGTTTAAAACAAATGCATGCCATTATGACTATTCACTGTTTGGTGCATTCATCAAATCATTGATTGACAGAAAGCCAATCAATTTTACCAACTTAAAACATTGCTAGTAATCGCAGATTTGTATCAATAACTGATAATAAATTTGATGAGTAAATCCCAGGATAATAAAATGCTACTAAGAAAATTCAACTGGGAATTCATTTTCATATTTAAGTTTCTTAAGATTTTTAAAGAGAAGTATGTTTCAATTATTGCACTCCTTGATGAATTCCCAACAACATCTTGGTTTTCTTCTACAATAACACGGTCATCCACTTGTTGAAAATATTGATCATGGTCACCAGCAATTATCAGCATATTATTAAGCACTGCAGAGGCTACAATCACTGTTGTTTTAACCTGGGTTCACATACCCAATGCTAAGCTGGGAACCTTCTTCCACACCCCTAAGACTCTCTCTACCACATTCCTGGTTTTAATGTGGGAGGAGTTTTATCTCTGCTCTGTACTGGCCATAGGGTTCAGCAGAGGAGTCATTAAATATGGTCTGCAAGGATATGCACTATCTCCCAATACGTAACCATTACCTAGCTCCTTAGCCTCTAATTGTGCACAAATATAAGATGAATTGAATGCAATGCTATCATAGGTGGATCTGGGCCAATGTGATACAATGTCAGTTATTTTTAGATCAGAATCACTCACAATTTTTACATTAATTGAAAAATGACCTTTCCTGTTTCTGTTTATTTCACCACATTCTCCCCAAAGGGACTGGTCTTGAATATGAGTACCATCAATACAGCCAAGGACAGAAGGAAATCCTGCCATATAAAAAGAGTTGTCTTTGTGCTTTTTAAATCTTTTTCTGGGATTCAAATATACTTATGATTATGTAGAATGGGTATGTGCTACACTATTTCTAATCCTCTCTAAAATGTCCATGACCATTTTCTTTGGCAACCTGAATTGTTCCCTGAATTGATTTATTCTAAAAAAAAGAAATGGATCAGTTCGTTTTCTCGTACTCCTCATCCTTGGAATACATCTTCATACATATATTATTTCTGAAGAAGGGGATGATGTGTCATTCAGATGCATTCTAAGGAATGCAAAATTTGTAAGTAAGTGAATTATATATATATTATTATTGGTTTGTTCTTACATTAGTGTAGCTTTAATCTACCAAACACACGAATTTATCATTTTATAGCAGAATAGAGATGTTAAAACCCAGAAAATATTTCTACTTTCTATGATATTATCAAATAAACGTATTATTTATTGTATGACTGTGTCAGTTTTTAGTTCACTTTGTTTGGTGCTACATTTTATGTCCAAAAAATTTAAAGTCGATTCTTCATCAGGCATGTTACCTCATATTTTTTAAAATAATGATGATTGCTAAGAAAACTTTTATCAATTACCACCATTTTAGCACATGGCATTGATTTAAATATCATCCAATCACCTTGATTAAATGTTCAATCATATATTCAACATTGCAATCATATAATTCCTCGTTATTGAAGTATAAGTTTATAAAATTCCCACCATATTCTGCTATATAAATAAAGGATCAGTATTCAAATTCAACTTCATGAACACCATCAAGCAAAATTATTGCTTGGATGGTGCTCCCCTTCATTAAACATAGTAAGATATTTTCAGTGAAATGAAAACTTATACATAGCCAGGGCTTATATTTCGTATTTGTGTGACAATATGTTTATTCCTGTTGTTACTTGGGGATGGAATAACCCATGAGGCCAGGAACCAATTACGATAAAGGGTTAAAATGAATATAGACCACCTTACTCACACAACAGACGCATGGCGACTACTTTAATAATAGAAAACAGTTAGAGAAACAAAAACGGTAACATTACATGTTAAGGCTACCAGATGGCAGCAGTGATACTAAAATACAAACACAAATTAGATTACAGTACAACAATACCAGTAGCTAAAAAAATTTGCAAGAAGACCAACCAGGAAATGAGAAACTTTGTACATACTTCCACATTCCGTGGAAGCATTTTCCAAGTCAAATTGAAAATGCTTCCATGGAAGTGAAACCGGTCATAGTAATAAACCATCTGTGGAAATTGCAAAGTTCCTCATTTTGTTACTGTGTCATTCTGGTAGGTCACCTTGTACATCAATTTCATTGTTGGTGATAATGGTAACAAATCATACAAGCTCATTACTGAGATCTTTGAAAGGTTAAATATTTGTAAACTCATGATAACAATTAATTTTCAATACAGCCACATGAAGATACACCCAAGTGAAAATACAGCAAAGTGTGAAAATACAGCCAATTGAAGATAATATATAAAATAAATAGCGTATTTAACTATAGTAAGCTCTGAGCTTTAACAGAAGAGAAACATGTTACAACAACCTCTTTTTCATAGCCTGGTAGAGCTTGAACTGTAAAACAGCAACAATATCAAATTAGAAAACCACAGCCCCTAAATAGAATCAAATATTAGTAGAATCAATCTCCACAGTGTGCATGCATATCTCTCATGAATATTTACCGAGATGAATTATGAGCTACATAATATATGAATTGCTATTAAATCTCCTTTTTTTGTAACCAAAATCTTTTCTAACCAATTGAATCTTCCAAATATCAGATTATTTATCTGCCATTCTTAATATTTATGGAACTCATAAGCAATTTAACCCCACTGATTTGGTCTGATAGGTTATAGGTCTGTTTATGGAACTTGTAATCTTATTGAGCATTTCTACAACATTTATCGACTGATTATCATGACTTATGAGATTCATAACTTCATTGAGCAGATATGTATTAAACATGTAAACTGACTGTTGTATACATCTAATCCCTCTAATATCATGAAGTATGGATTATAAGTTACCAAATATGACACATTTCTTATTTATAACATTAATAAGATCTCAGTCATGATAATATTGGATGGTTGTTGCATAGCTTGGTTATATGATACTGCCAATTCAAGCCTTAGCTAGTATGTTTAATGTATGAATGAAATTGAGGCAATATTGTGATTCAATATACAATGAGTTACATAACATTTATTGGAAAAGGTATGCAAGACTATACTAGTGAGAAAAAATTCTGCTTATCCATGCCCAAATTAAAGCATCCAATACATCAAAATTAAGCACTGTTTTTAATGCTGAGCACAAAATATCCACTAAAGATTGTATACATGATCGATCAAGGCATTATTTGAATATTGAGCTGCATCACTGGATATGATGTTGGAATCTATAGTTTTAAAAAGGACGGTTTTACTAAATAGTGTAATTAAAAAAAATTTCTTCACAAACGCTCTTGAATCTCACAAAAATCAAGCTTTAGGTTTAAAATATTGATACAATTTTAACAAAGAAAAAATCTCTTATCGCAGTAAAGTTATGGAGTGCCAGTTTCGTTACTGGAGATTTTTATTATGATTTCAGTAGTAAGCTGTCTGCATTCTATGATTGATAAAAATTAAACCAGCTTGAAATGAAAATTCCTTGAGGATGAGGATTCTGGTTCTTCTGAAGGATCAGCATAATATTTTGACTCAATTTACAATTTAAATACCTTACATGTATTTAAAACTTTCTCAGCTAGCCACCTTTTGTCAATTTGCATGGTATATCTGTTAATCATACACTAGTAGAGGAATTAAACAATATCCTTTGAGGAATTTTATTTTTCACTAACTCACATCTTAACTTTCTTCTCAATGCCATTCGGTTTTCCAGGCAGTGACAGGCTCGTGGTTTAATTCTGTATTCACCTCATTTCCTCTTAACATTTTAGTTGATTTTCTTCTATTTTTATAAATAATAACAGATATCTGTATTGGAAGGGATTGCTACTATTTTCAATATTTAGAGCCTTTAACAATAAAGTTTTTTGAAGTTTTATCCTGAAAATATTTGAAATATGTCATGTATTTTATTATCTTAACTCTGGTTTCTTATTCAGAGAAAGTTATTATTTACTGTTTGCTAATTTAATTGCATGGTAAACTTCAAAATTTTTTAGAGAAATTCCTTATTTTTTATAATTATAATTATTAATTAGATGTTTTTAATAAATTGCAAACAGAAACTTTAACCTTGAGACTTAGATTCATTACTTTTTTAACATAGTTTTATGAGGATGGGAAGTAAAAACATACCTTAATTTAAATGTTAATTCAATATTTAATTGCTAAATATTACTTTTTTAATTGAACTGCATTCTTTTTCTATCCCGTGGGAGATGAGCCATCAAAAAGTCTGATAGATATCAAGAATATAATGTCAGAAATTAAAAGATTCCACAGCAGATGTAAACCAGCTTTATACAGGTATATTATTATATTCCCTGATTCACATTAACTCTTTTCTTAAGATGAATAATAAGTTTTTAATGAGATATTGACTCAGTTTTTTACCCAGTTGAGTAATTATTATCATTTAACTGTTCCTTAATTTTTCAATTTATCAAAAAGTCATGAAATCTATCTATCTATCTATATATTATTTTAAAACATGCTTTTTTGGTGATCGGGACTTTTCTCCCTTATTACTCCATCTATATATATAAATGAATGACCGTTTGATGGCAAAAGTTGTCAGGTTCATGTGAAAAATAGTCAGACAAATCAAAAATGCACCATTTGTTAAGCAAATTGAATTAATATTTTAATCATCCCATTTTTTACTGGACGAAAAAAAGGCTCGGGTTGCTATATACAGATTAACATTGTTTACTTAGTGACGAGTGTAAACAAATTTTATAATCGGATAACATTCTCGGTCATAAATTGATTGAAGCAGTGTTAGTAATTAATATTATAGTCTCCATGAACGAAGACCTCGATGTCCTACACATCCACAGCAGTTTAATAAGCAAACCACATTGCATCTTACGGGAGAAGAACGACGGCCAAAGAAACATAAACATTGCCGAATATGAAATTTTGCGTTACAGTTTTATCATGTGGTATGTTTGAATAATTTTGTATCATATTACTTCCCGGTAGTTTTAATTTAAGATCGACAATATTTAAAATTCAATTTTGGGTATTATGATTAGATTTTGGAGTATTCATAGAAAAATTAGAGAAATTAATTACGAGTCATGCGATCAAAATAATTAGGTCGTTGTTTTCCGAGTATTCAAATTTATTTTGGTGAAACTTTCGTATGTTGCAAATTTTCTATACATCTAAACCTGATATCAAATGATTCTCAGTGTTTATATTTCACTCACTGAATAGATAGTATTCAACATTTAATCATATTTCTGAGTAAAGAAAAGGATGTCCTGCGATTTCAGAAAACTCACCAGTACAAGCTTAACAAAAGCCCAAGCTTTTATTCCCAATCGCTATCTCCGAAGCACAAAAATGTATTATTTTGCCACATTAACCATGTAAGATAATTGTTTTAAAAATTGTTATTAGCAAAACTTACTTTAAAGAATTTCGAGTTATTCGAGACTTTCAATGAATGCGGGACAATGCTATGCGCTTTGACGATGAAACACAATGTATGTTCGTATGAAAGTGTGACATATATCTTCTCCTTTAGCTCTCCTCTCTCAGATCAGATCACTGCAGAGTAGTAGTTATTTTTATATTTCAGGTATGAAGAGATGAACATAGAAATTAAATAAATAGCATGGATGCAGAAGGTATGTTTCGTTGTTTTATCTTGGTCTTTTAAGTGATACATCATTGCCGGTATAAAAGGAAGTGGTTATTAAAACGACTGAGTTTAGCTAAAGCTCGCAGTGATATTTTGTATCTTTACCATAATTCATTTAGCCATAAATGCATTGAGTGAATTTAGGTATTCGGTATAGGATAAGATACATGTATCGTTATAGTGATGGCGTGCACTATTCGTGATTATACTGCTAAAAGAAAATTTTTAAAACATTCGATAACATTTATACTCTCACGTTCTCTAATATAATAGGGATTTTGTTTGGGTTCATAAGGTATGGCGTTAGAAAACGCAAGACATTTTACTTGGCCATTGAGTTTCGTTACTGGATGTGTAGATACCGATACCTATCGCTACAAACGAGGTATATCGAAACAGACACTGATAAAGAATATTAAGGTGTGCATTTTTAGGTATGTTTCAGTTCAAAGAAATGGTGGATTAAAAATCCACCATTTGTTAAACAAATTGAATTAACATTTTAATCATCGCGTTGTTTACCGGACGAAACAATGCCCGGGTTACTATATACAGATTTATTTTGTTTACTTAGTTACCTATGTAAATAGTTGACAAAGAGTTTGATTCATCGAAGAGAGATATTAAACTGATCGAAACTATTATAATCTACGGTACCTGGTATTAATATACTCAATTCACGTTAGGTAAGCAACTCCTATAAACATATTTTGAAACATAAATGCGCCACAAAGAACTACATTCAGTAATGCATTCTTCATTTTCACAGCCATCTGTTTACGGCGCATGCTCTACACTATTTTGCTTTTAACTGCTTTTCACGATGCAAAAGAACAAACCTCGAGGCAGGCCAAATAGAAAGGGACGAGGCAGACTTCTTGAACCAGCATTTGAACGAAGATCAAATAGGCTACAAGTTCATGAGGAAAGGCAGGAGAGACTTGCAAGCCATAGGCAAGCTCAACAGAGTCACAGACGGAAAGTTCTGAATAATCGAAGAGGGCTAATACAAGACCAATGCGGTGAGTTAGTACCACCAGCTTACTTCCTGCGTTTACAGCAAGAGATAAGAGCAAGGAGACGGCAACATAAACTACCTAAGGCATACTGTTGTGCACGTCTCTTCCTGAAGGACGATGAAGTATAAGCCCATAGTGTTGGCGAAATGAATCAAGTGTGTCAATATTGTTCTGCAAAGCTGTATTTAGATGAAATTAGTCGTGACCATTCTACTTCCATTTGTTGCCACAACGGAAATGTTCGAGTAGATCTCATAACTGTTTGTGAAGAGCTTCAATCACTTATTGAAAAAAATGATCAGTTAACGAGAAACTATCTGGAAAATATACGTCAATTTAACAATGATCTTGCATTTGCATCTGTACAGGTTAACTCTGTAAATATTCCTGACAAAGGGTCATATTGTTTCAAATTACATGGACAGGTTTATCACATGGTAGGAAATTTACAATCACCTGAAGGGGTCACCCCAACTTACGCAGGACTTTTCATTTTAGATTTTGATACTGCCTCGCAGCATCGACTTGATAATGAAGCCAATAAAAAATGTTGCCAGGATCTAATGCATAAATTGCAAACAATGCTCACAAATCATAATCCTTATGCACGGATGTTCAAGTATATGAAAGATGTCTCACGTGATGCTTCTCAATTAGTAATAAAAAAGACACTTTTGAGCAATACTTCCAAAATAATAATTTGTAATTACTGTTGAAAACTTTTCAAGTGTTTCATCTTATGGTTTAATTATTAATATTTTTCCTGTTTAATACAAATCTTTTTCCAGGAGTGCTAAGATTGATCTCTCATGCTATTATTAATTTTGCTCATATTTTGCTTAGAATGTCATTTAGGCCCTTTGCAACAGCATGTATTTTTATGGCTATATCTTTATTTTATTTCCTTACTCTATTCTTTCACCTGTAAGTTTTTACTATATATTTACCTGCATTGAAATTGCATTTATTGAATGTGTTAATCTATGTATGTATGTATAAATGTATAGTGTATGTATGTAGATATGTATTTGTATATGTTTAGCAAGTATATCAAGATGAATGGTTATCATATGGAAAAAGGGAGAGATTAGGAAATGGGATAGATCATACTGGAATAGAATGAGCCAAGGGTTATTTTTAGGTTAGGGCTTAGATAGGATGTTATATTTCTAGTTTATGAATATATTATTAATTTTGTTTGATTTTTGTATAAGAAAATAGAATTTGGTGTGGTTATATGTTAATGTTACCAACTGAAATTTAATTATCACAAAATTTATTACGAATTTTCCTAATTTTATCTTAATTTAGACGCAGGAAATAAGGAAAATGAGCCTCATCCAAGAAGTGGAAGAAGGTGGCTTGGGAATGTGGTATCAATTCTTATAAAGTTAACTTCATCACATTTGGTATATTTGTTAGGGCAGATCTTTAAGAGCTCCATGAAGTTCATGTCCATTAAGAGAGAGATATAAAATAAATGATCCATTTTTAAATATTTCAATAATTTATATTTATATGTACAATATTTAGCTATAATATTGTAAGTCTTTCTCTATTAATGATTATTTATTACAAGTGAAGCTTTATTAGATATTCCAGATTGAATGAGTTTTCAATTTATCCATTTCTCAATTTTTGATAAGACTGAATTAATTATAGCTTTATATTTGCAAACATTTTATATGCTATCCAAGTCCCTATGGAGATTTTTGCAGTTGGTTGCTGAAGTATAAAGAAGTTTACAATATTTGATTATATAAATAACTTGAAATTTTTACAGTGAACAAATTACAGGAAAATTTATACAATCCATTTTCACGAGGAGGCATTCTTTATTCTGGCTACAGTATTTCTTCTTAAGTGATAATGAAGATGTATTTAAAATCATATATTCCATGTGGTGTTAAAACAGTAGCGCTGTGAGGACAGGTTTTTGGTTGAGAGAGGGGTTCAAGCAAAATTTCAAGAGAGGCATGATGAACCCCTAATACATGCATTCTTTAAGGAAAGTATCATAAGTGTGTTTTAAATGGGTTTTTGATTCCAGCTATCAGTCATATTACTAGCCTAGTGATCTTATTTCCGTCGAGGTTGACGATTTCCTAATCACTCTGCAGTTCTCGGTAATACATGCTGCTATTTAGTTCATTGCATTAATAAATCCCCGATAGCAATGCACTAGTGATGGGCAATGTGTGAGTGAGTCAGTTCAGGTGAGTGATTTGGTAAACTGAGCTGTGAGGCATGGGAGTCATATTTGGTGAGTCATGACTCCTTCCTCTTTCCCCTCACGTGACACTCTTGGTACACAAAACTCTTTTCCCACTCATAGCTCACTCTTCGCACATGATTCTTTCTGCTCATGATTCAATCTTCATATAAGACTCTTCTTCCTTCGTATGCCTTGAGTCCAACAGCTCATAGTCTCTCACTCTCTTTCTTTCTCGAAACAAAACATAATTTATTTAATGTTTGTGATTTGATTCTTTTGAGTTTTACTTTTGTGAATTTAATTTTTGTGATTTAATATATTTATTTTAAATTTTGTGAATTTAAATTTTATGATTTGATATTTTTGAATTTAATTACTTTGTAATAAATCATGGTGTTTTCGTGTTTCATCAATTGATCTGCAGTCAATGAACCCTCCTTCAAATGACAATGACTATATTTGTAAGATCTCAGGAATGTTTATAACCACTCCTCACTCACAAACAACTCTCAGAGTGTCTCTCAGTGTGAATGGCTTTTAAAAGTGAGTTTTGAGCTGTCAGGCTAAGAAGAGTCGCATTTTCCATCACTACTATACACACATGAGAACATGGCTCCAATTTGAAGGGTATCGCCCAGATTTCTCTTATGCTGTTGGTAACAGAAATTTTTATATCAGATGGCAAAGATTAAAATGTTTTCCATGTATGATTATACTGCACACATTTTTAAAAATCATCTTTTGGGCAGATGGCTCAAAGAAAAAAATGATAAGAATCTCATGAGACAAAACTGAGGATGTTGATATTTCACTCCATTGAAAGATAAAAAGGGACTTTGGATAGAAGTACAAAACTGACATCATGAAAGTAGTTTAATATAATGCTGAGATGAGAATTCAGGCTGTACCAGCACCTGGTTCCTCCTCCTGGGAGAAACATGTGGCATGCTGAAAGCCTAGTAGAGTTGTTAATAACCTAGAAAAACAAAAACTTCTTTGCTTTAGCTGTCTGCCTTAGTTGTCTATCTCAGTCTGAACCTCAATGAAGTAAGAGTCACAAATAAGCCTGAGTAAGGCTCCAACATGTTGGACCAATTAGTTATTTTAAGTGAAGCATATGTTTTTGAAAACCTGGTGCACTGGAAGGGAAATTCTCATTGTGCTTATAGAAATCAGAAGGCCCTGTTGAATACCCGTGAGTTAGAAAGTTCAGCTGAGGAGTGGAAAACACATTCTTGACCAACAATTGTGAGAATTGGTTATTCATGATATGTAATGATACTTTTCTTCATAGTGAATTTCATTACTCTGGTAAATCTATAATTCATCATAGGGGTGTATAATATATATGGCAACAACACCTTACTTACATTTGTTCATTTCCACAATAAGAGAATATTAAAATGAATATACGTTTAACTCATGAGAATTTCACACTCAAGCCTTTTTTTAGCTCTATTTTCGATCGAAAAGGAAAATTGACGCAAAAGAGAAACCTAAAATAGTTTATGGAATTTTTTTGAAAAATTTTAGAAAGCTGTCTCATCTAAACATTTGGTTGAGCAAATTCTTCATGAGACGCACACCACCATAGAGTGTCCATATTTTACCGATGAAGAAACAGTCTGTGCTACGGGTTGAGATTACGGTTGAAGTGAATCTCAATCCTCGGGGACGTCGGGCAGCAAGACTAGCCAGACAAATCAAAACACCAGAACCGTTTCGCTTCTTTTCTTTGTTTGGTCTGTGTGTCCGGTGATGCGGTGCAAATCTTTGCCTACTATTGCCGTTGCGAAAGGCAGTTGCAGGCGGTAGTGCGAGTGGCAGGAATAGGTGAAGTGGGAATAAATTCTAGACTTTTTTAGCAACGAGGTTTGGGTAGTAGTTAGGGTGGAGAGGTTAAGTTGGGTGCAGTGCATTCAAGGTAGAGGAATGAGGGATAGGTAAGGCAGATAATACTCTTTTTTTTTAATGCGAGTATTTCTAATCTATGCGACAAATATTCTCAGTAGACGTTTTTAATGTATGATATGTATATTTTGTGCCCTCCGGTGAGTGTGAGTAAGTTGTTATGGTGGTAGTCGGTGTGAGTAATTGATGTAGAAGTGTTTATGTTGTTATGCGAGTATGTTTGTGTTGTAGTGGTGTTGGAAAATCGTCGGTCTGGCCTTCCGATCAGTTACGATGTTGAGTGCTATGGATTTGAATTTTGAAAAATTCGGCGTCGACTTGCATAAATTTGGAGAATAGTTGTTGTTTAATTAATAATTGTTATTTAATGATGAAAGAGAAGGCACGGAAATTTGTTCTGAGCTGAGAATCGTAATTTTTACGCGGAGTATTCCGAAGTGGTATGCGCTCAGTAAGGGCTATCTGGCCCGTTTTTTCCTATTATTTTTATATGGGCGAAAGGTAAATTTTCCAACGATTTCTTTGGTTAAGCGGATGCTTTTCTTGCGCCTTCTGCTTTTAGGATGGTAGTTCCAAATATCTTTGAGGAGGGGATTATTAATATTTTCTAAATTAAGTTTAAATTTTTCAATCATCTTGGCAACTAGGTTGGAAACTGAAGTTAATTGATGATACCTTTTGATTTCCGAGATGGGAATGAGTTTATTTGTTGACGTAACTGAACGAATACACCTATTGTAAAATACCTCTATTTTTTTAATATTAAATTTAGTAGTGTTGAATGAAAGAATTGAAGTATAGGTAAGATGGGGGAGGATGAATGCATTAATTAAGCGGAGTTTGTACGCAGTTGGGAGAGGACTTTTTTTTATTGAGCAATGGAAATAAACGGGATTTGGTAACTTGCGCTTTCTGAATACTTTTATTCATTTGTTCGGTCCAAGATAGATTGGTGTTAAGGTAGAAGCCAAGGAACTTAGTTGATTTGCTGGTGGGGATGGGAGAATCATAAAGTAGGACTTCGGACGAAGTGGGCCTATTTTTTTTGATTGGGAAGGTTAAGTGAACACTTTTATCGGGATTGATGGTTAGATGCCATTTTTCCAGCCAGTTTCCAAGTTTGATGTTGTATTCATTGATTCGATGAACAGCGAGGTTAGGGGAGGGAGATTGCGATGCAATTGCGAGATCATCGGCATAAAGAAAGCGGTGAATATATTGGTCTTGCGGAAGGTCGTTAATAAATAGATTGAAGAGGATGGGACTGAGCAAGCTGCCCTGAGGCACGCCAGCTGAGATAGGGAGAGGGCGGGAGATGATATCATGAGAGCGGACGTGAATTTGCCGGTCGGTGAGATAATTTAGAATGATTTTACAGATAGTGGGAGGGAAACCATAATTGAGAAGTTTGTGAATGAGGCCCTGGTGCCAAACTTTATCAAAGGCCTTATTAATATCGTAAAAGACAACCTGCGTCGTGTGTTTTTTCTTGAGATATCCTTGGGTAATGAGTTCTAACAGACGAAGAACTTGATGGGTGGTTCAGAGATGGGAGGTGAATCCCATTTGTTCGGGGATGAGGATGTTTTTCTCGGAAACGAATGTTTGGATGCGAGTTAAAAGAATTTTTTCAAATGTTTTGGAAAGTGAGGAGAGAAGGGTGATGGGGCGATAATTAGAAATGATAGTTGGGTCTTTTTGGGGCTTGGGAATTAGTGTGACTAGGCCAACTTTCCAAGCGGAGGGAAAGTAATGGATGGCAAAACAGGAGTTAAAGAGATTTACAAGAAGCATTACAAAGTGTTTGCATGAGGCAAGGGGTTGAAGGATTTTGTTTGAAGAGTGATCGAGACCAGGAGCTTTTTTCGGATTGAGGGATTCGAGAATTTCAATAATTTCACCAGCTGTTGTTGTTAGAGGGGGATCTGAAGGTTGAGAGAATTTAAGTGAATTATAAGAATCATTAATCGGACAATCGTGGGCAGGATGAGATATATCATTTTGCATAATAGAAGCGAGAAAGTGAACAGCATGGTCGGATTTTGTGGACGGGTCGAAATTTAGTTGATTGTCAATAAGAAGAGGTTGGTTAAAAACAGACTTTTTAGTAAAGGATTTAGCTATTTTCCAAGTGGAAGAATTTTCAAAGGAAAGATCGTTCACAAACGCGGTCCATTTTGCGTTTCTGAAGGCGTGGATTTCTTTTTTGATTCGGATGTTATGATTTGACATGGCCGTTTTATCGGCGGGGTCTTTGGTACGATGGTAACGGCGACGCAGGTTGTTGCGAGATTTAATAATTTTAACAATATGAGGCGGCAGAGTAAGTCGGTCGGAAATCTGAGGAGCTGCAAATTTGGTGCTTTTTTCTTTGGCAGTGAGGAAAATATCATTGACAAGATCGATTTGAACATCGATTTTTACGGGGGTGGGAGGAGAATCAATGGGAGGGATATGACAAATGTTAGAAGAAATGAGGCGAATGCATTTTTGGAGGTGAAGTAGAGGGACAGTTGGAAGATCACAGGTGGTAATTGCGCCTTGGAGGGAGCAAGTGATGGGAAAATGGTCAGAAGAGAGGGCTTCATGTATGTACTATAAGCAACCAAGCAGAGGAAGCAAGTCTTTGTTTGGTCTTTCTTTTTTTCCGAATATATGCCAGATCCTCCGCATATCGTAACGCGACAACTAAAATCTTCGGGCTATGATTAGTATTTCCTCTCGATGGAACGTGCCTCCGCACAATGGATCGTTGCGGTTTGAGGGCTTTTTCCTAACAGTTATAAAAATCGGATTATTTCCCCATGGCTCCATCAGAAATGTATGTCAAAAATGATCGACCGATGTCAGTTTGGTTAGCGACATCTCACAGCCTACGTGCACACAGGGTTGAATTTTGATTCTAAAGCCAAATAACTGGAATAAAGCGGGAAAGTCCCAGAGAATGTACAGTGATACCTCGAGATACGAGTTTAATTCGTTCCGTAACCTTGCTCGTATGTCAAATTGCTCGTATCTCAAAGCAATTTTCCCCATTGAAATTAATTGAAATGCGATTAATTCGTTCCAGCCCCCAAAATGCCACCCCAGTTGCTCTTGTTACTTGTTTTTGAATAGGAAAAATGTATATATAAATGACAAATATTGTATAAAAACATAGTAAAAGATAACGTAAAAAATAAACTTTGGCTTTATAAAGTGTATTTGTATTCTGGTCACTAAAATGCAACTTACACACAACTTAAATGCTGCTGTATGCTTAATTTTAGTTACTGCTTTTTTCTTCACTGGTCTTTGCCTTTTTTCGCCAGATTAAAAAAAAAACATGTCCAAGGAGGTTTGTTCCTTCTTCCCTTTCAGAATATTGCGGAAATGAGTTAGGTGATTAATCTTCTCCTCTGTCGTTATGTAAGTCCTATTCGGCATCTTCTTCCAGAAAAGCTCCGTCTCGTCACAGTTGAAGACTTACTGGTGGATGCGTCCTTTGGCTTCTATTGGTTCGGAAAAGTTTTGAGGTAATCCTCAGCTGCCTTTAGATCCGAACTTGCAGCCTCACCATGCCTGACAACGGAGTAAATGCCGGTCCTTTTCCTAAAGTTGTCAAATCAGCCTCGACTGGCTTTAAACGAGTCTTACGATGCCTCGTCCGTGGAAGTGTGTGGGGTCTGATTCAGCAAATCACCGTAAATTGTTTGTGCTTTCTCGCATATGATGCCCTGTGTTAAAATATCACCTTTAAGCTGCTTCTCCTTAACTCAACAATCAGCAGTATCTCCATCTTTTCATGGAGAGAGCTCCGGAGCTTAGAAATTATTGTAACGCCCTTAGCTGGCGTTATACCCTTTATTGACTTCTTCTGTTTAAGCACAATACATATCGTTGAAGTACTACGCCCGTACTACCTCGCCAAGTCAGCTACTCGCACATCTCGCTCATTTTTTCTATGATTTCACGTTTAATTCAATAGGCGTCATCTTCTTTTGAGCATTGACCTTTCCACTCACTTTCTTCGGACCCAAGGTTATAAAAAGAAATGTGATTAAGCATTTAATTGCACAAAAAGCACAAAGCCCTAGAAAAACTTATCAAATATGCTTCGACAGCGAGGTAAACAAGTATACTGTGGGGATGCGTGGGATAATGCGATACGCACGAGGCACAGTAAACTGTTGGGTCGTGTGCAGCCGGCCGTTCCTCGTATCTCAAATGTTGCTCGTATTTCAAAGCAAAACTTCGCTCGCTCGACGGCTCGTATCTCAAAAAACTCGTATGTTAGGGCACTCGCATCTCGAGGTACCACTGTATACCATTCATCACACATGGCAGTCTCTAATGTCATCTGCAATACTCCATTCAGACAGCTTTTCTTGCTTCAGATTTCTCGTTATTCCATCTCCCGATATTTTCTATGATTTTACTCAGTATTATTTTCGAAAAACCGACGGCAACTACGAATAATTACCTGCAGTAAAACCTGATTAAGACGTTTTTTCGGGGCGGAAACCAAGTCTTTAGCGGAATAATGTTATAATCGGGTTGCGCAATGCTGGTTGCCTACAAAAATATTTCTTGAGAGAGAGAGTTTATATAGAGCATTACTTACATAATTGCAAATCCCGGTTCATTACGGAGAAAGGAATGATGCTTTGTCAGAATACTACACTTATTTGCTCTTTGATGGATATCCGCAACTTATCGTGTGATACTGTTTTATTTTATTGCTTCATCAGTTTACAAATGAGCAAAATTTATGTGCTTGATACAACAAATGAGGAACTATGAGGCACATTTTTCCGTATGTATAATTTGTTTTAATTACTAAATGGAATGTATTTTGCGTAATGGAATGTATTTTGCGACGGAAGAAGTCATCATTCATAGTTTGCTGGATCGCCGTACTCCGGAGAGGATTTTTAAAGATTTTTTCGTGGAGAGCGTGCTTTCTTTCGTAACTTCGTTAATTTTACTAATAAGCAATTTGTTAGAAATTAACTTATTATTCAACGGGGGTCGATCCACATCTCAGTGCGAGGTGGAAGTTAGAAATGAGGAGAAACATTTGGTAGACGTGCGGAGATTTATAGCCAAAATATGATCTGTAAAGGAAAGTATTCATTACATTTCATAAAATATTTATTAGAGATTTTGCTGAGTCTTCTTGCTCTAAAATTTATTATGAATGGTACGTGAATGTAAAATTTTTCGCGTAATAATTCTTTTTCTTATCATAAATTAATTAATCGGAAACATGTGAGTCCAAAGGAACGCTAAAAGGGAAAGGGAGAACGGCGATGTAAATGTAAAATAATAAATAATGATAATGTAAATAATATTGGTCTATGAAATGAGGTAGACATAAAGCGAGCTCATCTGGGGACATCGCGTCGTAAACGGGACCTAAACGTGTCTTTCGTGGGAGCGTGTTGAGCGGGACAACGGTGGCATTCTATGATATCGTCATCTTAAGATGAAACCCTTTTATCTAAATATGTATAAAAGTTTAAAATATTTTTAAGATAGAATAACTCCTTTGTCAGCTATTAATCCGCGTAGCTGGCATAATCCCAGCTGATTTGAGGTCTTAAATATCAGACTTAAAATATAATGAAACCTATTTTCGCATATGAGGTTCTGTACAGGATGACGATGCTTTGTAGGTCAACTCGCAAGTTTCACTTAAATAAAATAATGCATAAAATTCAAATTCCAAGGCGATTAATCTCATCTAGTATTACCCATAGAAAAATATCATTTGCGAGATCCGCAAAAAGGGTATTTTTTGAGGATCGAAATGCATATGTGAGGAGCATTTTGTATTCTTTTCATTTTTTCGCGTGCTTTGCGTAAAACTTATTTACGTCAAGTAGAATATGAATTGGATTGGCAAGCAATTGTCAATTGTTTCATCCAAACGATATTTTAACATCTTCACATTTAATTTAAAACTCTTAGCGTTTTAAAAGAAAGGATTTTCCATCTTTTAATATAACTAAAGTACAGTCTGATCTTATATTTTTATCTACGCATAAGATATGTTTCATATTTATTTGTGTGTAACTGATAACACAATAGTAAACTGTCTGTTCCGATGAACATTCCCATAGGGATTCTTGTTCGAACGACATCGCCATTAGATTGTTCTTCATTTGGAGAAAATTAATTGGATTCAAGTGATAACCCATCGATTAAGTGTGTTCGGATTTGGTGGGCGACGTCTAGGGGCGTATAATTACCCAGAATCCCACGCGTCTGCAAGCGATTGCGTGGGCACGTTTGAAGGGGATGCTTTGCAAATGGGATGACCTTTTAAAGACAGATGAATAAATGTGTTTAAACGAAGGCTGTATTTGGGCGGTACTGAAAAATGCATGATTTGTAAGTTATTTTACAGTGTAAAAGAATTCTTTAGTGTGACTGAATATGTATTTGTATATATCTCCATTGAACTATCCCACGATGTCATTGTCAATGAAAAACATAACGGTAATACAAAGGATGTGAAAATGCCATTTTTATTGTAATTTTAATAAAATGTAATTCAGCATATTTTTGTGATTCTTGAATAATGAATAATTTTCTTAAAAAGTGCTTGTGTCATTTTAATTAGATATAATTTGTAGTATATTTATTAACATGTTTGTGTTAATTACCTACAATAAAATAAATAACAATGACTTTTCCTTATGTCGTTGGATTAATCAATACATTATTATTATGATTAAAGGTAATTAATTAACTTGAGTTTTCCGCTTACAGCAGAGAATTTAACATTCTTGAATACTGTCATACTGCAAATTAAACTTATAAAGCAATGAGTTTCTAAATATTTCAGCCCGGAGGTTAGTTGAACCTGACCCCCTCTATCATTTGCAAGCAAGAGCTACAATAATGTAAAGCTAGGATAATGTAAAGGCAGCATGAGGAGTGAGGTTTTTTTTCCCATCACCAGAATGCGGTCCACGGAAGTGAAGTACAATAAGTAACACTTCTTGTATTCCATATGAAATCCGATGCTCTCGGTCACGAAATGCTATAAGTATGTACATCTGCCATCGTTCGTCTCATTCGATAGACAAAAGAATGTTTACATTATCCGTTCTCTCTTTTCTTTAAATGGGTTTATTATGAATTATTTCTTTTGAATGACTAACATCGTGAGAATAAAATGATATCGCGAAGCAGAACAATCTTTATCCCAGAACCTAGATTAAATACTGCTGTTCGGCGTTTCCTTTCTTTACAATATTAAAAAGTAAATACGATGTTTTTTGTGCTGTTGAGGATAGTCTCGGAGTGATCGCGATGCCCTCTCGCCACTCCTTTTAAAATTATTCTTTCCTTATTGTCAATCTAATAAAATCAATTTAATTGTGGACTGAAAAATGACCAAGATTACGTAACTAAGACTCTCTCTTTATGCGAAAATCGCACCGTTCTTCTAAAATATCACAAACTTGCAACCAGCGTTACACACCTCGGTTATAACGCCTTAAGATATGATTTTTACTTTGTCCCCTTAAAATCATCTTAACCGGGTTTTACCATACCTGAATAACTGCCAAGATGCCTAGGTCATGAGAGGCATGGGTTAAATGGAATCCTTTATGTTCAAAATGAAGACGATCGTCATTGATTTATTTATTTGATACTCCAGAAAGATAGTATTAGTCAGGTGGCACTGCGAAGGGTCCAAAACAATACCTAAAATATTAGTTTCAAAACTTCAAAAATATCCTGAGATTTGCTGATAATAGTACATACCTTATTCGTGAATTTACTATTTCCATGATCAGGACGGGTGATTGTCTTAGAATTTCTTCGTCCATAGAATGAAATTTCATTTTTAAAGTGTAAACCACAAAACATAACTTTGAGAAGGGCATTTTGAGATCGTCACGGTTTCGATTCGGCGTCGTTTATTTCAGATTCAAGACGCGTCAGAAAGCGATATCCACTCCCACAATTTTCCTCACTTTGCTTGAGAATTTGCTATAAAGTCCGACGTATATTGTATGAAGTATGTAATCATTAAAATCAACTATAATGAAGGATAAAGAACAGGTTTATAACACGGCATTATAGTTAACCCGATAGTTTTCTTCTTCAGCACTGGCTTGAAACCTAAGAATTTTGCGAAAAAATCGAAGACCGGCATTATTCGTGAAATTTAGTTAACTTTGACCCACTGTTTAAACGCCAGAGTTAACGTAAATGATTTGGATAATTGTATGCAAAATTTATTCAAGAATGGCCATGCGAAGTTTTATAGTCTAAAGTAAAAACACTCATATTATTGGGCAACCTTTCTCTACTCAACGATCGTGTTCTTTTGAAAACTCCAAAGATGACGGAACTTAATTTTAATCGATTTTGTTATGTTTTTCAAGAGATAACCGGTCGAGAGTTTTGATAATCTCAGAAACGCTGCTGTCAAGGAAAAATTTAACTTCAGTAGAATCGGTAAAATGTTTGAGTAACCCTCACGAATTCCATGTGGACGAAGAAACTCGTCAAGAGATAGAAGGTAGGAGCGCAGAAAAACACCCGGAATAATTGTTAGAGTAAATTATTTAGAACACCGTAAAATAGATCGCGGAAATGACTTTCTGTTGGCGCTTATGCATGTAACCGGTTTCGAAGGTGTTTGGATAATCAAAATAACTCAATACAATTTATTTCCTAAGAATTAACGAAGAGCTAATAAGAAAATTCGGAAATATACTGTAGGCACTCGTTGTTTACCTCTTGATGATTAGGCATTCGGAAAACTACTGCTGGGATGCTAACTCTCTATATATAAGTTTGTATCTTTGGTACTGCATGCCTCTGACAGTACATAAGGTACTTGTTCATGGATCATAAATTACAATAAATGCAGTTCTTCCGTTAGGAGAACTCTCGGAAGAGGCTATGGAGGCAAGGAACAAAGATGTCAGGAGGTTTCGTGAAAGATTAACAAGAAAACACGGGAGACTTGCTACAATCGAGGATCTCTGTAAAAGATTTTCGCTTACATCAGATCCAAAAATTTCCATGTTGGCAGCATTCAAATATCTATCTATTATATATAGCTAACTCTCCAGATATACCTATATAGATACGAGTAAAAGTTGCTTGCTTACTGCAAGCTATCAGATGAATGCAGTATCGTTCCAAGAAAGGCCTCAAAGCAATGTTCAAAATTTCGCGAAAATGACCACCTGGCGTCGAACAGAGGAACCGTTCGTGAGAGACGATGGCATACGAATGCTGGATAAGTGCTATTATGAATTGTTCCAATGTTTCGATTCAATATCTTATCGGGAAGGTCCTAAAATAAGATTCCGTTGATCCCGTTTGAAATGCATGGTGGAATTGGAATGACCGTCTTGCATCGAACCAAGGACCACTAGAGAAACAGTGGATGTCATGAAAGAACGAACGCCTCTGTCACCATTCCGGGTTTTATCTTTCCAGCTTATCGGGAAGGCATTTAAAGAAATCGTCCAAGATTTCAGCAATGCATTTCTTACGGAAGCATTTCGGACCCACCTGGCGTCGAACACACGGACATTTGGTAACATTACTTCGTTTGGTACGATGGAAAACCATCTCATCTGTAAACACCGAGATTTTGATTGCTCTATCGCATCGAGAACGGCCTCAAAACAGATTGCAAATAATTGCGCAAAAGACCGCCTAGCGTCGAACTCAGGACCCTTCCGTGAGAGAAGATAGCAAAATAATATTAGATAAGTGCCATCCTTACTTGTTCCAAAGTTTCGATTCAATATCTTATCGGGAAGGTCCCAAATAAGATTCCGCTTTCCCCTTTTGAAATGCATGGTGGAATCGGAATAACCCTCTTGCATCGAACCAAGGACCACTAGACGAACGGTGAAATTCACGATAGAATGTTTTCAAACGCCTCTGTCACCGTTCCGGGTTTCATCTTTCCAGCTTATACCTAAAACATTGAAAAAAAATTTCAAAAATTGCAGCAATGCATTTCTTATGGAAGAAATCTTTCTTCTTATTTGCATCCACCTGGAGTCGAACTCACGGTCATTTGGCGACATCTCTTCTATTTGAACCATAGAAGAGTACCTCATATTAAATCGAAACTTTGGAACAAGTCAGAATGGCACTTTTCTAATGCTCATATGCTGTTTTCTCTCACGGAAGGGTCCTGAGTTCGACGCTAGGCGGTCTTTTGCGCAATTATTTGCAATCTGTTTTGAGGCCGTTCTCGATGCGATAGAGCAATCAAAATCTCGGTGTTTGCAGATGAGATGGTCTTTCATCGTACCAAAGGAAGAAATGTTACCAAATGTCCGTGTGTTCGACGCCAGGTGGGGCCGAAATGCTTCCGTAAGAAATGTATTGCTGATATCATGGGCGATTTTTTAAAATGCCTTCCCGATAAGCTGGAAAGATAAAACCCGGAATGGTGACAGAGGCGTTTGAGAAGATTCTTTCATGTTATTCGCCGTTTCTGCAGTGGTCCTTGGTTCGATGCAAGAGTGTCATTCCGATTCAACCATGCATTTCAAGCGGGAATAACGGAATCTTATTTTACGACCTTCCCGATAAGATATGAGATCGAAACTTTGGAACAAGTCATAGTGGCATTTATTTAACATTCCCTTGCCATTGTCTCTCACGAATGGGTCCTGAGTTCGACGCTAGGCGGTCTTTTGCGCGAATTTTCGAAAATTGATTTCAGTCCTTCCTCCGAGCCATAGAACAGTGAAATTCACGGAGGTTGGAGATGAGATGGTCTTCCATAGTACGAAAGGAAGAAATGCTACCAAATGACCGTGAGTTCGACGCCAAGTGGGTGCATAATTCTCCGGTATAAAATGCTTGGCGGTTAATTTTTTCAAATTATTTTGAATGTATATCCGATTACCGGGAATGATATAAAATGGAATGTACAAAGAGGCAATTCATATGTTTCAGATACGCTGTCCGCCCTTACTCTGACGGTTCTTGGTTCGATGCCAGATCGTCATTTCTATTCTTCCGTGTATTTCAAAGGGGGATAGCGTATTCTTATTATAGGACCTTCTTTATAAGATATTGAATAGAAACTTTGGAACAGGTCAAAATGGCACTTATCTAATATTAATATGCAATTGTGTGGCACGATCGGGTCCTTAGTTCGTCGCCAGGCGGTCTTTTGCGCACAGTTTTCAAATTGATTTGAGGCAGTACTTGGTATGATACTGCATTCAACTGATAGCTTGCAGTATGCAAGCATCTTTTACTCGTACAAGAAACAACAGATAATTGCGAAAGAATTGAGAAATCTCCTCATCATCGTCGACTGCTAGGGTGAAATAATTGATGATGAGGATTCGGACGATTCATCTTCTGAATAATAACACGAAAGGTAACAATAATTATTAACTAGTATAAATATATATGTTGAAAAATAAACATTTTTGTCATAGGGGTAATAGATGTATAATTTAGATCCGCATTAACATTTGGTTTAATTATCTAACTTTAAATGCAGACGCATTTTACCTAATGAAAATTTCCAGATGTGAAGATTTCTCAAAGTAAATTCTGTCACCCATATTTTCCACCAATATTAAGGGTGAAAACATTGCTATAAGTATTTTCACGGTTAAAATTAAATGCAGACGCATTTTACCTGAATGTTAAACTTTCCTTAATTCCACATCCGTTGTGTAAATTAGAGTTATCTATTTCCTCTCTTAAACTGTCTTCACATATGTTTTAAGGATAATTTGCCAGAATTTAAAATGAAAGAGACCAAACTTTAGACTTCATATCACCAAAAAGACAGCGAAACTGCACTCGAGGATTCCACGGCGGTGAGTCGGAACGCGCCGCGCTTACGAAACATCGACTTAATTCCCAAAGTAGCACCTGAATTTAAACAGTTTCTTCGGATTCCACATCTAGACACTTCTGACAATGACGTGATATAAGAGATTCGATGCATTAGGGCCGTTTTCCTATTTATATTCCTTACTTTATCTATAAAATTGTCCGAAAAAGGTGTCCGCCATTTTGTTGCTTTAAATGAGCAAAATCTCATTTTTGTAAGCGCTAATTGCAACCAGTCAAAAGATAAAAAATTGTTGTAGATGACTGCATCGTTGTTTATTCCAAAAGTATCTATTTAAACCCTCCACAAAAACGCAAGCTTGAACGTTTATCCGAAAAATCCGAGACTGCCCATTTTTGTGAAAATTGTTCAAGTTTGACGCAATGTATCTTTTTAACGCGTAAAGATATCGAAAAAAGACAAACGGGAACATAAAATTCAATCATTTTGTAATAACTATGCGAAGTTTCAAAACCCGCACTCAAAAAAACCATTTTTGGCCTCTTGGTCAGCTTTTTTCGATTCTAGCACACTGTGCGCTGTGCGAAATCAAACCCTTCTCGAGCGGAAATAGAACTCGATTAGTTATCTCTCTGATTGGCTTGAGGTTACATCAGCTGACTCAGGTGCATTTTTAACGACTGCCACAAAATAGAACATTAGCGTACATACACAGAATGATGGAAGCGGATGTTTGATCAGCAGATTCTGAGGTCTCGGCCTTGCTGTGGGTTTGGCCAACGTGTGGCGATGGAGATCCACACACATCTCAGCAAGTCTAACTATAATCATTTTAATTTCCTCAGGAAAATACAAAGATCATTCGGATAAACATACGGAACGAAAACACGAACGTGCTATTACTTACGTAATATTCATTACCTTCATATGGGCCTTAATTCCCCTTTTATTCTTACAGGAAAATGCTCGGCTTCAAACAATCGCATCAGTCGTCAACGATTCTTTAGAGCCCCAAAATTTCACATCATTTTCCTTTATTTCATCTAAATTCTTAGAATTTCGACCCGAAAACGACACGACAGTTTTCTTGATAAAAATAAGAAATTTTATTCAATTTTCCTTCTTTTGCAACCAGTCTAGATCTTGCACGGCTATTCTTTCTAATTTAATTTTCCAAAGGAAATATAATCAGCAACCGATTAAATGAAATTGTACGTGTATTTCTTGTGAGAATTTTTCCTTGCCTCAGGTGGAACTGGGAACACTTAGATAAATAAAAAAGTAGCTTATTATCTGCGCAGGGAGTACATTCAACATTCGCTATGGTTTGAAAGTCGTGCATATCTTGGTTCTCGAGTTTTAGGCGAACATACACACGCCTTACTTTATTATGTTATATCACACACTATTGTTTGTATCATCACAGCTACGAACATGAAATTGGTGAATAAAAATACTCTCCTCCATCCTGCACCGAAAAACTAATGAGAAATATTCCATTCACCAAGATATCATTATTGTTTCACAAAAATTATTACTATCTCTTTTGGCTGGACTATTTATGTAGCAATATATGCTTAAGTCAATAAAACCCCATGAAATGAAACTCTTACTCTGAATTCTTCCTCAAACTCTACCAGCTGATGATTCTTTATTCTTAAGGAGAAACTAAAAATTGATGAAAAATTCACTAATTAAAACTTAGTGAGCTCTCAAGAAGAAAGTAATAGACATCCTCCCAACGTAACAAATGATGCGTTTTACTCGAAATACAGCTGCGACATACGTGACAGTAAGTAGAGTTCTGCACACAGCCCGAAAGGTGGCTGATAGGGTACTTTGTAGATATTGTTTTTCTTGATAAAAAGGACTAGGAGTTAGACTAAAAAATACAATTTCAAGAGAAGATGTTCAGTGGGATAGTTGTAAGACTGGTGAACCTACCTTTGACGAGAAAAGTTGCTAATTGGTGTAAAAACGAGATTGAGATCTTAATTGAACTACTTGATGTTGAAAACTCATAAATAGTAAAAAATATTTAAATTATCATCTTACTCGAATTTTAAAATTTTTAATTGATTTTTGCACTTCACGTGAAACCCATACATATTCCGATCGTTGTGTTTGTTCGAAAAATGGTGTGAATGAAAAAAAACATTCATAGAATAAATGTTCTTATAGCGACAAAACTCTGATTTTTGTGAAAGATAATAATTTTTTGATACTTCAGGGCTGATGATGCATGTACACCAACTAGCAACTTTAAAGAAGTTCCCGTCTTAGAAATTCGAATTCAGGCAATACCATAAAAAATAGCTGAGTGCATATAAGAGTAAAAATAACATTAACGATACTTTGACATCATGCATTGGGATATTCGGAGAAAGAAACATTGGAAAAGAAGGTTAAGTAGGAAGACGATAGGCGTGGCGGCGGCAAAACATACCTGTCGGCGAGCTGTCCCACAATCGTAATCTGTTATGACCTGAATACTCACGTAATGAATCTTGCGTATGGGATAGAGGTGGATTGAATGAATGATAAAAGTCTCCGTCCGTGGAATATATTTCCCGTGGAGAAGGAAGAGATAAATCACTTATCAAAAATGCGCACGTCTTGAGGCCCGAGGTTACTGACTATCATGTGGATGATAATTAGGCGCTCTTATAACCCCTATATAACCCTTTTTGTAGTGAGGTCTGACGGTATTAATTATAACTCAAAGATAAGTGTTTGTTTCATAATTTCATAATTCTGCTCTTACGTTAGAGAGACTCAAACAGTAAGCTCACTAGGGGATAGCGATGGAAATTTAATTAGCGATTTGAATAAGAACGACTTTTATCAAAGCGTGTTAGTATGACACTTCCGTTAGTATGACAGACACCCTCCCCGAGATTAATACATAAGTGTCGATGCCGAGTATATATTTTACCGATCATTTAACTCTTACGTAAAATTAAGCCGAGTAAGTCGCCTGGTCCAGAAGGTATTCCGGCTAGAGAAATAAAGGAACTGGCAGATAGCGTTGCCCCGTATCTCAAAATTATAATTTCCAAGTAAATGGACGAAGGTAATGTCCCAATAGATTGGAAGTTACATGCTACATCTGTTTATAAGAGTGGATTAAAAGATGGAAATTATAGACCCATCTCATTAACTTCGCTATCAGGAAAAGTTAAGGAACATATCGTTGTCTGCTCGCTCATGAGATTTTTAAATATTAATCGTTTCCTCAGTAAGAAGAAACACGGTTTAAGAAAGTCTCGCGATCTTGCGAAACATAAGTTGCGCTATTCTTTCACGACATCTTCAAGTCTGCCGAGAGTAGAAAGCAAGTGGACGCAATTTTCTTCGATTTTAAGAAGGCTTTCCATAGAGTCCCTTACTATAAGTTAATTTACAAATTAAAATTAGCGGGAATTAATAAAGAATTATTTACGATCGATGGATGCGACCGTGATGTTGTGGAACGTCATAATTATAGTTAGTCAGAGATAGATGTGTACTTTTTCACATAAACGTTTATTTGCAGAACTACCGGTTTCGATATATATATATATATATATATATATATTTCGATTTATCATCATCAGGTTCTAAACTAAATCTAAAACAAAACAGCCTTATAACTGAGAGGTTGGACAAAGACATACAATATCATAAGTAACAACCAATCAAGAAGAGGGGGGAGGCAAAGAGTGGAATGTTTACTTTGTAACGAGGGAATTTCAAGATAGGAGTGGGGGAAAGAAACAGGTACTCATAAATAAGGGAACAATGAGGTGATGCACTATCTCAACTTTTTCCAGTGCGTTTAGGCGAAGACTTTTTCATTGGATAAATTTCCTCAGAGCAATGTAATTGGACCTATTCTACTCCTACCTGCATACGTTTCACGATTTCAGTGAAGAGATAAATATCTATAATATATATGTAAATAATATATATATATATATATATAGAATAAGAGATAGCAATATCATCATCATCAGCCATTTTCAATCCGATGTCGGATGTAGGCCTCCCCAAGCGCTTTCCAAATCTATCTATTCTGAGCTTCTCTTTGCTATGCCATACCTAAGTACTTAATAATCTCTCTGTTCCATCGGTCCTTTGGTCTTCTTCTTGGTCTCTTCACATCTCTTGGTGTCCAGTTCAGAACCGCTCTTGTCCAACGGTTGTCGTTTATTTTCGCCACATGGCCTGCCCTCCTCTATTTCAGTGACCTTATCTATGATGTCTGTCACTCCTGTCTTCATCCTCACCAAGGTGTTACGTTTCCTGTCTCTTCTCGTGATCCCAAGCATACATCTTTCCATACTTCTTTGCGTTGTCTGAAGTCGCTGTGTTATTGCTGCGTTTAAAACCCAGGTTTCACTTCCATAGGTCAACACTGGTAGAATGCATTGGTTGAAGACCTTCCTCTTCAAGACCATAGGCATTTGTGACTTTAGAACATGTGCATTTCTTCCGAAAGCACTCCAGCTGAGTTTAATACTTGTGTTCACTTCGTTAATCCTGTTTTTCTCTCCTGTGGTTACTAGTTCTCCTAGGTATGTGTATTCTGAGCAGGCCTCCAGAGGTGCTCCTTCAAATTTGATTGTTTCTTGTGCTGCGAAAGAGTAATACATTACCTTTGTTTTTGTTAAGTTTATCCTGAGTCCTATCTTCTGTCCTTCTGTGTTCAGTTCATGAAGTTTTGAAGCTAGATCTTTCCCGTTGGTTGCGAAGAGTACTATATCATCTGCAAAGCGCAAATGACTGATGTGTTCCCCATTAATCCGCAAACCTTTCTGTACCCAATCCAAGGTTTTAAAAATTTCCTCTAGAACAGCTGTGAAAAGAATTGGGGATAGGCAATCTCCTTGTCTAACTCCCTTCTCAATCTTTAATTCTTCAGTAACTTCGTGTAGCATTACTGAGGCTGTGGCATTTTCATAAAAGCTGCGTTAGAGACGGATGTACTCTGCATCTACTCCTTGTTTTTCCAGAGCTTCTAGTGTAGAGGAGGTACTTACCGAGTCGAAGGCCTGAGCATAGTCCACAATGCATAGTACTAGTGGCATCTCATATTCACTTGTTCTGCTGATTATTTCTTGTAGTGTGTGGATGTGGTCCATAGTACTGAAGCCCTTCCGGAATCCTGCTTGCTCTCTAGGGTGGACAGATGATAGAGTAATCTTTATCCGTTCAGCTATTATCCATATGAATGTTTTGTAAACAACAGGAAGGAGACTGATGGGGCGGTAATTCTTCAGCTCTTCCTTGCTTCCTTTCTTGTGCAAAAGGACTATTCTTGCATGATTCCAGCCCTGGGGGATTCTTCCTTGTTACAGGCAATTAGTGAATAATTGCGCTAAAACGTGTGCAACTTCTGTTCCTCCAAGTTTTAAATATTCTGATAACACTCCATCTATGCCTCCTGATATATACAAAAAGAACGAATCAGAATCGTATTGGTTCATATATAGTTGATGCTTTCTGACGATACTTGGTGGAACATTTCCATACTCAATATGAAAAAAAAAGACGAAGACAAATTGTTTTTTTCATATTCGTATTGGTTCGTTGTTCCTCTCAAAACACGAGAGCGTAACGAAGGACGGTTCTCCGCCGCGCGGATTTGGCCCTTGCAGCGTTGTCGAAAAGTCGACTTATTTATTATTGGGGCAAGATTTTATTTCGGATTCCCATTAAGGAAGGTTTATAACTTATCGTGGTGCAAGTAATCCCGTGTCACACGGCGTCTCAATCTACTATTTTCCTCGCTTTATGTAAAAATTTGTTCCAAATTAGGGGTCGGCCATTTTGAAATGTAAAGTATATAAATATTCAACAGAACTCATTGAAACTAAGTCTTATGAAGGATAAAGAACATATTTATAATGTGGCATCATATTTTACCCGATGATTTCCCTAGTTTGGGTTCAAAATCGACTGGAAGTTCAAGAATTTCGCGAAAAATCGGACAGGAAATTTTCGCAAAAATTGGTCAACTTTGACCTCCTGTATAATTTTGATGCGAAGGATCCAACGTAAATGACCTCCATAGTTGTATGCAGGATTTATTCATAATCAATCATGCGAAATTTCGAGGTCCGCACTCAGGAAAAGCGTTTTTATATTTTTGGCCAGCTTTTTTTCGATTCTTGTCCACTGTGCGGCGTTTTCAAAATATCATGCTTTTGAAGCCTCAAAGCTGCCCTAGTTGCTTACAGTAACTTCCACTTAAGACGCTGTGACATCCTTTCACACTAACCACATTGTATATAGTGCTTAAGAGCTCTGCTGGCGGATTTTTCCCATCCCTCGATGCACCGAGGCCCGCTTTAACTGACTCTTTTCTTAGACCAAAGTGGTTTACATTTTCCGTATGCTCTCTTTCTTCTCTTTTCTTCATTCTATTGCTTGCTATGACTTGTTTTGTGAGAAGAATGTGAAAATATCGCGAAACATAGCTATCCTTTGCCCAATATTGGAGCTGATTCCAGCTCTCGGATAGAGTAAGTTCCTCATCAAGGCAGAAAGTTATGATGAAAAATCTCTTTGTAGAGTTTCCTTTTTGTCTTAATCTCATTTTGTAAACATACCTTATGAACAATACAGGAAGCGATTTACTCTTAAGCGTAGTCTTGGAAAGTTCGTGCTCTGTGAATCCCTCTCACCACTTCTTTCAAAAATTGGCTATTATTTCGAAACTATCAGGTAAAAACTGCTTCGTTATTGAGCGAAAATTACCGAAGTCACGAAGAAAAGAACATGCTATCTTTGTCCGAAAAGTAGTTTTTCACGTTTTTCCGAATCCACCCATTACGTATCGAATTACTTTTCTCTGGACTTTCTCTATTTTGTTTATTTGAACCTACACGGTTGTTGCGTATTCTAGAATAACGAGGGATCCCTTTTCTTTCGCTACATCCAATTCCTCATCACGTAATGCACCATTTCATACGCCTTCCTTACGATTAAATTTTCCAATTCAGGTTTTCGTCAAATGTGATACTTAAATACATGCAATGGTCGGAAGTTTTTATAGATTCGCCATTTAAGAGATTACTGTGGGAATACGGCGATTCTTATTTGTAAAGGTGACGTAAATTAAAATGTAAAATATTTTCTTAGCGCGATACTTTTACGATAAAAATTATATGTTTGAGGATTTATTAAATAAAGATTCTATAGCTTCGATCCGCGTAGTTCCTTCCGTCAATTAATGCCTCTCATAATGTAGCAGAGCTCCGGTTTATCTGAGAAATTCACTGGTAATCAACGTGTTATTGTTGTATTCTGAATATTATTGATATGAGATTCATGCATTTTTCTCTAATTAATAGTCGTAATAAATATTCATTTATATATAGTTAGTATCAGAAGTGGAAGACTGAATTTTAAATAAACTTTTCAATTAAAATTTTTAGAAAATAAGGCTAAAAATCGCTTCCAACACACAAAAAGTCTCGCCCCTGCGCTAATTCACTTTACATTTTAATAACATCATTTCTACTAATAGTTTTCAAGCCTTAGTATAAAAATAATGACTTCATTCGGGCTCTTAAAAAAACACCCTTTTATTTTATTTTATTATTTTATTTTCATTATTATTTCATGATGCATGAACATTGTAAAAGGTAATTTCTTTTACTTTATTCTCCTCACTTGCGTTTCGTGGACTTGCGAGTAATAATTGAAGTCATTAAATCACCAGTATATTCTCTAAAATTGAGCTTACTAAGGGGTGCCCTTCATATCACAGCATCCATTGAATCATCGGAATTATTTTTGCGAGAAGATTTTCTCTCGGAAATTGTCATCGTAACGATGTTTATTTTACGTGGACACATAGCACAGCGTAAAATTTGGCCAATGTAAAGGAATTTTTAAGGTAAAGAAAAGTAAGGTGGATTATTCATTGTTATACGAGGTCATAGACAGTAGTGTTGTAGATAGTAATTCGACAGCTGGTGTCGTTTCGTACATATGGGATCCAACCGGGAATCGAACCCGAGACCGCCTTCCCTAAAGTCGGACGAGTTTCCCACGTGGCATTCGGCGGCCTCATCGTCTGTTTTCAGATATGGCACTGAATTGTTGCATAAAATCAATTGTCGTCACCTCAGCACCGATTCTTATGATTCCATCATGTATACATCATTGTAAATTAGACATTCCACACTACACTTCTTGACCAAAAATGGAGTCTATCTAGTTTACAATTCGCCATTTTTTTAACTTCCGAGTGGATATGACGTCTCCTCTCTTTTTTACTCTATCGAAAGGAAATTCGTTCATCTATTCTTTAAAAAATCCTTTTTGTTGGTCGCCTCTCATCGAGCGGTTTTTGCCTCAGTTGTCCGCCGACAGACAGCGCTCTTGTCCACGGCTTTGTCCGGAAGCAGTTGAGTTGGAGCGCAGATCGGAGGTGTATGAGGAGAACAGGTTCGTGACGTTTTCTTATCACTACAATCGACTCTTCTATTGTTTCATTACCACTTGGTTACATTGTTTCGTATTCTATTTACACCGCTTTTTGCTTGAAAACGAATGTCGTAGTGCCATTGAGATAAGACGTGTTATCGCTTCACTTCCGGCGGAAAGCTTCCTTTCGATGATTCGGCGTCTCTTCATAATCGAGCTGTTTTCTCGGTAAATTTGTGTACTCTTGGTTGCTTTTTGTCTCCTCTAGGTGTCTTGGTGACGTCATTGGGGCCCAAGGGTCGGGCGAAGGCCACGATCGATCTCCGAAAAACCCTTTACGCGGTGTACGCCCACACTCGTTTATTACCTTTCTGCAAAATTGCTTTCGCCACAATTCGCTTTTTATTACGGCGAATCAGGACAACTCCACGACGGGAAATTCATTCCTTAAAATATGTCATTTAGAACGGATTTCTAACTTTTCAATTATACAAAATCAAAAACTATCTTATTCTTCCGATGTATTTTTGCATTTTGCAGTCGCAAACATGCTCATTTAATTCCAACTTTATTGGATATTCCTTGCCCTTCTCGGAATTACGTTGATGAGGATATTCTGATAGATTTTCTATATTATGGTACCTCTCCGAAGTCGTGCTACATTTATTTCTAAATAAATTATACCAAGGAAATAGAGTCCAACTGTGAAACGGAAGATCAACTTTATCTATAACTGTCTTTCGTTTGTCCGAATTTAATTATGCTAGCGAATTCCACCGTCAAAAATGGCGGAAATTTAAGTTATAAAATGTAGAACTACTATCGCATACATCTGATCCTTTTGAATAATCAAGAATAAATATAATCGCTCTCCAATAACAGTGCAGTTTTAAAAATTACAATTAAAATCCGATCCAGATTGTAGTTCTCTGAAAATTTCTACCATTTTACTCCTTGCAAGGTTGATATATAGCTTCTACACTATACAATGATTCAGATACCTATTTGGTTATTAAAAAAATATCGTGCTTATTTATCTTGTCACCTTAGAAAACACTTCGATGGCAAAATTTTCCATGTATTTGAGAATTATAAACATCTATTTCGAATTTTTATTCATGCATTTGATTTTACGAAAGTCCAACTGTACACAATAATAGTGTAGAAGGATACATAATTTGCATGAATATATATCTGAAATTCGATTTCCAAAATGTATTACATTATTAAAATGCTTTCTATGCCTCCCCTTACATTTCATAATGGCTTATCATTCGCATGACAGTCGATTTCGGCTCAGCCGTTAGGATGATTGGTTGTATATAGCCTCAAAAGTATTTTCGTTCCTTTTCCCCATCGTGAATCTAGGTGTTTTCAACGATCAAAGTAGGAATTTTTTAGAATATCCTTACTTCTGTTGCTTGTAGTGAATTCGCAGGACCATTATTTTTCATTTAATTAAGCCAAAAAAAAGAAGCCTGCCATCGATGAAAATGAAGTGTACGTGAGTTTCTAATGAGAAAATTTTCAATTTGAACCAAGGATATTTCAGGCATAAAATCTTAATAATGGTAATACTAATTTCATAATTCTATCTCGTCGGAAAGTGCGCGAAATTAATGTTCCGAAATTTATTCCATGTACTTTTTTCGGGAGTTTGCATCCGTTGAAATATAAAATACATTTTCATAAATACACTGGAAATCGCCTTTTGGTGTGTGGCAGGGAGTGTCAAAACCGAACGCTTCAGCTACTCGTTGTTGTCCTCTGGTGATTCTTTATTTGAACTTGGCATCTATTTTTTCATTTTCCGCTTATTTGTCTGTCCTCTTCAAACGTGCTCTCTCTGTGTTTGTCGATCTAGCTTCTAGTCTACTTTTTTTCAACCTGCGGAGAATCTTCATGAATTTTGCCTTTTTATCGCAGCATTTCTTAACAAAACGAATCTCCTTGTACTGTGCTTTCTCGAGAACACGGGTATTATTTACTCGCTAAGTAGCAAATATTGGTTAAGAGTATAAATTATTGTTGACTATCAGCTTGAGAGATGTAAAAAACTACCTAGGTCTAAAAAATCTTGAAGATCTTTGAAGTCGAATAACTGTTGTAGGAAAACCACGAAGTAAAAGTAGAAGAAAATTGTCATCATCAAAACTGAAACTTCTCGAATGTTTTCTCCTAACAACCATGCCACTTGCCAAAACCCAGGTCGATGACGTGGGTCGGCTAGAATTGTCAGACGTTTTGACAAAACTGTAGAATTTGGAGCGGCATATACGAACATTCTATTTTCACGGTTAAAATACAGGTGCATTTCAACAGATAGTTTTTTTCACCAAAAATGTCCCTCAATCCCATGTCCATTCTGTAAAGCATCAAATTCTTATATTGAACTGTCTTTACATAAGCTTAGCATTTGATAAGCCGAATATAATATTAGAGAAAATAATTTTATACTACGCGTCAAAACAGCGGAGCTGCATTCGAAAATTCCATGGCGCTCGGAATATGCAATTCTGAACTTATTTTAAGTATTTAATTTTCTTATAAATATCTTCAATCTCAATTAAGCTCCTGGACGTATCGAAACGTATTTTCTTGCATTTAGTAAGCGGAGATAAGATATGAGAACTTTTCATGGCGCTGAACTGAATCGCATTTACAGGACAGTTGGTGAATAGAAACGGTTAAACAGTTTCTTCATATATATATATATATATATATATATATATATATATATATATATATATATATATACATATACATATATACGAGTAAAAGTTGCTTGCATAGCTGCAAGCTATCAGTTGAATGCAGTATAGTACCAAGGATTGCCTTAAAACAATGTTCAAAACTTCGCGCAAATGACCGCCTGGCGACGAACTAAGGACCCGATCGTGCGTCACAATTGCATATTAATATTAGATAAATGCCATTCTAATCTGTTCCAAAGTTTCGATTAAATATCTTATGTGGAAGTTCCTAAAATAAGAATACGCTATCCCCCTTTGAAATACACGTTAGAATAGAAATGACGCTCAGGCATCGAACCAAGAACTGTCAGAGGAACGGCGAACAGCGTATATAGCTAACACTCCATCTATGCCCCCTGCTTTTCCGTTCTTCGTCTTCTATATTGCTGCAATTACTTCTTCTTGGAGAATAGAGAGTGGATCTCGTTGGTTTTGGCTTTTTCTTGGTTTTCCTCTTCAGCATTTTCTTACTTCTTGTATAGGTTGCCAAAGTATTCTGCTACCGTCCTTAGTATTGCTTGTCTGTTGCAAGTTCTTGTACCATCTTCCTTTTGTATGGCTAAAATCTGTTTTCTTCCAATTGCTAGGCGTTGTCTGGTCTTCGTCATACTTTTGCTGTTTTCTATAGCCTCTTGCACAATTCTCTCATTGAATTTTCTCACATCTTCCTTAATTGCCCTTCTGATAGCCTTACTAAGCTCGATGTACTATGTTATCCTTTTGTGTATCTAAATTATTCAGTTCCTTACGTCGTTTGATCATTTGTCGGGTGCTGCCACTTAGCTTTCTATCTTTAGCTCTTCTTGGTGAGCTTGCCACTTCTTCTGCTGCTTCCTTAACAGCTTGCATCACTTTGGTTTGTAATTCTTCTTCTTGAAGTGCTGAGAATCTATTTATGGCTCAAGCTGATATTTATTCTTGTTTTCTTCTAGTTTTTTGATGCTTATTTCATGTTTCTTGCATGAAATCAACTTCTTGCGTTCCATTTGGAGATTAATCTTCAATATGCATCTTACGATCCTGTGGTCACTCCAGTGCTAAAATTATTCAAGACCTCACAGTCTGTTACTGTGTAGAGTTTATTAACCAATAGGTAATCTATTTCATTTTTACTCCGTTGGGTCCTCTCCAAGTCCACTTCCTTTTTGGGTTCTTCTTGAAATATGTATTTGTTATGTACATATTGGTGCATTCTTCAAACTCTACCAGGCGGTGACTACGTTCGTTTCTCTGGCCCAGTCCGTATTGTCCTGCGACGGTGTCATCGGCTTCCTGTTGACCTACACGAGCCTTAAAATCGCCCATAATTATTTTATAATAGTGGGCTTCCTTATCATGCTCAGTGCCCAGAGTCTGGTAAAAGTTTTCAATTTCTTCTTCGCTGCTTGCTGCTGTTGGTGCGTAGATTTGTATGATCTGAACAGAGTAACGCTCATTTATCTTGAATATGAGCTTGCAAATTCTGTCAGATATACTTTCTATCTTCTGTACATTGTTTCTCCATCTCTTGTTGATCAGGAACCCGGCACCAACTAGTCTTCCATCCTTAGTACCCCTGTAATAAAATAAATTACCTTCCTTTAGTGTAATCAAGTCTTCTGATTTTCTTCTAACTTCGCTGAGACCGATGACGTCCCAATTTATCTTCTCTGCTTCATTCAGTAGTTCCAGTAGTCTGTCTTCACTCTTCAGGCTGCGGCAATTGTAAGTCGCAAAGTGGAGGGTGGTAGCTCTTTTCCTCATGATGGACCTCTGTAATGCCACCAACTCTCGGACATCCGAATGGGTGGTACTTTTACGTCTGGATAAATTTTCATTACAGAAGCTCATCATGAAAATTATATTTGCATTTGGGGGATGAAGGACAATAATTCACCAGGCTGTCCTACTGCCGGTTGGTGAATGCCACTTTCACAATTTGGCCGGAGATATTGTTGAAGCCTTCTTAGCATGGTTGAACCTGGGCTATACATCGCCTCCAACCTCCGTTAACACCCCTCCGCCCCGTTGAGGCAATGAACTGTGGCAGTGTGAGGAGGGGATAAATATATACATATACCTATATGTATATAGTAAATGTATGTGTGTATATAGTAAGTGTATACGAGTAAAAGTTGCTTGCATACTGCAAGCTATCCGTTGATTGCAGTATCGTACCAAGTAACGCCTCAAATAAATATGGAAAACTTCGCCCTAAAGACCGCCTGGCAACGAAGTAAGGACCCGATCGTCGAGCGGGCGACACAATTGCATATTAATATTAAATAAGTGCCAATCTGATCTGTTCCAAAGTTTCGATTCAATATCTTTTAAGGAAGTTCCTAAAATGAGATTACGCTATTCCCCTTTGAAATACATGGTAGAATAGAAATGACGCTCAGGCATCAAACCAAGAACTGTCAGAGGAACGGCGAACAGCGTATATGAAACATATGAATTGCCTCTATGTACATTCCATTTTATATCATTCCCGATTATCGGATATACATTCAAAATAATTGTCAAAATTGACCGCCATGCATTTTATACCGGAGAATATTGCACCCACTTGGCGTCGAACTCGCGGTCGTTTGGTAAAATTTCTTCAGTTAGTGCAATAGATAACCACGGCATCTCCAACCACCGTGATTTGCACTGTTCTATCGCTCCGAGTAAGGACTCAAAACAATTTTCGAAAATTCGCGCGAAAGACCGCCTGGCGTCGAACACAGGACCCGTTCGTGAGAGACAATGGCATACGAAATTTAGATAAGTGCCACTCTGACGTGTTCCAAAGTTTCAATTGAGTATCTTATCGGGAAGGTCCTAAAATAAGATTCCGTTATTCCCGATTGAAATGCATAGTAGAATAGGAATGACACTCCTGCATCGTACCAAGGTCCACTAAAGAAACGGCGAACATCAAGAAAGAATGTTCTCAAACGCCTCTGTCACCATTCCGGGTTTTATCTTTCCAGCTTATCGGGAAGGCATTTAAAAAAATCGTCCAAGATTTCACGAATGAATTTCTTACGGAAGAATTTCGAGCCCACCTGGCGTCGAACACACCGTCATTTGGTAACGTTTCTTCCTTTGGTACTATTGAAGACAATCTCATCTGCAAACACCGTGATTTTGATTGCTGTATTGTATCGAGAACGGCCTCAAAGCAGATTGCAAGAATTCGCCTCCCGCGAAAGAAGACCGCCTAGCGTCGAACTCAGGACCCTTCTGTGAGATAAAATAGCAAAATAATATTAGGTAAGTGCTATTCTGACTTGTTCCAAAGTTTCGATTCAATAGCTTATCGGGAAAGTCCTAAAATAAGATTCCGTCATTCCCCTTTGAAATAAATGGTAGAATAGAAATCACGCTCAGGCTTCGAACCAAGAACCGTCAGGGGATCGGCGAACAGCGTATATGAATTGATATGAATTGCCTCTATGTACATTCCATTTTATATCATTCCCGGTAGTCGGATATGCATTCAAAATAATTGTAAAAATTAACTGCCATGCATTTTATACCGTAGAGTTTTGCACCCACTTGGCGTCGAACTCACGGTCATTTGGTAGCATTTCTTCCTTTGGTACTATGGAAGACCATCTCATCTGCTAACACCGTGATTATGATTGCTCTATCGCATCGAGAACAGCCTCAAAACAGATTGCAAATAATCGCGCAAAAGACCGCCTAGCGTCGAACTCAGGACCCTTTCGTGAATGTTAGATAAGTGCCACTCTGACGTGTTTCAAAGTTTCTATCCAATATATTATCAGGAAGGTATACGAATTCTGACCATGTTCCACAATCTCCGTCGACGTCAGATTTTTTCGACGTACTGGCCCCACCCTGTAGATGCCAGAATAATTCAGACATCGACGCTAGCTATCATGGGTTCGATACCAAAATGTCCCAAAAATCGCAATTTTCCCATAAGAATGCATTGCGCGGATATTTGAAAATTATTTTGAGGCACTTATCGGTAAGATAGAGGAACCAAAATGTCTGAGGTTGAAGTTGAGGTAGTCTTCTATATTACAAATGGAAGATATGTTACAAAATGACCGTGACTTCGACGCAAGGTGGGTGCAAAACTCTTCCATAAGAAATGCATTGCTGAAATCATTGAAAATTTTTTTAAATGCTTTCCCGATAATCTGGAAAGAGAAAACCCGGAATGATGACAGAGGCGTTTAAAAACATTCTTTCATGACGTTCACCATTTCTCTAGCGGTCATTGGTTCGATGCAAGAGCGTCATTCCGATTCTACCTTGCATTTTAAACGGAGAAACGGAATCTTATTTTAGGACCTTCCCGATAAGCTATTGAATCGAAAGTTTGGAAGAAGTCAGAATGGCACTTTTCTAACATTAATATGCATTGTTTTGCACGATTGGGTCCTTAGTTCGACGCCAGGCGGTCATTTGCGCGAAGTCTGAACATTGTTTTGAGGACTTTCTTGAAACGATAGTGCATTCAACTGACAGCTTGCAGTATGGATGCAACTTTTACCTGTGTGTGTATATATATATATATATTCAAAGAATCAGTTTCTTGTTTCTTCATATCTTTAGACATTGACGTTGAATAACAGATTAGGTAGTTCTCTGCCGCTTTCCTATTTTTGTCCTTACTTTATCTCGAAACTTGGTCGAAAAGGTGGTTATAGTTTTTTGTTTTAAATGAGCTCATTTTTGAAAGCCGTAACTATCACTGATTTGAAGATAAAGAAGTGTATTAGATCACTGCATCGCCGATTTTTGCCAACACTATTTTTCTTTAATTGCCAAATACCACCGAAAAATCCGAGATCGCCCTTTTTTGTGAAAATTGTTCAAATGGGACGTATTGTTTCCTCTTAACGTCTAAAAATATCGGAAAACGGGAACGTAAAATTTAATCTTCTTTAAATAAATAAGCGAAGTTTATAGTCTCGCTCTAAAAAAGGAACAATTTTGGCTTCGTCGCCAGTTTTTTGACCACTGTAAGATTCTTCCTAGACCCGTTCTTCAAATATATTTCTTAAGTTTGATTTCAACCCAAAAATGCATTATTCCCAAAGAGGTGACCCTAAATAAGATGTTTAAAGAGTGACTGTAAGATTCAGTTAATCAATGAATGATTTCTAAAACTAGTTGACATTTCCAGAAACATCTTTATCTCGGACTATGTATTCCCCGAAACTTAGATTTATTTTGATGTTCTGCGAAAACACCCTGTGAAAATGCGATATTGATTGTGCGGCTGAGATAAGAGTATATGTGGATAAAGAAGAATCAGGGAAATGTAATAAAGGAGGAGAAATAAACTCTTCATCATCTAAAAAAATCACAGGTTTGTCACTTTATGAACGTGTTATAATAATGAAACGTTTTTATAGGAGCGAGATTGAGACTAAATAGTCTCTTCTTACATCGAACCCTTCATTATATAAGGTATGAAATAAAGAGAAGGCTTGAGAAAAGCGCAAGGAAGAGAACTATGTAAGTTATGGGTTAAACAAGTTAGGGCTTAGGATTGAATACCTTACGTTACGAAGGAGTTGTGGAAAACTTACAAAATCTACGTACTAGTATCTACGTCTAGTATAGTTAATCACTTAATCTTACGGAAAAGGCAGTTTAAGCATCTGAAAGCATAAATGAATACCCGTAAACTTAATATACTATACAAATTAAAATAGGAAATACGTTTGCATAAAAATGAACAGAAAATGAAGATTATGAGGTACAAAATATTTAGGCTACAAGATAATTCAGAATAGAATAAATAATGCGACTGAAATGGATTCAAAAGGAAATTTAAACATTTTTCTCAGTATATTTTATCAAATCATTTTGTATTAAAACAAAAAATGTTCTTTTTCAGTTTATTTGTTAGTTATATTCGTTTTCTTAGTTAGTCTCGATGAGGGCATATTTAGGTATAAGAAAAGCAACTTAATTTCCCGCTGGCTTTGATGAAACAATGTTCCCCTTCCTTATATATCATTTTCTCTATTTTAGAAACAAAAAAATTTCTCTATTTTTGATGTATGAGATCAATTGCATTTGGTGTCTTATCTTATTCGATATCAATGAAGAGAACCCTGAAACCCTGTTGTCTAACCCTGGAGCTCATTCCCTATTGCGGTTTTCAATTTTCCAAACTGAAAAGGTTGAAAGAGAACGTTTACTGAGTCAGTAGAGAGATAAGGAATACAGGTCTTTATGAGCAAATGACTGTAAGAGAATTTACTACGGCCTATTATAGGTATTATATTGTCAGATTAACCTAGTATTCTACATTTTTTTGCATTTATGTTTTCCATAAAAAAGGTCCTCGAGTTATAAACCCCCAAGAAAAGCTGTTCCCATTGATGGGAATGCTCAGGTTACAAACTCAGGATCGAATATTACGCCTCCATAGGATATACTCGTAAACTTTATTTTTGTTGGTTGCATGCTTTAATTTATTTGCAAAAATCAATTAGAATTAAGTATAGTACGAAATCGAAACTAGCTCCAAAGGAAGGGAAATTTAATTAAGTTTACTTAATTTAGTTTCCTTTGGTCATATAATATGGTTAAATAGAATTAAAGATTGCGAGAATTTGGATAAAAGAAACAACATTTTGTGAAGTTTTGAGGCTGTAAACAAGCCCGTTCCCAATAACGACTAATGCGATTGCTGAATGAATAATAAAAAGACTTAGTTTAGTTAAATAAGAAAAGAATAGTACGAGAAAGTTTGCCTGATAATCATTCACTGGAACCGATCCACTGGAGACAACAAATTTAAGGAAAAAGTTCTATTCTGTTTCTTTTCTTTGTTATAATGAAGTAGTCTCTTTGCTTCGACAGCATTGCATTTTCGCATAATTCGATATTAATATCCGTCTTCACATTGCCCTAGATTCGGTGAGGTAGTAAAAATAAGCTTGTGAAGTCTCTCAAATTAGAATGAGCATTTTAATCATACGAGTATCTTAAATGAACGTCGTAATATTAAGAACAGTTGGGAATGAAAATCATATTTGGGTCCGTAAATCTCTTATGCGACATGAAATTGAATGAATAGGCAAAGTTAAATCCTTTTGCTCTTATTTTTTGATAAATATTTGAATTTAACATTAAAATGGGAAATACACGTTTTGCTGGAATTTTTCTTCTAAGAATATGATATAAAGTACATACCGTTCGAAATCTTTCTATGAAGTTCAAAAGATTAAATCTGGATTTTATTCCACTATCATCCATCATTATAGTATTAATTATTAAGTTCAGAGTCATAAATTTAATTAAGTTTTTTACTATTGATTTCATTACTTATCAATTTAAATATGACGCTTTTAACTGACGTTGGCATTTGTTACCGATGAAGTTTAAAGTTTCAGGAAAGAACTTTCCGATCTATTAAAGAGAAAAGGATTAACAAAAATATTAGTCGGGTAGTTAACAATAAGGATTATGAGTGTGAGATCTTTCCGCGTGCATTTCGTGATTTAATCACGGTGAGCCTCTTTACCATTACTTAAATTAAAACATCGGAATTCAAATCCTCCTCTTTAAAGATCCCGTTTCACCGAAAATATCATATTTTTTATGCCGAAACGTGATCTCTTTCAGGGTGATTGTTTTTTATTCCATTTTATTTTAATAAATACCCGGTTAAAGCGCTTTTCAGGGAACCGTTTGAAAACCGCCTTTTAAGAGCCGAGGCATGAAAAATTTTTGTTTAACTTATATTAGAAAATAAAATAGCAGGATTTTTAGGCTCTCTAATTTTTAAATACGTATTAAATACTCCTTGAAAACGAAAAAATCTTCATTATTTTCCTTTTATTGCTACCATTGATATCTAGAGAGTCCGTGAACTATTATTATGTAAATTTGGCTGTAAATCAAAATTTGGATGTAAATGTCGTCATATATTTAAATGAATGGTCTACTTTTCTATAGTATCCCTCTGTTACTGAGCTTTGATCATTTTTTACTCTACAATGAAGCAGTTTTTATCTGATAGACGATTACAGAATGATAACAATTTTCGGTCTATGGAATGAGGCGGGGAAGAGCGCCTTTTGTGATTGTCTTTAGCTTGAATCAATGATCGGGAGAAGAAAAACAACATTTATACGATATAGATGTAAACACATAGGTATACATGTTTTTCATCTTTTAAGATGCTTCAATAGGTGCGTATTCAATCCGGGCATCATGGGAGTGTCTATATATAGATCCCGGATTTCCGGGTCTCTCCCGGAGCCCTATCTTCTTGAACATCGATCCATAATTCCAAAATTATATTTTTCAAAATTCATCTTCGAAATGTTTCATTTACGGAAATATCGGGGTCTCTATTCATTGGAAACCTTTGATTAATTTCAGAAAATAATTATGGCATTTTCGATTTCGTTTTTTAAATAGAATTTATCCACAGCACAGAACGGAGAAGCTTGGAAATTTTAGATATGAGTTAGGAGCATTTATCTCATTTATTGAAATATAAAAAATCTTGGGATACTTAATATACCCTTAGCCTTGAAGTTTTCCCAAATAGAGGAATTCATCGTTTAACGAGAATGTGATAATTTCTCCTATTATTAGGCTTGATCGAAGTATCAAGTAAGTAAAAAAGGAATTAAAATCCATCTAAAGAACAAAAGAATCCATCGATGTATAATCTAAGGAAAATCACAAAAATTCATCACTGCTCCTAATATTGCTCTTATTCTACATTTCTGCAAAAGCAATCCTTCTATAGTTTGTCAATACAACTAAAAAACCCTTATCTCTTGAAGGCATTTTTTGAAAGCTATTTTATTTCTTGAAAATCCAACGAATTGCTTTATTCGCCTCTATTAAACGGAAATGCATAGCAAATGTGTGAACGACGCCCTCAATGTTTCATCTGAGGAAATTAATTGATACTGTATTTACTTAAATATTTCATATTTATTTCTAACGACTGACTGAAGCGACGGAATCATTTTAATCAAAAACTCGCAATTTGACGCGATGCAAACCACATTTTTTGTCGGAAATGAAATACGTGAATTTTAATGAATTCAATCTGAGTGCCAATTCGCGATTTTAATTCGATTTTTGCAACGGAACCGCATCTCCGTGTGTCCATTCAGTGCACGGCAGCCCAGGTAAACGTAAGGGCGATCAATACGAATCGCCTATCAAATACCATTCATCCAAAGAACCGACTGTATTTTTACATTTATTTATTTTGTACGAATAAGCAATAATTTGAGAGGAAAACAGAAAAGAAGGAAGGCAGCAAGTCATGCATAGTTCTTTAAGAAACAATACTATCACAACAATATCAACGAAACTGCAGACATGGGGAACATTCGTTATATTTTGCACGTACAGTAGCGCAGAATGGTCGGGCATAAGGTACTTGCATTTATCTATAAGATGAAAGAAAGTATTTGATTTTGGTATCAATATTTTATATAATACCGCCGCATTTAGTCACTAGGGAAGGTGGCGACATCAATTTAAAACCACACAAACAATATTACGTATTTAAACCTATGCAACTGCAGAACCAAATATAAATTTAAAAATACTGTCCGTTGACTACAATATTTCACAATGTATACTAATTTAAAGTTACAACTGCTATGATGTACGAAAAATAAATAAATAATAAAAAGAAATATACAAACACCATAAACACCATTTCAATCTAACAATTAATTAGAACGATTCTTCAGATATGTATTATACAAATATAAATTACGAATATATACATTATCTTAACTTAAATAGAGCGAAGTAAATCATAATACGTTATAAATGACCTTAAAATTTACTTAAACTAGCATTAGCACCACTTGTCAATGGTTTTATCCCTTGAGATTTTTCAGGTTCCTGATAGGCCTTTCGTGGAAGCTATCACTCGTCAAGTTATTTCTTTCTAATTCATCCGCTTAGAGAAGCATTCATGGAGGAATTTAAATCCTCTTTTACTGTTTTTTAAGAAAAATCGTATCAGACAAGCATTAATGGCAACGTTTTGAAGTTTCTCTTTATAATGAGAAGAAAATATTTTGGAGATAGACATTTCATAGCCCTGTCCAGCGATTGGATGCTTTAAAAAGACCTGTCACATTCGATAAATTCTCGAGAATGATAAAATTGATACAGGAATTCACTTCTATGAATAGTCATCATTATCTGATTTTCGTACATAAAAATGTTGCAAATTGGTTTTGACGATTTGATTCAATCATTTCCTCTAACACAAATTCTTCCTTTCATATCACGTTTTGCGTGACTTCCTTCTATTATTCATGAAAACTAAGAAACACTACAACAGCGTTAGATATGCAGGTTTACTGGAAAATAAATGACCAAATTTTTCTCCGAAAAGATTTCTAAAGTGATTCTGAGGACTTAGAAGAGGTATAAGTTTTTTTTTGACCGCTCCATCGTTACAATAGTCGATTCTTACGTTGCAGAATTTTACTTTAAATCGCATTTAAGCATTTCTGGCGCAAAAATTATTTATTTTAGCTAAATCAAAGGTTATCTTAATTCGATTCTAGGCGATTTGAAAATACTCCCATAAAGACCAAAGGAACGAAAATTGAATAAGTTTCTTATTTTTAGTAGAATATTTTCAATGTTTTCAATTGCGAGAATTCTGAAAAAATATACAAAATATTGTAACATTTTATTGTAAAACTTGACGAACAGGCAATCGTGGAATTCGAGCTCATGCATTTTCTCATAAGTGGGCAATTATTGCCCATTTTAAACAAGAATGAACGAAAGTCTTTGGAAGCCATTTAAGATTTAAAAAATTGCTGTATCAAATTTACGTAGGGGATGGTGGGACGAAGTTGGGCACCATCTTTTTAAATGACACGGCGAATTGAATATGTACACAAAATAATTACTTTATTGTTTTAGATAATCTTGAACATAAAAATAGCAAAAGAGGCTTAAGTAATATGCATCGAAAGAAAAGTCTCCTTTTGCCCCACCGTGCAAAAGAAAAAGTTATTTTCGGTTGAAGGAGTGGATAAGCAAACCGAGAATTACTCCTTCCATCTCCATCTTTAGTTTGTAATTATTCCTTAAAACCACTTGTCAAGTATTTCTCTTACTTGATGCTCGTCTGAGGGGGTCCTCTCTGAATTTCTCAAGATCACCCAACCTTCTTTCTTTCAAGGACTCACTGTCTGACAGTGAGATCATAAAATATCAAAGCATACATCACTGACCATCATGACATAGGCCAGGCCTGGGGAAACATGCTTTTACTACAAGACTCCTAAAGTAGAAATGTTAGAATGGATTAGAATATTAGAATGAATAATGTAAAATTTTATTATGTTATTTCTATTTTATCTACTATAAATACTACTATAAATATTTATAATTATACTCGAAAATAATATATCTTTGTAATATTTTGCTTGGAGAGAATCCCTTGAAAATAAAATAAAAAATATCGTTCCGTTTCTGAATCGTTTAAAAACCGTTCCACTTATCGCAAAAAACGTTGCCAAAGTGGTAAAACATACGAAGCCGCTCTGCGTGATCCTTTGTTATAAAATATTTGTTTTCATTTTGCATAATTTTAATAATAAATATTAATAATAAATAATAATAATAATAAATATTAATAATAAATAACAATGAATAAATATTAATAATAAATAACAATAAATAAATATTAATAATAAATAACAATAAATAAATATTAATAATAAATAAAATGGCGTTTCTGGTTGTTGAAGATTTATTTTTCAGATTTTTCATACATAATAGATGATTAAATTCTGGATTAGTATAGCTTGTGTAATCTTGTAGTTTATGAGCGGGATTTTTTAATAGTTACGTTCTGTGATAGCAACGAAAATTTGTGTCGCTGTAGAGTAAATGAACGTCGAAGTTTTATGTAATAATAATGGGCATGCCGTTTCCAAAATCTATTCGAAAGTATATTTCGTGTGGGCTGAATGTAAAGAGGATAAAATAAATTAAGGAAGACTTCGTGTTCCTAATCAGATGGATAGAAGAACAAATGAATATGGGAGGAGATGAAAGGGTAAGAAAATAAAAGATAAAAAGTGGTGAAGAGGATATTGGAAGGCATCTGATAGAAAACAATGAATTTTAAATCCTTCGTGGAGTACGATTGGAAGGCAATCAAACTCTCCCTTCTCTTAAAATTGCTGCATAAATTAACATCTTCGATAACCTTTCTAAAGGAAATCAAAATTAGCATACTAAGTAAGATATAATTGCATGCATTTTTCACGAGAACGTATTGGTTTTTCTGGGAATATAAGATTAACTACAAAAAATGCAGTCACATTTCATCTTAAACATTAACAGCATCATGGTTATTTAAATAATGTAAAGTTAAAGTACCAAGGAGTGTACAGGCAGGTGATGCGATCTTTACAGATTCCACCTTTACACAATTATATTCCACGTTTACAAGGTCCACCTTTAGTTGTATGTTTGCATTCCTATTCTAAATTCGAACAAGCGAGTTCTTAGTTCATTACATTCATGGGCTGCAACGATTAGTAAATCCTCGCTATTTCTAGGGTTATATTAACAGTTTTCGTAAATTTTATTTTTCGCTTTTATAAAAATCTGTGGTGCGTCGGGCAGCACGACCGGCCAAACGTACTAACAAGAACTATATCTTCTTTTCTTTTCTCTGATTTCACTTTCTTTTCTTTTCCGCTTGTGCTAGATCCTTGGTTGAGCTGAATGCGATGACACCGGTTGGGTAGAATGAAATGCTGGTGGGGAAGGTAAATGCGTGATTCAACTGTGGCCGTTTCCTCGCGACGGAACTAAGTTTCCGCGCAAAGGATGGTTGCGGACAGACTCCTTCGGCCTAATCCTTTTACAAATGGGATGTATTTTCCAATTGATCCCTCAGAAACTTGTGTCAAAATAGAGGGACTGATCAGGCGCTAGGAATAGCGCCATCTTGCGCTCGTCTGAGGAACCCGGTTCCAGTTTAAATCTTCCGCCGGTTATTGGGAATATTGCGGACAACTTGAAGTACCACAGAGTATGTAGGCAGATGGCTCGACATTTGCCTATTCAGGCGAGTAATTGCTGGACGATAAACATGATGTTCGAGGCAGAGAAAATTTGATAAAACTTAAAAATGAAAGTTTCTATACACTCCAAAAGCATGAAGATCGAAACTATTTCTGACAAAAAAAAATTATCGGAGGATTGATCGTGTCAGCTGCAGAATGGCGTGGGAATGATTTACTGAAAGCTGTACAAATTTTACTTTGTAGCATTGTGCCATCTTACAAGGAGAGACTCTCACTTTTGTCCGGGGATTTTGATGAAACTTTGTGCAGTGTTGCAGTACGTAGAGCAATGAAAAAGTGTGACGGCGTTCGTCTGAATGGGCCTTAGTTTCAAGCAACGACAAAATAACTGTCTATATTCAGTTTCCTGTCTCTTTGTACTAGTAAGGATTTCGTAGGACCATTATTCCTGATTTCAGTGTACTAAAGAAAAAGTCTGTAATCGATTCACGATGATGAAAATGATCTTTTTCTTTTCTTTCTTAACATTTATTATAAGGATATTTTCGAGTCATCTGGAATCGAACCAAGGATTTACTGCGCAAAAACTATCGATATTTAATACACAATTATGCATGTATTTCTTGAATTTCTATCTCGTCAGGAAGTAGTGAAATTGATTACCGAAAAATGGCTTACATTCATTTCTTTCGAGAAATGCTGAAATCGGATAAATAAATTAATTATTATAAAGACAATGGTGTTTATTATATAAAATTTTAGAAAGCAAACGCTATTTATGATTGCGAAATCCTAAATTACTTGAATGCAAGCTCCTTTTGTGTTCTTAGGATAGTCGTTAACTACCTTCAATGGAAAAATATCGCTTACGAAGGTTACTTAACAGGAATACAAATTGAGCATACTATTTATTATTATTAATAAGTCAATAGTAAGTATCAAGGAAAGAATTTAACGAACGAAAAGAAAAATTTAATGACAAATATACCAGAGAACATCGCGCTCTTTCATGCATACTCGGCTAGCATGGGCGTGTATATGGTCGTATATTGCCTATACTCCGGTTATCAATTTTCAATTATTTATTGCAGCGAAACTAAGGCCTATTCAGACGAACGCCGTTACACTTTTTCATTACTCTACTTACTGCAACACTGCAAAAAGTTTCATCAAAATTCCCGGACAAAAGTGAGAGTCTCTCCTTGTTAGTAACTACTCTGACGACTTTTCGATTTCAAATCGCTGAATGCAAAACTTAAGACATGTAATTAAAAATTGCCCTCGGAAAGTCGATCGCAGTAAATGAATATCCAATGTTTGAACTGGACTTATGAAGATTAACTTTTACATTAATATACAGCGAGTAGCAGTAAGACGTGTGGCCGTGTGTACAACCAAACTATAGCACCTAGATAACTGTGTTATTAGCGCATCTGAATTTATCCAGAAAAAGATACTAGTACCATCTGTTCTCGCTATAATCTGGTAAAATATATATTTTATTCTCCAGACCCAAAATCCTGAAAATTCGGTCTCCAGACCGAAAATATCGCGTTAGCCAAAGATAAGAAACACGACGTAGCGTATTCCCACTCTAACCTAATTCGTCCTTATTTCTACATATTTTTCTACGTTTCAACCGAACATTATTTACAAATAAAGTCCCAATTATTATCCAAATATTTTTATGCATCTAAGATTGCAATAGTAATTAATATATCGTTAAAATAATCCTATAAATATGATAACTATCTGTGAAAGAGAAATGCCGAGATAAGCACGACGAACTCAAGGAAAGATCGCGCGAAGGATTTAAGAAGAGATGGAAAGAGAGAATTTTTGAGTACGTTATAGGCTCCGACTCAAATATTACCGCTTTTCGAGGCTTTTCTCAGTGTTGCCAGTCAGTCGTAGTAAGTAGTTTTGCAAGTAGTTTCTGAGAATTCCGACTCAAGCGCTCGCAAAGTGTTGCGATAATTTATTCCCCCACTGTACATCATCGTGATTTGAAAGAATCGAAGATGCATTCCTTATCCCAGAAGGAAGCCTTTCTATAACAGTACTGGAGTGCATCATACAATCTAATTTACGAGAATGCTATGTGGCCTCTCTGGTTTTCATCAAAACCTAACATTTGGTTGTCATTTTCACGAGCAATGGGTTCACAAAAATAGTTGTTAACAATCAATACCTATTTACGACAACAAAGTCGTAGGAGGTTAAAATAATTCAGTGATGGATAGACAATGAATTCACTGTCATCAGGGTGGAAGGACTAGAGATGGACCATTTTTCTTTTGTTATTGCTTTCTCATCTTATTAATCGAATCATCAGTGGCGTCCATTTCTACTTATTACGTGATTTTAAGACCAAATTGTGAGTACCTACTTAACTCCTCCTAATATTAGAAACTTCTTAGATCGAATGATTATAATTGCACGACCCCCAGCAGCAACCTGTTGACGTAGTCCTCATGTTGATTAACAATTCGGCCCCTTTAATATAATCATCCCAACGAGAGATGCAGTCACTGATTTATTCATTATGTGCACGGCATCAGAAAATAAATTGGACCGCTACATCGTTAATCTCAGAGATTCTAATTTCCAATCTTTAATATATCAGTAATTATTATGAAAATATCCTTTCTCGTGAAAATCCAGGATATGAAAATATAATCAGTCAGGAGGACCTTGCAATCAAAATAAAATATTTATCATATATTTTATTGAGTAATATTCTTCCTTCTTCCCTTCCTAGGCTATTCCTTCCTTCGTAACTACTCTTTCCCTTTTTATTCCACAATTTGTTTAAATGATTGAGATTAAGGCGAGATTGAGACTAAAAAGTCTTTTGTTTCATTTCGAACCTGTCGAAAACGATGTTGATAGAAACATAAATAATGTTTGCTTAAATAGAAATCGAGTGAAAAACTTTAGGAGTGTATGTAAAAACACCTACGGTATCATCTTAGGAAAAAAGATCCACAACATATTTTTCTTTGTAAATTAATTATTTCGGTATCCTTTTACATAGACCACTTGGCATATAGAACAAAATGCTACGATTTATTAAATAAACAAATATATTCAGTGAGTTTTTTCAATGGATTTCATTTTTCTATTTTGTATTTTCTTGCTTTTGACTTCTTTCACTTGCCTGGAAAATGGCATTATAAAAATAATCCGATCCGAAACCTTAAGTATCAAGTAACCAAGAAATTTTATCGCTGTTTCGTGCATTAAAAATCAAATATTCCAGAGTTAAAGCATCTACAGTATAGGTTATTTGTAAATATATATTGGTATAATATGATTTTTAAAATTTTCATAATATTTAAATGTAACTGTCATATCGTCTCTCACTATCTGGCATGCAGTAACTTAATCTTCCTTTTTCTTAAGTTATAACCTTTATAGCAAAATGTACTACTATTATCGCATAAATCTGATCCTTCTGAATATTTAACAATTTAATTTCTCCCTCTTCCCTAACACAGTGGTTTTATATATAGCAAATGAAAAAGGAATCGAATTATTCTTCTGAAATTTTATTCTACGTGAAGTATAGCTTCCACACAAAGTCTCGATGTGGAGGGTATTCGTTTATTCGGTAGTTTAAACAATAACACTTTTAATTTAAATTGTTACCTTCGGAATCACTTCGAAGAAAATCATCCATAATTTTCAGAACGAAATAATTGATTATCTGAATTTTGATTCACAACATGCAATTTTAAACCATCTACAATATTGAAAGTATTTGAAAAATTATGTTGCTGAATTTAGATTTCCAAAGTTGGTAAAGACTAATGCTTTCCTTATCATAAAATATCCTGCACCATACATTTCATATGGACCTCTTTTCTCCATATATTCTCATGAGAGTCGAGTTCAACAATCGCCTTTGTCCGCAAGGGGACGGGTTGTTTACAACCGCAAAATTACACTAAGTTTTTGTAATTTTTGTCTAAATTCTCTCAATTTTGACTTGATAATGTTATACTTCGCCCAAAATAAGAAGGTTAATTAAATTTCCTTTCTTTTGGTTCTTGTTTCGATTTTGTAGGACCATTATTTCTGATTTAATTTTGCAAAAGAAAAAAGTCTCCAATCGATCAACATGAACCTTCCGTGCATTTCGTATGGAAGTATTTTCGCGTCATCCTGTCGAACTAAGGATACTTTGGACAGATATATGTCAGTAAGTAATTCCATTGGAAAATTCTACTATATCTATCATTCCAGCCAAAAACTCCTTTAACGACTGCCAAATATTTATAATCCTATCACGTCGGAAAGTGCGTAAAATTAATTTCCGAAGATTTCTCCCATGTATTTCTTACGGGAGTTTACTGACACCGGATACACACATGGGTGATTATTATACAAGATTTTACAATGATAGATGCGGATTTTCTAGCTGTAGAAAGTAAAGCAAACCGGAAATCCCTTTCTTTCTAATTCGCAAAACACTTATTAAAACTTAACAACCAAAAAAACCTCCTCTTTTTTTGTAATATAAAATAAATAAAAATTTCTCGTTTGTCGGTTATAACGCTATTCTGCTCATAACGCGGTAATCCCCTACATCATCTAGTTTTCACTGTTTTTGGATATCTCGGTCATTTACCTGTGTTTTCGTTAGCTGTCAAATTCGCTGAACAGGAAAAATGAGCTGCTGATGAAAAGGGTTATGTCGATTCCAGAAGATTTGACGTCACGTCTGCGAACAACATGCCATTCGGATTTAAGTCTGGAAATTCGTCTTAAAAAATGCCAGGCAAAAAACAAGATAAAAGCTATCACTCATTATATTTATGAAGGGAGAAAATTTTCATCTACGTCAAGTACTATTTACTGAAACTACTTTCATATAATTTAAGTTTAACAATAATCCGATTATGTAGTAACATATTGGCGGATAGCCAAGTAAGAGCGCCTGCGCTAGCAGTCCCGGGTTCGATTCCCGATTATCATCCAGCAGCTTGATGAATAAAGGCGGAATGCCGCCTTGCTTGAGGTCTCAATGGAAAGGCGCGCTGCGGACTTAACTTTTTATTAACAAATTGGTCTAAAGAAAGTTGGGATGGACGAATTCATAAGACAAAATTAATGAATCTCCATTCACATAAAACACTTAATTCTAACAATTATATTTATTAACACTCCTAGCTTACGAGTATTGCTACATTTAGAATAGTAAAAATTGAACAAAATATTTCGGTTTCTACATATTACGATTTTATTTATCACTTAATATTTTTAGAAATAAAAAACACCTGAAATAACATTTAAAAATATATGCGTATTGATAGTAGGAAAGAGAGAGTAATTTCGTAAGTGGTGCAAGGGAGATTCTTGGTTGTCTTAATTCCCTCTGCAAAATCCTTCGTTCGTTTCCTTCCCCTAAAATTACGCAATTTGAGATCATGGAAGAGAGATTTTTAACGCTGTCGAGAATGAAGGGATGACAATTGGTTGTCTTTTCATGAGAAAAGTGATTGTAACGAATGCGGCAGTTCACTGCTGTATCTGAAGGTATAGACCGTAGCAAAATTGTTTCACTACAGCAACTATTGAATTAAGTACTGAATTATTGTATTAGTGCTTCCACAGCTGAGGTCATTTCACTCGTGGGAATCGAACCTGGGAACGCTTTCAGTCGAACGCGCCACCCACTCCGATATCCTAATTACTGAATTAGTTGTGATAAACTACCACTGCTAATTGAAGCGCTACTTCCGAATCTGAAAAAGTCAAACTGATGTTTTTCAATCTCTACGCTTTGGCAAATTCTTTGACTCATGCTGGTAATTCTATTTTGCTATCAATTAAATTCTCTGTAAGCGCAGCGTTCAATCTGAGATTATTAAAAGCCAAGATTTGAAGAAGCCTCCATAGAAAAAACACTATCGCCCCCCTCCTTGGTAATGGCCGTTCCTGGAGGATGTTTTAATTGATCAGCGTAGAGTGCGCACGCGCCGTCTCGTACGTCCGGGCTTTAGTGTAAGGAAGGCTGCTAGCGGAGGAGGACTTGGACTAGAAAGAGGTGAGTCAATTTGAGGCGACGTAGTTGAAAATCGCATTCTACTGCGGCGTAGTTATGTATTTCTCACGCAACAAAGCACCTATGTCCCTCACTCGAAGCTCTGCATTGTTGCTCAGGTGTATTGTTGGTTTATCCGGCGTACGTTGGAATTGCGTAGTGAGCTCGTCTTACTGGTTAATTAATGGTCGTTCCGGAAGACCATTCGGTGAGCAAGCCTTTACAGTGATACTCATTTAGGGTGATAGCACGCCTTCATGGAAGAGACCCCAGCGCCTCGATCGATATTCAGCCTTCCCCCTCTCCTTCACCCACAGCTGCTATTAGAACGGCACCATTTGATCTGTTAAACCATCGAGGAAGTAAATCCGCGGCCCACATTTTTTATCGTCGACTAATGAAAGTACCTTCCTAGCAATTATCCAAGACACCTGTTGACGCTTGTAAAAATGGTCTTTATCTCCACGGTGTCGCTGTAGTCAGGTCGCCCTTGATGGTATGTACCAAACCAACGAATCGCAGACGATGGGGGGAAATTGTTATTGATTTCGCGAATATATTCAGTGTAAAAGTGTTGAATAACTTCATTATTATCTTATTATGACTTAAAATGAAATATTTGATTTACCGTAGTTATGAATAATTTCGTAAAAGATTAAGAATGCGGAAGAATTTTTAAGTATTCCTTCTTTCCAGACTTTTTTCCTTTAATCTCCAAATTAAACTTATGAGCATCCACGTACCCGGTTAAGAGGCTTTTTAGGGCACCGAGCGAAAACCACGTCATAACCTATTATATTACGATGTTTTTGTTCCTTTCGCATTAGTAAACCAAACGGAATTGCTTTTTGATTCTTTGATATTTAAATAAGTACTTCGCATCTTCAAAACGAAAATGAGTCTTTAGACAGCTTTGCCTGGCTCAGTAGCTATATCTAGGGAGTCAGCTAACTGTTGTTGTGCCACCTTCTTGGTATACTTTCTATGGATTATCTGCTTTTGGTCATTTTCACTCTTTGATGTTGTTAAGGAAGGATAATTTCAGTCTATCGGAGAAGGGAAATATCCACGGTATTAGAGCGTCTTAAATAGTGTGAAACGGACCGAGATATTAAGCGTCTGAAGCGAGAGCGTTTTGTAAACGTTTGTAATTTTTGGAAAGGAGTTGTATTTAAATGAAGATCGCTACAGGTTGATATTCAGTACATTTTCTTCGTTCAGGGAGATATTTTCTATCCTCTAACCTAATTCATTTCAGCAATTATTCACCGGAAGAGTGAGTGGAAGAACATAACTTAGTGAATCCTCAGCGATTTCCCTCTCAAAATGAACAAGGACGAATACAATTATCATTAAATTTGCTCATTTGTGCTGACAGAAACCTAATAGTTTTCAACTAGCATATACTAAGACTCTTACAACATTTGAATACCTTAAATATATGATAATTTATTGAATTTATAAGTCTCATACAATTAGGCACCAGCCTCATCCACCCTCAGTAAGAACGTGTTTACGAATTTTCTACAATATACTACTATCTTTGGCAAATTTTTCAAGGCACGACGTGTTAACGTGTACTTGTTTTTTTACCTCCAGGAGAGAATTTTATTTTAATAAGCCTACGTAGTATGTTTTTAGAATATAATACGTAATCAATACCACTATATAATGTAAAATCCATCTAGAATACACAAATATTATGATAATATTACCCATGACTGAATAATTTGACTATCCAGGCCGTAGTGAAGCAATTGAATGATCCATGGCATTTATTTTCATGTATTTGATCTAAAAAATCGAATTTCAACTCTCATAGGAAGGCATCGGTTGCGCTTTAGTTTCATTCAGTCTCATATATTTTAAGTTATTCTTTTCCGTGTGTTTCATTATAACAAAAGGCTAGCAATAGATTCTTATGATGACGGAAATAGACTTCGTGTTGAAATGAAATTTAAAAAGTTCTTTTAACTTTTAGAAGCTAAATTTCCATCATGCTAAATATTTACTCATTTTAAAATGTTTTTAATACACATCATGTTGAATAATAAAAGGCTTCATCATTATAAATTAAGAGCCTCTTATTATAACATAGCCTGATGTTACAGGAAATTTTAAAATATTTAATGAATTTTTTTTTATTTTTAAATCTTTATTATATATGAAATGTTTTGTAGTTTTTTTATCTAATTTTATATTTCTTAAAAATACTGGCATTGTTCAAGAAAAAGCTTAGCAGAAAATTAGCAGAACAATGATTTCTTCTTGGTTAATCATTTATAATGAAGGATTTGATGTTCTTCTATTAAAACAAATGCAATGCATTGTTTTAAGAATGCCCCTAATTTATTTACGTAGTTTTATTGTCATACGTTTAAAGTAGATTTAGATTTCTCATCACTAAAGAGGCCTTTTTACAGTAACGGGAAAACCCAACTTCAAGTGTCCAAGAGAAAGAGAAGGCAAGTGGTAGTTATAGCAACACTAGGTTGTGACATACCGAAGTTTAAGGAATCATATGACCTTTTTTATTTAGGTAAAAAAATTTTGATAATCTTGAAAATTTTGGCTATGTAACTAAAAAATTAGGAACAACACATGAAATTGGGAATAAGAAATTTTTTTGCAAAAATGTATATTTAGAGTACACAATTGTATGGACATTGGAAAATCTAAAAGTGTCGGTTGGAAGAAATGTAAATGTGGATTTGGATGACAAGAAAAGCAATATGGTCTTGAGGGAAATGAAAGAGGAATTTTATGAAATAGAAAATTAAATTTGTTAGACATGCTTTAACTCATGGAAACGAAATATAATGTTGAAAAAAGTAGAAGTAAAAAAGGAAGGAAGTTTCTGAATGACATAAAAAGTACTATTGGAGTCACAAATTAAATAAACCTTAAATTAATCTAAAAGTTATTCCTTAGCCACTAGATGGATTTTATAGATTCTGCTGAAGAGGCTATGCGTCGACTCTGCTAGGGATGACATCTCCCTAAATTTTGGGGAAGACCTTTAGGGAGTGGTCTGAGATGAGCTCATTTTATCTCCAAACAAGGAAATGGCTTTTTATGGTGTGCATCCAGGAAGAATAGGTTTGGAAAACGTCCGTTCCTTCCCTTGGAATCGTTTTTACGTTTGTTAGGAAAGCTTATGGGAAAAATATTAGGACAATTGGAGATTTAATATTTAAACAAGTTCTCTTTCGAAATTCCACCTATATTCCCTCAGTAGTTGATCAATTATATCAAAATTTTCCCGTTTTTCGTTTAATCCCCTCTTCTCTTTTCATACTTTTTATATTTATAGAGAGTATAGAATCTAAGAAAAATTTAATATCTCTCTTTTATCCTCATATAAGAATATCATACGAGGTTATGGAGGGCATAATTTCGCCTAATAAAGGATCATATAATAAAAAGAACAACAGATCACTAAACGCTGTACAATTATATCATAACACTTTTAAGAGGACCGCTAAAATGTATTAATCTAAAATTCACATTTCTGCTGAGGCACATATGAACCCACACCTGGAATCGAACCCGGGATCCCTTTCACTAGAGATGAACGAGATACCCTCTTGGCTATCCAGGAGTAATGTAATATAATACTAAATATCGTATTAATAGATGAAAATTATTCCAAATTAAGATAAAAGTTTTCAGATTCTGATCTTCACTAGAAATTTAATTGCTCCTATAAGTTAATTAATAATTGCCGCTATTTTCACGGATACGCTGTAGTTTTCTGAGATTAAGTTTTTATGATTTCTGTATCAGTCATTTCATTTTTTAAATATCCTCTTTAGCATCTTTTCATCGCTTGATATCCTCATGGGTATCGCTGAAGCTTTTCTGTTATGGAATTAATTTAAATGGAAATATTCCACGGATTGGTTATTATCATATTCCTTCACATTTTAAAGCAAAATTGAGGAAATGAAATTCATAATCAGTTGCTTTTTAAAATTATTCTTAGCTCTTAGAGTAAACATACACTCTTTTGAGATAAAAATATATCACAATATAGATACTGCATTTACTCTGGAATAGAGGGGATCATTGCTGTATGGTTTTCAATTTATAGCGTATCAAACGTGTGCAATTGCGCAGCTTAGATCAGGAAAATTCAATTATGGCATTATTTTAGTATATACTACGAGGTTCATGGGATTGTATTCTTGATCTATCTTAATGCATACCATGGACAATTGTGTTAGACGCTCCCTGCCTTTTCCCTTCAATGTTTGGTGAAAAAATGCGTCTTATACGCGGGTTTTAGAGAACGAATGCTGCGTTTCATCTTTTAAGCCAGTAATCCTGAAATTCACGGGGTCCTTCGATACTTAAAAGACGCTGAACCGACAAAAGCATTGTTTTCGTCCTCTTAATTCAGTAACAGTCGTATTTCCTTTTCTTACAGTAATTGCGTATCCGAAATAAGGTCCACATGGCTATCAAAATGCATAGTTTAACCTTATAGTTACATAACCTGAAGGGTAAGTTCAACCAACAGATCTTAGGCCCGTATTATAAAACACTTTAAACCGATGGTTGGTAGGCTGAAGCAATGAGCTGACCGAGAGTAATTTCCATACCCTTTGTTGTGTGGTTTGTTTAAACAATACAGCATCGCAATGTTCGCCGCTCATTCTCAATAGGATTTATCATTGTGTACTCTCGTACAAGAATTACTGGAATTTTCTAATTCTTCCTCGATGAAATACCCATTCAGTTAATCGCTTGAAGCAGAAATCCATCGAATTAATGCTGTAAAATGCGGCATTTAAGACAGTACTGCCCTCTTTTTCGATTGTCCGTACGTGCGCTCAAGGTCACCCTCACAACAATCGATTAGATGGAGTATTTTTGGGAGTCAGAAATGGCGGCTCTCGCGCTGGATCTCTTTTCCTCAGATATGCACCCGAGAATTTCTCGGGAAAATCTTGGGTCTTGGCGGCCATATATTTTTTTTATTAACTTAGCAGGCAGAAAAATCAATTCTTGTGCACCCTCAAGGTTACGTCAGTGAAATGAGCTTACATTGGTAAGACGCTTTTTCATGGCACCGAGAGTTCAGCAAAATGGCGTGTAAACTGGTTTTACTGCATTTCGGTTGAAATTCAAGAAAGTTTCTCCTTTTAAGGTAATCAATAATCTCAAATTTCAAAAGATTTTCTCTTTCTTTAATTTTATATGTGGATCTCTTTCTCGTCTCATAACTCAGCTTATCAAAATTTTAGTGACCAAATTTTAAATGAATTGTGTATCTTGAAAAGTCATCTTGTCGTTGATGTGGAATAACTAATTGGTCCAAAATGCTGTACCAAAATCTTGAAAATTCTTAAGCGGTTAGAATGCATTCAATTTTGTAATTTTTACAATGAATTTATCTTATTTACTTTCAAGTCAATCGATTTTTCCTAAGGTTGAACCCGATTAATTAATGAATTCATAAACGCAAATATATTAAGGAATACAAAACTTATTTATTTTATTTTAAATTTAGAATAGTTGAATTCCGGGATAGGATAATGTGAGTCTTGGAATCCCGGGACTGAGGAAAACCCGGAAAATTTTAATTATTCTTCGGCAGAGTACATAAGACGCTGACTGAGATTCGTCACGAGGGTAAAACCTTAGAAGATGATCTTCTTTGGCAGAGAAGCGTCTGTCCTTGAATGAGAACCCTTAGGAATTGCATATCGCGAGATCTTCCATTTGAAAAGATTCCATCATCAATCGAAAGAAAGTTATCCGTCCGCTCCTGCAAATCAACTCTGACGAGAATCATTTCTACTTCTGTTTGTTTGTGTTCGGCTTTACCTGAGAATTCTGAAGGCTTTCTTCACTGCGTTTTCTTTTATCAGCCAAAGGTTTCCCCAGTCTTTGAAGCGCTTCTTCATGTACATGCCTCCTTTTTTACTCTAAATGGCGACCATTTGCTTGCTAATCATCTCGAAAATACAGCACGTTGAACGCCGCGCCAAATTTGTTTTCAAGAACATTGTTTATCAAGCAACGATTGTTGAAATAAATTGACGCTATCACGGGCGATTACCAAAACGTAACACGTTTGAAACGATATTAACTTGTGCATTTGTTTCCGTAAGAATTAAGTGGATAAAACTATTTGTTGTGTTCAGTCTTTATGCTGTGCGTTTCCTAAATACCGAAGTGAAAATTCATCAAGTTTTCGTGGCGGTAAAAAGACATGGAATTGATCTTGTGAAAATGCAATTCATGTCGTTGAGTGTATCGATTCGTCTTTTTGGTGCTCATGAACGTCAGGATTTGAGTGTTGACAATGACTTAGATTGGAAATAAAATACATTTACGGATACTTAGGAACTAAATTTCTTCCTCGGAGTAATTTATTCCATCCAATTAGAAAAATGAATTGAGAAGATCCCATTCGTTCCAGCATAGATAAAAGTGAACATCAAGAAAAATATTAATATAAAAATATGTTATCAACCAAGCTCAACTTAAATTATTCCTATTAGACAGAAGACAAGAATTTGCTAACTGAAATCATCATATGCTGTATTTCACATATTTAAGGTGAAGTGATAAGCAGTTGTAAATCTTGGGGTCAATATAAACAAGTTCATTCTCTTCAAAACAATTAAAATAGACTTGAGTAATTGCACATCGTCTTCTGTAGTAAGAGCATGCATCCCCTGCCACACGCCGAAATGCGGCTTGCAGGGTACGTATTAAGATGCAGATGTAGCTAATGTCTAAGATAAGACTAGAAGTTTGAATTTAAATCAAGGTGATGAGTTTTTAACTATCACTAAATTTATTACGACAAAATGGTGTTCTAAAAGTTGATTGGAGATGATTTCATAAATAAACAGTCTTGAATCACACTCTTAACAAGTACCATCTTCCTATTCAGAAATACCTTATCCATCATCGTCAGCTGTGACACTTTTCTTCATTAAAAGAAATTTTTTCGTGTGTATGCCTCTCTTCATGATAGACTTCCAAAAGATCCAGCCTCTTACTGTGAATTCTGTTGCATTTATTTATTCATAAATTCGATTTGTCGCACGGCAATCACGCTGACGTACAACAATGAAAGTCTTAACAATCATTCGATCACAACCATTTGTTGTAAATGGACAGTAACAGTTTTAAAGGTTTTATCTGGAGGAACGATTACTTCTGACAAATAATAAATAAAATAGTGGATAATCAAAAATGGGAATGTATCATTAATTATGTAATAATAATGATGCAAATAATATGTACGGTACGGAAACAGTAGAGAATGTCTGAGTGACTCCACTTGATATTATGCAGTAATTCTTATTTACGGTTAATACAGGGAAAATACTGCGTCTTTTCAATGCTTATGTAAGGTATTCCAACGTGCTTTCGGGTTTCCTACAAGCAATTTACCGGGAAAGAACCACTTCTTACTGCAGGTATTCCGATGCCCTTTAACCATATTTTGGCGCCTCTTGATCATTGGCGCAAACATTATGCGCTTATTTCACTGGCTTTGCTTGCTCAAGCATCAAACGGAATATTTTTCGTTCCCTCCAAAAATAAAATTTCGCACCTCCTGCCGATCTCAAACCGTTCTCATTGGTCTGAACATTAATAATAAATAAATAATATATAACGTAAGTAATATTATATCTTAGTGCTTAATTATTTTAACTTAAGATCTTTAATTTAAGAAAATTTTAAAAATAAAATACAAATCTGTGAAAATTATAATTTTGAAATTAAGCTTTGGGGAAGCTTTCGCTAACTTACTCTAATTTTGGATGCAATTTCTTGCCTTAAAGATATTGTTACTTGAATAGCGACCAAATTCGTGTGATGGAAAAAATACAGTAAATAGAAGAGCTAAATATAGAACTAAAAGTAATTAAGATTTGATAAATAATTACAATGACCCGGTATTTCATGAAAAAACAGTAAATTATTCTGTATTACGAAAAATAGAATTCATTGAAGTGATCGACTTGCTTTTCGATTGGGGGCAGTTCGGATTTATCTTTTAAAAAAGAGTGCTTTGTGGCAAAGGAAAGCATTCTGAGAAGGCGGAATATTAACTATGTCTTTAGCATGCGTACATATCTATGCATGCGCTATATACATTCATGAAAATGTAGACAGAAACACGAAACAAAAAGATCAGTTAACAAGAGGAAGAGGTAGGACCTTAGATTAGATGGAGAACTTATAGATTAAGTCCAGCCAGTAGAATTTGGATGGCACTAAAAACATGTTGAACATTATCTGGCCCTATATTACGTAGAAAAATGTTCTCTTCCGTAAAAAGCTGAAAAAATATATTTTCTGACCGAAACATACTATGGTGTGAGTGAATTCTTCGATGAAAAAATATTGGGTTACATTATTTCTACATTACCATGATTTAACTTTGGTGTCCTGCGATGTAATTGATTGTAGATAATAATGAATTCAAACTAATATAGCATTATATCTAATAAAAATTCTTACAATTACGATGAGTAATGCGTAGGACAGAATGCCCGCATGAATATTTCTTAACCAAGGAGATTTTCCAATATTTTCAGGATGTGTTTAGAATTTTATTGGATATTTATGCAGTACCCATCCAACCCTCTAACAAATGACACATTACTAGTCGTAATGTACGTAACAAGGAATATATAAAATTTCTATTGAATAACTATTAAAGAATTGCTACTTATTGTTAGGAGGATTAAATATTATGAAAAATATGACTAAAATACATTTATATCCTCAGGTGCTGATGGGCCTTAGAATGGGTGTCGCTCAAAGGCCGACAACGGCCAACTAAGCTAAGTCCACTCGGTTTCCCTGATGAAGGCATCTGAAGCTGACGTCAAGTCATTCATGAGGCGTCGGAGGCGTCGCCGGCGGTGTACACCAGGCGCCGTTCCTGACGTCACGTGATCGCACACAAACAGTAAATTTCCATCGATCCAAGTGCGATGCTGAACTCTCAAATAATACAAATGAATAAGCAACTTCGGGTTTGCCTCAATCGGGTCCAATAATAACTAAGTATAGGTTTGTTGCAAAAGTTTGTTTCGATAGCATTGGCTGTGATCACGATATTTGTTACCAATAAAAGACTCGTGCTTCCTCAATAACTAGACGAAGAGATTATTTTTTCGGCATCCGTGAGCGATGCATGGACATTGAAATGGAACTCAGATGATCGCCGTGTGCTTCGATACGGGTGCGTTATTGACCGCTCACCATGTGCGACATCCAGAAGAAGTACTTCTGCCCCCGGCTGGTGGACTATCTGACCATCGTCGGGGCTAGATCGATCCCCGGCAGGGTCAGCGGGCCGACTGCTGGAGGATCGGTACAGCTTCCGGAACTGCTTCGAAGGTATCCACCGGAGGACCACAAGGACTTCCCTCTGCCTCTAGACATGGTGTACTTCTGCCAACCAGAAGGATGCGTGTCCGTTGGCCCTCGACGCACCGCTCTCAGGGATGCTAACTCCTTCGTCTTCACCCTGACGGAGAAAGATTCTGGTGATTGCCATCTTCATACTTTATTATTTACACCTTACACAGTATCAGGAATATAGAATATATATTGGTACCTACCTGGTGGTATTTCATTATTGAAAAATTAAATTCACTTTGTAAAATTCTACATCTACATAAATACCCTGCATGCCGATTTTAGGTGTGTGGCAGGGAGTGTAAACATCGAATTCTCGAGCTCCCTTGTGAGTCTGTTGTAACCATTCGTTAAAAGAACGAGTCCTTAAAATTACTTGTTCTAGCATTTATTTCTCTTATTAACGCACAATCGCAAGTTGTGATGGGATCGCATATGTCGCATTACGTCCTTTGCAGACTGCTTTCTCTGAAATAATCTAGCAATCGCAACGCAGGTTCTTGTCCCCTTTCAAGGATTCCCAACCTGTGTCACCTCTTTGTAATTTTAGCCATCTTAGAAGCATTTCTGATCAAAACGTTTCGCTTTTCACTGCACTTCATCGAGTTCTTGGGTACAAGTTTCATCCTCTGGGCCTCGATTTTATAACTTTCGCGCTGCGCGAGGAAATGCGTTCCCAGAATTGTGATGAAGATGCTCTGGATCCATTTACTTAGTATTAACAAATCTCTTCTATTGATTACAGTGTAATTTTTATTGAAATCAGGCTATATTAGCAAAGCTTTGAAGTCCATGTTATTATTCATTCACAATATATTATAACAGTGATTGATTAATAGTTAATATAATTAATAATAATTGATTATCTTATGAAACTAGGTAAGAGTCGGTATGGAATATGCGTCAACTTTTATCGGCCAATGGAAAGAGCTGCACCCGGAGCAGTTCCAGGAGCTGGGGCAAGGCGCAGTTCATCAACTTTTAGGAGAGAATCTTGGAGAAAATCCATGGAAAAGAGTTCTGATTCAGCTTTCTCCAGGTACAAATTAAGAAAATGATGAAAAGTTTATGTACATCACATCATCGGCTTTTATCATTCTTACCTCCCCATAACTCTTAACTTCAGTCATTAGCACTATGGATGGTTTGATTAAGTTTAATTAATAGTACAGCCCTAATGTCATTTATATGGCAGTCGTACTCAACTTCCTTTTCATTGTATATAATTTTCTAAATTTCATCATTCCGTTAACCCATTAGTTGCTCATGTACAGTGGAACTTCTGCTTATTCATCCATCTTTTTAAAAAGATATCTTATTTTAAGAGGGCAATAACTCTGTCAAACAAGTTTCTTTGGTTACAAAATAAAAAGATTCCCAAATTAATGTAGTATTAATGGCTTATAAAAGGAAAAGGTTCAGCTTTTAGGTAATACAGTAGGCTCTTGATATCATGGGTTTATTGGGTGTATTGAAAATGAATAGCTGCCTCAAAGGGTTCCTACAAAGTGGACATAAGGTAATTTTTGGAAGCCATAATGAGGACTGACTTACTTTTAATGTTGAGATTTAAAGACGTTTCTGTTCAAACTTTCTAAAGATGAGAGAAGGTTTTCAAACATTTATTACTATAGAATATTAGAAAATTGTGAAAAGGTAGCAGAGAATTCTTTGATTTATTTCACTTGTAGAGCATCCTTTATTATTTTTGTTAAAAAATATTAGTGCTCAATCTAAGCTTATGTAACCTAACTGGCAGCTTACAAATTAGTGATACTTGTTATTTGGTGATGTTTATTAAGAACAGTTAGCTATAGGATTTCACTAGCTCTAATGTAAACTGCATTTCAATGCCTAATTTTTGTATTTTTTATATATCTTAAGAAGTAATATTTCAAATTGAATTTAATTTATCAACAAATGAAATTGTCAATCAAGGCAATGCATTATCAATTTTAATGAATGTTCTTTAAATATATGACACTACGTTTCAATAAACATAATGAGACTGAAAATAAATTACATTTTACCTAATCTTATATATAATAAATAGTACTTCATTTCCTCTAACAGCAATAATATTTTTTCAAAGATGTTTTTGGCTGGATAATGGAATGGTTTATCATTCCTACTAAAACAGTTTTCAATTAATTGGGGTGGCAAGGTGCACACTTTCTTTGTAAAGCACTGCTCTCAAGTATCTGCTTAAACTCGCTGTAGATTAACCAAAATGAAAAATTGAAACATTACATGAAATTTAGAATTGTACCTATTATAAGAAATCAAATACTGAAACAATATTTTATTATTGAAATATGTACAGTTTAAATAAAACTATCTAGCACAATTTATATGAATTTCTAATTGCATTGGAATTTAGTGAATGAATTACCTTTGTTGATTTGTATTAAATGGATACTAGACCATCAGGTAGTTCTTCAACAAGCATTAATAAATTATTCCCTTCCAACCTCAATAATCTAGATTTAAAAGAAATGGATTTTATTTTTTTATTTAATAACCCTTAGCCATCTGAGAAATGAACATCCTTTTAATGATCTTGATGGCTCTGCTTTTCAGTAAGTCTCCAATTTGCTGAGCTTTTGGCTTGAAAACTCTACCATGATTAAGCCATAGAAAGACTTGTTTGAAAGCCATTTCATAATTCATCTTTAAAAAATACTTAAATGGATTATCAACCATTGTTTTATTTCTCTAATCATATAGTTTTGAGGGACTCCAAGTTCTAGTCAGAGTAAAATAGCATGAAATGCTAGGAAAACAAAGGAAAATAGTCAAATTTTAATGCACATTTTTTAGCTCTATTTTAAATCTTTAAAATCTTTCCTTTGAATATCAGCTCTTCTGTAGTAGACAACAAGAATAATTTATCTATTGATTAGTTTCTTATAATTTTTTATATAATTTTAAAGAGTTGAGAATCGATGAGTTCATGTTACATGTATTTTTATGGTGTTCTTTTGTTATATTTTTAATCATTCAGATGAGATACAGCTCTTTGTAATTAGTTACATTCATAAGCTATGGTTCCACTATACTTGAGTTATTAGTAAAGTAATAAATATCATTTCCTTAAGTCCTGCTCTTACTTTCGTAAGAAAAATCATATCCTCAGTTAAGAACTATCAGACCTACTTTTCACCAAAAACACCATCCAAGGTCCACCATTTTGCCAAACTCTTTTGCTGAAATATCCAGTGACTACCGGAGCAGCAATCTGGCTCCAAGTGACTCAGACAGGGACTGTCCTAGCAGGAGGGACTCTGAAGCATCAGCTGTGGCACACCATCAGCACCAGGTGCACCAGCAGGGTGGAGGAGCACCACGCCTTGGTATCACCATTCCAAGCAATGACTCAGAGAGTGGAGGCTCCCATTCACCATCCCCTAGAGCAAGCCGAAGGAGACAGGTGAATCATTTTATTTTCTCTTTAAAATATAAACATCAGTCATATACCTTTAGATATATCTTCACAGGAGCAAGAAAAAACTTGTTATGGGTTATGTGGGGAAGACCAATAATTTTTGGATTTAAGGCACTTTTCTGTAAATTCGTAGGCCATCATTATCTATCATTATATCTCTATATTTCAATGTGAAATCAATCTCTTTCAGTTCTTAGTTGCTATGTGTAAATACCTTCTGCTTCTTTAATATTTTAAACAACCTTCAGGGATTTAAATGATATTGCTATGAGTTGATTGAAGCTTCAATTAGAGGTTGTTTGATTGTTGGTTGGATGTTAAAAAGATTTTCTATTATGGTAATAAGAAAGAAAAGAGCAATATTCTTCATGTGACAACACCAAGTTGATAGAGATTGATTTCTCATGGAACCCAAAGGGGGCAATGAAAGTCTCTTAAGTTTACAGATAAGTAACTTTAGTCTACACATCTTTGATTGGTCCCTCTCGCTATGCCCTAAAGTATGTAATTTATCTAGCTCCTCCTCCTCAGTCAGAAGACAACTTTATATATGTATATAGTTTCCCACATTTTGCCATTTCTCTACATGCTTTCTGAAAATTTCTGAAAAATCTGGGGTCAGAAACTTTTCAGACCACCCACGTATATGTATATATATATATATATATATATATATATATATATATATACATACACACACAAAGATGCGTAATTACACAAAAATTAAAATAGATAATTTCCTATATAATTCCTGGCTTTTAATTAATGAGACTACTTTTATAGCCAGCTGGATGATAGTTAATCTTTGGTAAAAATTCTTTACCTCTGGTTGGTCTTGGGGATGTCTGTCTTCAGATAATGCAATGACTAATCACTATTTCAATTATTGATTTTTGTAACTTTTGATAGCCAAGTTATTATTAGTTATTGATAATTTTCATGTGATATTCACTTAAATACCATAATAATTTCTCATATGTTATGTGATTAAAGTTGTTGAAGAATTGGACTCTCCAATTGCTATTCCCTCCTCCAACTTCTCATATTTTTCCAATACATTTGTCTTCAAAATCTTTGAAAGTGAGATAAATGACATAGGTGGAAATGGTATGAAATGAAAATGACATAGGTGGAAATGGGATGAAATGAGGCAAATTTTGATATTAAGAAAGACTTAAATGATAGACCTAAATACATAGATTCAAAGAAAATTGCATTCTGTTCCCAATATTCTTGAAAATATCACTTTCTTATTATTTTCTTCATCTATGACACTATTTAACCTCTATTAAGTGGCACTAATCTGTTAGTAATCTGACTAGGTTAATCCAAAGTTGAAATATTTTCTCTTAAAAGTAAATAATTAAACTTTCATGCAAAGGCTTTCATCATGTATAGAGTATGAATTAAATGAATTTTCCCCAATTTTCATCGATAAAAATTTCTCATCCTCTTCATTGAAATTATAGCATGATCCTTCTCTTGATTTCATACCATGATTTGGCAACTAATTGGCAGAAAATCCTCTCATGTTTTAAAGTCTCTTCCTATAAAAAGTCTGCCATTCATGTCCTACAACATTAGTAATTAGTGCAAAAATGTGTAGCTAGACCATCTGTCGTTTAGGTAATGTTTACCATCATGTTTAAGTTATCCGAAATAGTAGAAATAAAACTCTAATGGTTTGATTAGCAGCACTTGCCTGTTCTTGGATATACAAGTATCAAGAATTTTTTTTCTTACCACTGAGGCAGTTGTCTCAATTACTTTCTGTTTATTTAGTATAGTGGAAAATTAGGAAGCTGCCTTTAATAGGTAGCACCTACCTCATTTATAGGTAGAGGGTTCATTACAATCTCTGAAAGCAAACAAGGCAGGCTAGAAATAATAGAATTTTACATGTTATAGTTTTAAAAGATTAACCAAAATATTTGAAAGAATCCTGATTCATGAGACTATTTTTCTAGAAATGATTCCAATGCAATTGAAAATTCAAAAATTTGAGCATAGGAATAATTTGGTGGAATATATCATTAACTAAAATAAAGGTGAAATACATATTAAGTCCGATATGGAAAACCAGTAATTAATTTCTTACAGCATCCAAATTTTAAGAAGTTTTATAGAATTTAATGCATAAGAAAGAGAACCCAATAGGTTTGTAACAAAAGTAATTTTCTTATATTTCAGAGGGTGAGAAATCATTCCTTGACTTCTCTCTGCCTTCTTTCACATCATCCATTCTTCTCTATCTTCCGAAAGTGCCTGTTCACGCTCAAGAAATTGATAGATGCATGTAATGATAGTGTAACACCTGGAAGAGGCTCAAGGCAAGTTGTCAGGTGAGTCGATAAAATACTTGATTCAATGTAAGATACAAGCTAATAATTCAGGCTTACAGGTTTATAATGTTAACATAATGTCTCACTTTTGTGATCTTACTTCTGATCTATTTCATTGCTGCTTTTCATTGAATTATATTAATTTAATTTACTTTTATATTACCATTGTTATTGGTTTCAAATTTTAGGGATTAATTCCTTCATGATCTCAGAAAAATGTTACATATTATTATGATTAAACTTCAGGTAAGCTGTCAAACATACTTACATGATATTTACATACTAAATCATCATATATACATAACGTATGCATACCTTCATGATAATCACATGCATAAATATCATATGTATGACACATAAGTAAAATATTCATAAAAATTCCTGACATATAATATGCCTTCTTCTGGATTTTCATGACAGACCTTTAAAGCTATCGCAATAATTTATTGGTAGATCACAACCATATATCACCCTCTCAAGCAATCTCTTATTTTCTCCAGAAATATTGGTACTTGAGACAGTCCTCAATAGCCATCTCTAAATTTATATTGTGATTACTACACCATTTAGATTGAAATGTGATGATGTTAGGAGAGTGTTTTCCAAAGTGACTTGATTCTGTTTAGGTTTAAGGATTTTTCATTTCTTGTCTGATGCCATTTCTTTCTATATTGAATTATCACCTCAATAAAAATCAATGAGAATAATCAACAAGCATCTTTTCTTCCTTTTTTGTACTTCTTTACTTTATTTTTCTTCCCATGCATAAAATTAGGACTCATGATTCATTGCATTTATTTAATCTGTTTTTCTTTTGAAGATAAATTAGTCTTCATCAGGCAGCATGAATATTAAATCTTCAAGATTTAGCTGTTGATATTATATTTCACATTTTTCATTAAGGGAATGTATGAGAATTGCAATTATTTTCTCTCATCTCTAACTGAGAGTTGTCCTCTTACCATGATGAATCAAATCACTGTTTCAAAGAATAGTGGCAATTTATGTTGTTTTTTTAGTTCAAGTTTGAAGAATCAAGAAATGGATTATTCTTTAAAATATTATTAATACCTAGCTGAAATAAATCATGCAGCATCAAGGTTAAAAATAGTATTGTTTGGAATAAAATCTGAAATAATTGAAATCTGGAAATCAAATTGTGAACTCCAAATAGAGAAAGAGAAAAGCTGTTTCTTTTATGTGATGCAATAGCTATCATTAATTTAAATTCATTTGAATGTATTTTCATGAACTGCATATCAGAATCCATAAATTAAATATTTTAGGAATGTCATGCCAGGTGTTTCCCTTATACGATTTGCAAATGATTGCAATTAATGCATTATGATTTATCTTTCAGGGACACTGTTTGGAGTGTTCTTACCGGAAAAGCTCATGAAGGAACATCATCTATTGTTCTGCATGATGTTAGAGAAATTGAGACATGGATTTTAAGACTTCTTAGTGCTCCTGTTCCTGTGCCTGGAAAAACAAGAGTAGAGGTGACTTAAATCTTGCTATATGTATTATTCATCTTTATTGCCTTTTTCTCTCTCTCTAATTCTCATTACGGTGATAAAGGTCATTTTGTAATGTCATATTATATGAGAATTTTTCATGAATTAATCAAAGTTTCAAACTATCTATTTTATAAACCTCAAGATTCAAATGTTTAGATTGGCTAAGATGTCAAAAAATCATTATATTTGATTTACTATGCATTGTACTATGAAATTGAATATGATGAATGATTAAGATTTTAGCAGTACTTTTTGTATACGAAAATATGTAATTTTCCCTACAAATATGTAATATCAATAAGTCTTTCATTTTTGCTCCTCTAAAATGGATATTTAATAAATCTTCAATACATATCTACATATGTGCACAATTTCAATGACACTTTTATAAAATCATTTCTCTGTGAGCCTATTTGGAAATATTTACCCAGAATCATGATGATTAGCTCTTGTATTACTATTATTATTATGTACTAAATTTACATCACTTTTTCATCTGTGTGTCCTTTTTAGTTTAAGCATTTCAATCCATTTATTTTTATTATAGGTGGAAATTTTGTCCCAGAATCTGGAATCGCCTTTAGTATTTGCTCTACCAGACCATACTCGCTTCACTCTTGTCGATTTTCCTCTTCACCTTCCTCTTGAATTACTAGGAGTTGAAACATGCCTTAAAGTGCTTACCCTCATTTTACTTGAAAATAAAGTAAGTAGAATTATTAGTATATTAAAAATGAATCCAAATCTTAATATAATTTCTGTTTAATCTCGTCCTAGGGCAAATATATCACCAAGTTTTGAGTAGCTAAAATAATTTGATCATGAAAGGTGCTAATATTAACCTACCTCAGTGAGTAAGTAAATGTTATTTTTATATTTACTTAAAAGTATAGCAATTACTGAATATTTCATTACACAATACCTGCTCAATGTGAAAGTAAGAAAAAACTCAGCTTGAATGCCATTACCAAAAGATCATGAAATGCTCTTCCTTGGAATACTAGAAATTTCAATGAATTCTCCTCTTTTATTCTATGAGGGAAAAGGCATGAAATTTAAGATGCAGAATCATGTTAATGTGCATTGAATCTACAAAAATAATGTAATTACAGTAGAAGTCCGTTATAACGAGAGCTGACAAAAATTGGAAAAGTACTCATTATAAAGCATACTCTTTATACTAAATGTTATACTAAAAGTACTAAATGTCCATCCTCTTGAAGGGCAGGGAGTCAGGCAGAATGGAATTGTAGGTTTTTTATTTCTTAAGCAAATTCTTCAGAATGGGTAAAAAATTCACATCAAAAATAATATTTTATTGATTCATGAACCATAACCAAAGTGCGTATGTATAGAGAGACAAGTGAAACTCATGAGAAGTTTCTAATCAAAGCTCCGTGAAGCATTTTTGCCAAGGAGAGGTGAGGCAAGGTATGGGAAACAATTCATGAATTGGGTGACGGTATGTTTTGCATTTAATATTTTTCTGCTTGTTGAAGAGAATACGTGCCTCAGACTACTGTTTGTTTATCGGACTTTGTCTTTCACATCAGTTGAGATATGCCTCCTACAGTACAAATATAGAAATGAGGTACTTTTTATAGTGATAATTCAGAAATAACCACTCATTATAATGAATGTAAATCCCTATCCTTTTTGCTGTGAGATGGACAATGGCCAAGAGATCACTCTCCTTATATGCTGTACTCGTTTTGGACTTCTACCGTATTAACCACACTTATCTGATGTGTTCCTTGATAATCTTTTTCAGTTGGTGCTGCAGTCGCGTGACTATAATGCCCTTTCCATGTCAGTAATGGCATTTGTTACAATGATCTATCCATTGGAGTACATGTTTCCTGTCATACCACTATTGCCAACCTGCATGAACAGTGCAGAGCAGGTTAGATATTTTCTATTAAAAAGAAAAATACTAATAAATGAAGAAGGAAATTTGTTACTGCATTCTATCATAAATAATTTGTATCTCTTTTTAGCTTCTCCTTGCTCCAACACCATATGTGATTGGGATCCCTGCAAGCTTTTTATTGTATAAGAAGAACTTTAGGTGATTATAGTCTCATGCATTTAACTTATGATTTTTGGAAGGTAGATTTATTAAAGATTGACTATGAAAATGATTCCTTGATTTCAGGTTGCCAGATGATGTCTGGCTTGTAGATTTAGATTCAAACAAGATTACCATGCCATCTAATGCTGAAGAAATTCCCCCGCTTCCAGAGCCTGAAGGATCTATTCTAAAAAATCATTTAAAACAGGTAACATTTACTCAGAAATATAGCTTAAACTCTGGTACAAATGATTGATATCTGCAAATAATATTATATTTCACTATAAGAAATAATTATTGAAATTTTACTGTTGACTGACAAAGAGATAATTTAACTTACATGCTCAACATTGAACTCATACTTAAATTTCTATCAATTCTCAAAAGTGAAATGAATCCTCAGGAACCATCTATCAAAGAAATCTTGCACTGACATTTACTAAACTTTTTGTTGTAAATTTATTTCTTGATTATTTTCATTTCACTAAGCTTGAAGCTAATCATTGCTAAGAGCAAGTGTATGTGATTTATTATTCAGCAGGCAATTCAGATAATTTGATCCTCTTTCTGCTGTTTAATGCACATATCATTCTATCAAATCTTTCCTCATCTCTATCTTTCTTTCTTTCTCTCTTCTTTCATATTTCACTTTAAGGCAATGCAACTGATGGATGAGGGTGGAGAAAGAGTAAATATCATTTTCTTTCCTATCAAAGTTTTGTTATCTCATTGCACAATGCATGGATTCAACTTAAGCATCATCTTTTTAAGAATAACTTTTAAATGATAAAATTAATTATAAGTAGCATTTAGAAGTACATAAGTATTATAGTATACAATGCTACATCTATAAATTGAATATACAAGTTTATGTATTCAAACAAAGATAACTTACTTTTCTCTTTTATTACTTTAAGATTGTTACTTAGTTATGTTGGAAAATTGATTATTGTATAAAAATAAATCAACTTATCCTTAGGAGAATGTAATATATCCTTGTATATAGTTTCTTAATGTATTTAATTAGCTATTGTAAATTTTTAACTCAATGAGTTTTCTTTCATATTTTTGCACCAATACATAGATGGTCAGATTTTTACATCATGGATTCTTTTTCATTCCACATTTTTTCACTTTTCCTGAATCTCAAATTCATGCTTTTTCTTCTCAAAGTTTATCCTCACGCAATTTTTTGCATGAAAGAATAATTTTCTCTCACAATTGTTCTTCATTTTCACTATTTGTTTGATTCATTTTTTTTATCTGCTACAATAATCTCACGAGGAAAATCATGAATTTGCAGTTACCTTCTCTCTCAGATAATTTTGTTCATTGTTAGTTTTAGTGTTAATAAAATATTTTATAGTTTGAAAAATTATGGCTTAGCAGTCCATTTATTAGCGTTTGAGAAAGTCTATAAAAATATCGAGTTTACTCTCAAGCAGCATGGTTTATATAATTGTGATTTATTTAGTCTCTTTTGTTCAAAGATCATACAATGATATAGAATATGTCAATTTAGAAAAAATAGAAACTATTAAGGAAAATAAATATGTAATAAATCATAAAGTCACTTTTATAGGCAGCATTCATTAACAGAGTAAAATAAATGCTACATTATAAATCCCACCTCTTTTTTTGCTGAAAGAGTATGATGAATTGGAACTAGATATTGTTATCCTTTAGTCTATTATATAGAATAAGCCCCAAAGATTTTGGACCTAATTCAGTTGCTTATCAAAAACATTTTTAAAAGAAAAATATTGTCTTCTATACTATCTGCTTCTACTCTCAAGTCAAAATTACTATGAAATTTAATTTAAAATTTTAGCTTTTAAAATGGGTATTCAGTGTTGCTCTAAGAAGGTTGAACTCTACTGGTGATATTTAACCAATTCAATTTTTGTTTTAGAAATAATAACAATATTTTATCAACTTGGTAAGGCCACAAATTACATGAAATGGAGAAGCCCAATTTGAATAAGAACACACAAATAATAAAATGAAATGAATGAAAATGCTAAAAAATGGATTACGATGCAATAGAGTTGTCAATTGCAGCATTTGCATGGATCAAAATAGGTGCATTTAGTGAGCTTCTGAAAGAAATTGTGAAATTTCAAGGATTTCAATTTGTACTTATTGAAATGAAAATTCATTATTTCTATATATACCAATTGACAGACAGGAGTAAATGCTTTCATGTTGCGTATGAGGTAGTTTTATTTGCTTCACGTGTTCGTTAACAAGTTTTTAGATTTTAGAAGTTCACTTTATCAAGCATCAAATATTCTTTGAAAATACCATTCATTTATGAAGCACTTTTTAAAATATGCCAATCCTGTTGTTGAAATGATCTATCTATTACTGATTATTTATGGATGTTTTTCAAAATATAATCTCGCTAAAGATATCATATGGAAAAATTTGCATCATCCATTATCATCATCTTCGTTTCCTTCCAGCGAGCCGGGTAGGACGTTTATTAACAATTTGCCTCCATTTTGTCCTATCTTGATATACATCTTGTTTTGATATTTCTTCCCAGTTTTCCCCTCTAGTTTTCAGATCTTCCTTGATCTGGTCCAGCCATCTTTTCCTGGGTCGTCCTACTGGTCTTTTTCCAGTCACCTTTTTATCCAAAGCTTGTTTTGGTAAACGGTTATCCTTCATCCTCTTCACATGTCCAAACCACTTGAGCCGTCAGGTACTGAGTCTCTCAGTCATTGACAGATCCACTTGCATCTCTCCTCTGATGTCATCATTCGTAATTTTATCTCTTCTAGTCTTCTGCAAGGCTGATCGCAGAAACTTCATTTCACATGCTTGGAGCTTGCTCAGTTCAGCTTTATTGATTACACAGCCTTCCAAGCTGTATGTCATGATCGGCAGGAGATATGTTTTAAACATGGTCTTTTTGGCTCTCACAGGGACTCCCTTATCCCACACAAGATTCTGCACTTGATGAAAAAAGTTAGATCCCTTTCTTACTCTGTTCTGTATTTCCAGTCTGGCAGTTCCATCCCTTGATACTGTACTTCCCAGGTAATCAAAAGCTTCCACACATTCAATTTTCTCTCCATCTAGCATCAGGCTGCACTGGGTAGATATCCTGCTCATAACCATTGCTACAGTTTTGCTCTTGCTTATAGTCAACTGATACTCTTTAAACTTGGCGTTCCATTCATCTTGTTTTCCCTGTACCTCTAGTTCCGTTTCTCCCCATATAGCTACGTCATCAGCAAAAACTAAAGCACTGAGATCACCATTTCCCATCTCCTTAATTTCCTTTATTATCACATCCATAAGTGTAATAAAGAGTAATGGGGAAAGTGCACTACCTTGTTGTACTCCTCTCTCTGTCCTGAACCAGTCCGATCTGCCATTACCCACTTGTACACAACTTTTGCATCCTTCATATAGCATTTGCACCTTTCTTATTAGGGAGTTTGGAACCATTCGTTTTTCTAAACATTCCCAGATCTTACACCTCGGCACACTGTCATAGGCTTTTTCCAGATCCAGGAATATGATGATGAGATCCTTTCCTTTTTCCCAGTACTTTTCCATTAACTGTCTTAGTGTAAATATGAGATCTGTTGTTCCTCTGTTGCTTCTAAACCCATGTTGTTCCTCTTCAAACTGGTTTTCTAACAAAGATCTTAATCTTTTCTCAATGATCTTTTCTAATATCTTAAGACAGTGTGATAACAAGGTGATTCCTCTGTAATTAGAACACTTCCTCCTGCTACCTTTCTTGAACAGTGGTATTATAATCCCCTTCTTCCAGTCATCTGGCAGTTTATTTTCTTTCCAAATGACTCCCAGTATTCGATGCAGCCACTGTATTCCTTGGACGCCTGCTGCCTTGATCATGTCTGCTGTCAATTCATCTGGCCCAGCTGACTTGCCTCCTTTCATCTTATTCAAGGCATTCTCAGTCTCTGCCCATGTAATAGGTGGTTGTTCCACTTCATGCTCTGATAATTTCTTTGTTTCCTGTTCCACCCCTATTACTTCCTTGCCATTCAGTAGTATGTTGAAGTAGTTTTTCATCTCTTTTCTGATTTCTTCAGCATCCCGGACTATACACCCATTTTCTTTTTCAATTGCTTTTATGCCTTCACTATCTGATCTTTTGCTTTTCACTAGTCCATATAGCATTTTCTTGTTTCCATTGCTGTCCTCTTCTAGTTTTTTGGTAAATATTTCCCAACTTCTCTCCTTTTCTTCCTTCACAATCTTCTTAACCCTTAGTTTCTTGTCTCTATATTCCGGTTCCAATGTGGATATTTTTTGAGCATCCACTGGTTTCATCCCATGAGTTTGTTTTTGTTTCTCCACATCTTTGTTTTTCTTTGCTATGTTCCGTTCTTTAATAGCTTCCTTTACCTTGTCATTCCACCAGTTGGTTTCCTTCTCTTTAACTTTACCACTTGTTTTACCACAGACTTGTGCAGCACAGCTTACTATGTTGTCATAAATGCTTCCCATTCTTCATTAGCACTACCTGTTTCATTAGTTGGTAACTTTGCAGTTACTAGACTTTGATAGATTCTCTTCTTTTCTTCCTCCTTCAGTTTCCATTCTTTAATCTTCGGTATCTTTCTTGAACAGGTTGTAACAGTTATTTTCTCCTTTATATCAGATATAAGCAGTCTATGATCACTGTCCAATGATTCTGTTGGTATGACTTTCACATCTCTTACTCTTCCTCCAATGTGCTTGTCAGTTATCACATAATCTATAACCGATTTGCTTCTTCCATCCCAGCCATATCTGGTGATCTTATGGCTTTCTCTTTTCTTGAAGAATGTGTTCTTTATGGATAGGTTATTTCTTACACAGAAGTCTAAGAGGCGTTCTCCTTCAATATTTCTTCCTCCATACCCAAAAGCACCCAGCACATCTTCATATCCAGATCTGTCTACTCCAATCTGAGCATTCAAATCTCCTATTACCGTGATGTTATTTCCCTGGATTTGATCTTCCAGTTCCTGAAGAAAGATTTCTTTCTCTTCATCACTGCATCCTTGTTGTGGGGCATACACTTGTACAATTGTAAAATTTGTCTTCCCAGTATTTAACCTGACTTTAATGATTCTTTCATTGATGTAGGTGACATCAGCAATAGCCTCAATGTCCCTATGAAGCACCAGACCCACTCCACTTTTTGCCATGTTTTCATGCCCATGCCAGTGCAGTCTCCCCTCAGTTTTTTGGAGGCAACTCCTTTCCATTTTGTTTCACTTAATCCAGGTACATGTATTTTTCTCCTCTCCATCATATCCACTATATCTTCAACCTTTCCAGTCAATGTTATGACGTTCAGAGTTCCCACTCTTAATTCATTCTGGTGTTTAAGTCTAGTCCTTGTATGGTTGTCAAATTTAGGATTCCTTCTAATGTTCCTAGGATAAGCATCAGACTCCAGAGGGTCATCATTCGTTCCAGGGTCGTAAGAAGGCGGGTCTACGATTGGTTTATTCCATCCGAGGCTTATTCTAGTGTTGAAAGCAATACATTCATACTCAACTGTTGACTTGCTCATCCATTATCTTTGTTTTTAAACTAATGAAAAACTTTGTTTTTAAATTAATAAAAATACTCAAGTTGTTGAGTGAATGAAAAGAGTAAAATAAATCATAAGGAAGTTAGGTGATCTGTTTGACTTATAGATGTACACTACTCCTCCATTATTTTGTGTGCCTTTGTATCCAAATATGAAATGACATCATCTTACTCAGTATATGTTTAGGAGCTGGGATTTCTTTATCCATGAATTTCTGAATCTCTTCTACCTCATTAAGTCCTACCAACAGATATAATACTAACATATCTGTGATTTTTGTGTTTATCATGTTTTTACAGAACATATCTGTTGAAGAATATGGGGGAATAGAGCATTTACTTGAGAGCTTTCAGTGCTTTATTATCCGCATGTTGTTTTTTGTAGGAAAGCATGCTTGGGAATCAATGCTGAATCCTGTTTGGTGAATATTTGAAAGTGTCAGTGAAATATGATTGAATAGTATGAAGTATTTGAAATTATTTACCAATTATTTAAGCATGCATACAGCAAGAGTCCATTAACTTATAGATAAATATCACCTTAGGAAAGATGTTCTACTTGAAGTTATTATCTTGAGTAATGATTTTAGCTTTGTAATAAACTATATTTAATGGTATCTTATCTTATTATACGATATATAAGATAAATTTGACTAGTGGATCTTTTTATCTAAGATGTACTAGCCCAAAGGATTGTGTTTGCATCAAGAATAAAGGAATTTCTAGCAATGACCCAGCAAATATAAATCTAATTCACAGAGATCAAATTATTTCACTGTGGATTGATAGCAACATTTTGGCAGCCTGAAATTCCATTATTTATTAGTTATTCCATTATTTATTATTTATTAGTCTTTTTTATTTATTCATTCATATAGGATAAGCCCAGTTACAAAAATTTCAAGTTTTAAAATAAATGATAAAAAAATTAAGATATTTCTAGTAATAAAAATCACAACGTCAGTAATGATGAATTCAAGTAAAAAATAAACTGACAAAAGATTAATAAATAACTTAAATGGAATAGAATACGAAGCATGCCAATATTAATAATTGAAAGGCAATAGTCATATAATTGTTAGTAATACAATCAAAAACACGGTATATATTATAAAAATAATAGAATGGAGAAGAAAAAATATGATAACATAATGCTATGTTGGTTAATGTCAGAGAAATAAGCATAGGAGTTACTAATAATAAACTAGCTACTCACAAAAAATATGTTTGTATAAATAACAAATCTTAAGCATCTATAAGCAGTAGCATCTCTACTGTTCTACAAATTAAGGGGATTTTGCTGTATTTAAAAGAGCTACTCTTCCTTGCCAAAGTAGTGTTCAGCCTATTCCTTTTGTTCCCTTACTAATGGAATGACTTGCCATCAGGCATTATCAGGCATGTCGATGGGGCCAGCAAAAGACAACAGTCAGGTGGTGGTAGAAAGAGCTGTGAAAAGGGATTCAGGAGACATGGGTCTTCAACAACGCCAAATGCCTCCCCACATGCAGACACAGTTTGTTCAGTCACCTCAGCATGCACAGACGCAACAACAACAAATGCAGAGAATGCAGCAGCAACAACAGATGCAACGGCAGCACCAGCAACAGATGATGCAAATGCAACAGATGCAACAACAGCAACAGCAGCAGCAGAGGAGAGCAAGCATTGTGGAAATGATAGGTGGTATGGGAGGAGTGGGGAGTGCTGCTGGTGTACAGGGGAACCAACAACAACAAGGGGCAGCTGCCATCTTCAATCCATTCATATATGGCAATGATGTTGACTCTGTTGACATAGCAACCAGGGTGGCAATGGTAAGATACTCTTTTCTAATTTACATTTATTGGGAACATTACAGAATGGGAGACAAGATTTCTCATGATGAGGTTTAATGAACCCATTCAAGCTGTCAAGCATCTGTTGTGGCTTATCTGACATATGAGGATAAACATTCATTTCAATGTAGAGTAAAATCCATTTAAAACATGCTGCGTAACAGCAGTTTATGGTATACCATTTCCTTCAATACTGACCATTTTCTTTATTAGCAGTGGATAACTTTGTAGGAAATTTTATCTCAACAAGCCCTCTGAAGCATTTCCTCAGCACTACTACAAGCCATTATATCAATACAGTTTCTCATCTCACCTCTAAGCTCTCATTCATGATTTTCTTCTACCAAAAGTATCAAAGATTCTTTTATGTGACTCATTCATTGCTGTCTACTATGCTCATTTCTAGATTTCTATGTCTAAATTTTCCCTCATTTTCCTCAGGGTTTACCCTTAGTGATAACTCTTCTGCTGCAAAGAAAGCATTGAAAAGGGCTGTTAAAGCTCCACTAAATGTTTTTGTCAGAATACCTACTCTTTCAAGAATTAAATGTATTTACATCCATTTCTGTACTCCAGATACCCAAAATAACTTGCTCCTCTCTCCATTCAACTCACACAGCCACAGGCATTGTACTCACCAAAATAGAAATATTCATCTGTATGACCACAGATTTAACCTTTATCTTAAAGTTTCTCGACCCACTATTTCTCCAATAAACTTCCTGTCAACATCAAATGCTGTCTCTCCAGAAAATCATTAAAATCCAGATAATGTATTTACTAATTAGAAAGGCTTATTGAAGCATTTTAAATATCTTAGTGATAAATGGTAACACTGTGATCTACGTACATATATTTTTATAACTTAATTTTTCATTATCATCATATTTTTTGGGGAACCAATTAAAAATGTCCATGCTACGCTTTTGTTGTCTGGTTTAAATAAATTTTAATTCATTCATTCAGGAAGAGGACATTTCAAATCTTTGATAAGACTACATGTGTTATATATTTTAATGTTACTTGAATTTTCTTTTCAGTGATATGATGAAATCATGTTGTATTTGTTTCCTTTGCAGGTGCGATTTTTTAATTCTCAGAACATCTTGGCAAATTTTACGGAGCATACTCGTACTCTGAGGCTATACCCTCGTCCAGTTGTTGCATTCCAGATCAACAGCTTCCTTAGATCTCGTCCTATGACCTCCCATTTCCTTAATCGATTTGCTCGCACTCAGGTATGTTCATTGATTGAAGTTTTTGATAATATTATACACAATGAAAGCAATTCAGATTTAGACAAGTTATGGGAGATTATTAAAATCATCCCATCATCATAGAGGTTTGGAGGACTCATTAACAGCCTTATTCCATTTTCTTCCATTCCATCATCTTATAATACTGATATTGAGCATTCCTGTTTGAAACAAAATATTTTTATTGTTTTAAAGATTAAAGTCGCTTTGAATTTTTTAAGTGAATTCTCTTAAGTTCCATTGTTCTTTAATTAAGAATTTTGAAGAAATTAATCAAGTCCTATCGCAAAATTTGAGCTTAAAAGATAAATTACAATTCCTCCAAATTTTTTATTAATGAAAGACAATCTTTCTTATATACTTAATTACTTCGGCTCACTCGTTATACATGCACTGCATTTGTGGCATCCACTGGAACTAAGTATTACCATTTTTATCTTGTAAGTGGAGGTATTAAGGACCCCATTTTTTGTATCTAGCTTACATTGTGGGAACATTAAAAATGATCTGTGGCAATGATATAATAAAGCAGCTAAGTTCAATTTTGAGATAACACAATTTTAAAGAATTTTCTGATAATATCGATTTTTCTAGAATGGTGATTTTTATGAGAAGAGAATCATTCAGATAATTTGCATGTTTCACAATTATTAAATTGAAGTTATTATTTAAGTTTTTTGTTGATTTATTACCTAGCTAAACTTCATTAGTAGTTTGCAAATATAAATATTGATATTATAGGCTGTGGAGTTTCTGGCTGAATGGTCTCTGACACCAACTAATGTTGCATTCCTGAGGGTGCAAACAGGTGTTTTCGATCCTACTCAAATTGGTGATAAGCCAAAATGGTATGCTCACACATTAGAGCCAATCTACTTCCCAGTTTGGGATGATGGTAGTTCACTTTCTGGAGCATTGAAAGCAGCAAGACATGCAGAAAGTCAACCAACTGGTAAGGATATCCTCTGTTTGATTCTATTTTCTGAAATTCATGCAGCTGCTCTGTCTTTGGTATAAGCCTTTGTTCAAAGTTTTGACTCCTTTTAACAGCATCCCTCATAATAAATGAATCTTAAACTGATAACTTCAATGTTTTCAAATTCATAATTTTTTGGCTCTACTCATTCTTGACATAATAATTGAGGATTGACTTATGATTGGTTTTAGTAATTTTTTGTTTATTCATTCTCTTTAAATTTTATTTAAAAGTATATCATAAGAATCATCTAAGAATCTTTTAACTGTGTAATGTATCAGTTGGTGGTAGATATTTTATAGGCCATCCTGATACTATAAATCTGATTAAAATTAGGAGTTTTTGGGAAATACATAAAGAACTGGGCAATATTCTATGAATTATGTTTTAAGTTTTTTTTAATATTGTTTAAAAAAATAGTTGATATATCATCATCTTTCTAAAAATGATCATTCCCTTTTGGGGCACCAAAATGATGTAAATCTGTGATAATGGCTCACAATTTTACTTTGATAAAATGATTGATAATTGCATTCACTCATTTTGTAGATGAGAGTGGGTCTGATTCTGAAGGAGCCGAAAGCACCAGCTCATCCTATTCATCTCTCAGTGATTTTGTTTCTGAGCTAGTATCATCTGACCTTTCACCAAGTAAGTCAGTCATTTGTTAATTGATTCATAAAAGCACAGTTTAAAAGTCGAAGAAAGATAGAATAGAAATGATATAATAATAATAATATTTATTTAGCCCAAGGACATGTACTGGACATGTATAGACCAGGTCATAATCAATCAGTTCAATTAAATACAAATTTGCTTACCAAAGCAGGCATTGTAAAACAATATAAAATATATATATATATACAAAATGTCAACAATATACAAAAAAGAACATATTTAAAGTAATTATCATTGTGCACTAATCAAGTTCTATAAGATAGAGAAATTTACAGTTGTAGGACAAAAATTACATATTCACAAATTCACTCACAGAATAAAAGCAGTTTTCTATTAAATATTTTCTCAATATTTGCTTAAACCTTGAGTTCTCAGCAATTTTAATATGCCTGGGAAGTTTGTTGTATAATATGCTTCCAGCATGTGACGGGCCTTGATTATATATCTTCAGGCAGTGTGGGTGTAAGTTAATATTATCTTTATTTCTGGTTGCATAATTATGTACATCGGAGTTTAGTTTTACATCAAGTAATTTACAATTATCCTTCAAGAAAAGTAATGTATGAAATATGTACAAGCAAGGAAGTGGAAGGATATTTTGTATTTTGAAAAGCTCTCTGCAGCTGTCCCTTTTTTTGGCACCAGAGAGTATCCTGACCGCCCATTTTTGTAATTTAAATATATAATTTTTATAATGATGAATGAAACTTAAATTATTCAGAAGTGTAGTTTCTGAAGAAATTTTATTTTGTCAAAAATAAATAGGATTAAATATTAGAATTTGTTTTATTTTCAACAAAATAGTATTCTTTGATCATGATCATGAAATTCTGATCCCAAGGTTTGATTTATATAGACAAGAATTTCTAAATTTATCTCTTAAACCAATGTATAATTTTGAGCTGCTTATTAAATAAAGAATTATTGATTCATTGGTATTTTTGAAAATTAAAAGAAAAGTGCTGATGATTATTAGTGAGGAAACAACAAGTTTCTTAATAATTTTTCTAAATGCTGATATTAATGCTCATAAATATATTTCAGATTTCTCTCTTAGAAATTGTCATGATTAACACTAACATAAGTATAAAACTTTACCAGTAAATTACAGAAGCCCATGAGTTTGCAAGTGTTTAGATTTATTAATAATTATAATAAGTCAATTTAGCTGCATGATCTAAGAGACAAAGGTTCTCCAAGCACCGACAGCGGCAACCGTCGAGGGCAATGCCTGGGAAAAGGATGATCGCCCGGCGGTCACTAGTTATTCAGAATCCCGATGCGCATTTGTCCCAATCCCAATGACCTCATTCAGCATTGGATCCCCTATGAAGATGGAAGCTTTGTTTCTGAAACGCGCATCGGGATTCTGAATAACTAGTGACCGCCGGGCGATCATCCTTTTCCCAGGAATTGCCCTCGACGGTTGCCGCTGTCGGCGCTTGGAGAACCTTTGTCTCTTAGTTCATTGAACGCCGATTCCTTTTTCTTTCTTCTAGCTACATGATGTAATGAATGATGTACACTGCTCAAAAACTGAAAGAATTTTGAATAATGAGTGATGCTCTCAAATTATTATCCTACATATGCAAAAGAAAAAATAATGAAATATTCCTTAGTCTTTAATAAAATAATGCTCGAATTTGTTGTTTTGGCTAGATGGCAATGCTGAAGGGGAACATATTATTTTAATTCATTCGGCATTCATGAAGTTGGAAAGGAAACCCCTCCAAAAACTTCTGTAGGCTATAAACTACTCAATACATAAGAAGAACACAACTCATTGTAAAAAAAATATATATAAAGATTATATAATGGTTGGATATTTTAGTATAGTACTCTAAAATACATGGAAGGCTCACATAGTCTTAAAGATAATAGATAATTCAATAATGAATAATATAAAATACTACAATATTGTACATTATAAATACTGCATGTATAATTTGATACATTAACAGCTTATGAATTTAAACTAAATAATTCAGTTTACGTTCTTAAAAATTGTTATAAAGAACCCATTTAGATGTATTGTAGTTTAAAAATCAGTGTAATAATTTAAAACATTTAATGAAAGAAGTAATTATGTATTGATAATTAACATCAAACATAATAGTATTTGACATTGAAGGTCAAGAAGGATAAGCTTTGATGAAAAGATGTGCTTCTTCTAGAAAGTAATATCTCAATTTGTAACTCTCAAGCCAATTAACAAATGGTTAGTGGGTCCAGTTTCAGGCACGCAAGATGGTGCATCACAAGCTGCCCTCTCCAGTGGTTTAGACCATAGATCTGTGTATCATCCTCCATCATGTCTGCAGCTTCCCGGGGGCAATGCTTCTCCAGATTCTGCATTTAGTGTTCCTGGGTCACCTCCATCTACTTCTTCAAGCCACTCTGATCTCAGTTCACCAAGCTTCAATAGAGATTCAGAAATGGAATTTGCCAGTAGAATGGAAAATGCTGAAGAAATGGCTGGATCAAGGAGACGTAGGAGTAGTGTAAGCTCTTTATTATTTTTAATCTAATAGCTCATTGCTTACTCAATATGACTTACTCAATAATTATGAAAGCCGCGAATTAACTAAAATGTAATTATCACAAATAAAATGACTGCTATTTTTCTGTAACTGAAAATGTTAACACTGCTACTATGAGTACTACTTTTTAAAAGCTACAGATAGCTAAAATTGCACTTAAAGAATGATAAGAGGTGGAATTTCACTGTTTGAATTCATTTATTGAAATGAGAGCAGTGCACCAATAATTAATCACCTTCACTAAATCTATCTATTAATACATCATATGTCATGTTTCTGTTTTAAGGGGATAGAAATTTCAATACAGTGGAATCCAGTTATAATGTTCTCATATCTCCATGATTACTGATTTACCACAGGTCTCACTATGTCCCCAAAAATAATTACATTGATTATCTTTTTTGCTATTAGTAGTTAACTTTAAGTGAATTTTCTATTAATATTATTTTTGAATGAATCTTTTGTGCTAACAAAAATATATAGACTTGAAACTTATCATGAACTGTCTATATGTTTGGCTGTATCATATGAGTTATTTATCTCATAGTCTTTTATCAATCTAAGGATTTAAACAGTTCAAATCTCACTCATAGAATCAACATTATATATGATATCTAATGACTCAAGTTCTTTGAATATCAGGGTGGAATGAAAAGTGGGCAAGAGATAGAAGGGGATGGTGGAAGGAGAGGCAGCACTGAAAGCCCAGGAGGGGAATCAGACTCCAATTCAACAACTACGTCTCCAAAAACTGTTCTCAGCAGCAGTAGACCTTTGCCTCCTCCTCCGATCCCTCCTCGGCAATCCATTGATGACGGATCTCCACTTTCCAAAAACAGAATGCCTCGTCCCACTACACCTGTGAGTGCAATCATTAAGTTCTAATGAATATTTGTCATATTTCATTGAATATAAATAACTTAGCTACGAATATTAAATCCATAAATGAATAATGTCACTGCTATCAAGAGAAATTAGTGAGAAATGAAACTTTGAGAAAATGATAAATTCTGGAGATAAAAATGATCAGAGAACAATAGTTTGATCCAAAATTACCTTTATTTTCCTTGTATATTTATTAGAAATTTAACTTAAATATTGACAAAATTCCTCCATTAAAATCTATAGGCAGCATAATTCCTCTTAATTGGCTTTAAATGAATTGGTTGAAATATTAAACAGCCTGTTTACTAGCAATGTGTAAAAAGACCTGTTTAAGTTGGTATGGTTCCATAATTGTTTTATTTTCTGAGAATACTGAACCACTTGAATTAGAAAATAGAAAGATTCAGACTTTTCCAAAATATGATTCTAAACTTATTTGGAAGAATGCCAATATAATTTTTACATATTATTATGTATGAATATAGAGTAAATACATGTTATAAAGGAAAATTATTCCACTTTTTATTTATAATACGATGAAAATATTTTTCTGTGTGGAAATAAATATGTAAATACATAAGATTAAGTGGTTAAAATGGCAAATGACCAGATATGTAGTCCTGAGGTGGCCGATTAGAGGAATCATACTATATTGGTTAAAAATTCTTATAAAACTTACTTTTTTCAAACTTCCACTCTTGTGGTTACTCTTATTAAAAATAGTTGAGTAAGGAATTGAAACTTTTCATAAATACCATATTTCACTCTTTCATCTAGTCATAATTCAGAAGTTATTTCACCCTTCCAGAAGCTTTGGCTAGAGTAGAAATGAATTCCCTTTAATAGACATGTGTGCATTGAAATTTCATTTTGTTTAATTACTCAGCACAAGAATTTTACGATATATAATTACCTGCATGTTGGCATAATATCTGAGTTGTCAGAACTCACCCATAAAGTCCTCTTTTGGAAACAATATGAACTAAATATGCAAGCTATCTCTAAGAAAATGTCATTTTTTAAATTTTGGGAGCTTCTTTTCTTACTTCAAGCCAAAATTATTGTGTTAATCCTCAAATTTGCAACAATCGTTTCAACTAAACATTCAAGAAATGAGATGCTGCAATTATTAAGCAATTCATTTACCAAAATTTGTTTGTATAATTTAATTAGTGGTTATTTTCATTTTAATGCAAATTGTTGTTTTAATTTCTGTAAGAAATTATTCTAAAGTAGTTTGTAAAAGTCACGTTTGTTTTGAGTGATTGTTCCTGGACTTTTGATTTAATTTTGTAACTTGTGTCCAAGTTGCTGGTAAAATCACAGCATTTTGTAACCATACAAAGGAAATTTCATGAATGCACCAGATAGAAGTAACAAACTAGTCTTTGAGATAAAATCTAAGAAAAAAGAGCTTAGTTAATCAGTTTGCTTAGCACAGTTTTTGCTCATCTGTTTATGCTTTCTAACAGTACCTATCTAATTTTCTGCTTTTGCCTAATAAATAAAGATAATAAGTACTAAATGTTGTAGTATAACATATTAATGTTTTAGAGTAAAACTTTTTATCGTTAAATGAATCCTTGATGAACCAGATGCTTATTTTGCTCCAATGGATGGGATCAAGACTAAATTTAAAAGGTTATTTTATAAACCTTGTAAAATAACAAAATAATTAACATTGGCCCAATCTAGTTGAAATTTCAAACTATTTGTGAATAATGAGTTGCACATTCTTGTTATTTATAAATAATTCATTAATTCCAAGTTTTTTATTTGGGCTGATTAACATTAAATATTTGTGCCAAAGAAAAATAATTATTTCAAGATATATATTATACTAGCCAATAAAATATACAGCAATTCATTAGATAAAAATTATTTCCTATTTAGAATCTCTTCCTTAAGATTTGAAAATCCCCAGAAGACAAAAGTTCTTCAATAAGAGTCATATTTCTTCTACTAGATGAAATTCTATTTTTTTAAGAATTTGGAAAATATATATTTATGAAAGATATGGTTGATTTTTGAATTGAAGACATTCAATAGTGTGTGAAGATATATAGTTGTAATTTACTTTTGTCATAGTGGGAAAGACAATGGTACAACTGATTATTGGTTCAAATCAAAAGGCAAAAGGTAAACCAATAATTAAAGTGAATCACCCTCGGCCTAATTTCTGATTTAATATTTGGGGTCCCTAAGCATGTAAGCATTGTGCTGACTGGAAAACCTGGAGCTATATTTCAATGTATCTCTTAATATATTAGCTACATTTGGAGCAATGAAGCTTTGGAGCAACTCAATATGCAACTATCTTATGAAGTATTTGTCACTCATTAGCTAAGTTCTTAAAATACTAGTGTGCGTGATATTCTCAATTATCTTCCTTCAATACAATACACGTTATGAAATATTTTCTGCCACTAAGTAATGAAATTTACTCTACCCTTTGACTTTTTAAACATTTTATCCTATAATAATATGTATAAAGTGTTCTACCTTTCGGTAGGTTCATGTGCCCCCACATTCCCTATTTAATTCCCCCTCCTTCAATTCCCAAACTTAACTTATCCCACCCCTTAATTCTTATAACAACTTCTGTCTTTGTCTTCCCCTCTGTCTTTTCCCTAGCATTCTTCCCTCGATCGCTTTCTTCAACAATCCCTCCCCCTCAATATTTGACCCACCCATTTCTTTTGTCTATATTTAATTACTTCAATCATTACTCTTTTCTCCCAAACCATCTCTAGAACCTCCTCGTTTGTTTTTCTATCGACCCAACTTCCTTTCTCCATTCTACGCCATACCCACATCTCAAAAGCTTCCAATCTTTTGACATCCTCTTTTCTTAACGTCCACGTTTCACTCCCGTACAACATTACACTTCACACCAAGGATTTTACCAATCTCTTCCTGATTCCTTTATCAAGTCCCTTTGTCATCAGTTCCCTTCGCTTAATGAAAGCTTCTTTTGTTAATGCTATCCTTTTTCTAATTTCTGACGAACATCTTCCATCCTTAGAAAGAAGGCTGCCCAAGTATGGAAATTGATCTACTTGCTCTAGTTTTTCCCCATCCACCCTTATCGTTAACTTAGCTTTCTTTCCCTTTGAAAACCTCATAATCTTAGTCTTTCTTACATTGATTTTCATCCCAAACTCCTTTGCTTTATCATTTAGTGCATTTAATAGGATTTGCAAACCCCTTACAGAATTGCACACAATGGCTTTATCGTCTGCATATCTTACTGACTTCAATACTTCCCCACCAACCTTTATTCTCTTATCTAGTTCATCCCAAGCTACTTTGATCATTTCTTCTACATATTTGTTAAACAGAGATGGTGATAAAGGACAGCCTTGTCTTACTCCCCTCCCTAACTCTGTCCATTCAGATTCACCATTAGCAACTCTTTCTCATGCGGTCTGATTTAAATACTAACTTTGCACTAAACGCCTATCTTTCAAATCCAACCCAATTTTCTTTAGTATCACCATCAGTTTTGGCCATTGAACTCTATCGAAGGCCTTTTCAAAACCAACAAAACATACACAAACATCCTTTTTAAATTCTAAGCTTCATTCTACAAGAACCCTCATAACCCCAATTGCATCCCTTGTCCCTTTCCCTCTCTGAAAACCAAACTGATCATTCCCTATGAATTCTTTAGTTTTACCCTCGATTCTTCTGTTTATGACCCTTAAAATTACTTTTGCAGCATGAGAGATTAAACTAATTGTGCGGTAGTCCCGGCATTCTAAGGCATTATTCTTTTTCTATAACGGAATCAGGATAGACTTGGTAAAATCATCTGGCCAATTTCCTTCGTCGTATATTTTCCTACATAAATCATAAAATTGTTTTTACCCTTTCCTCCAAGGTTCTTAAGACATTCTACAGGAATCTCGTCCACACCCATTGCTTTCTTCCCCTTCATGTCCCGCAGTGCTCTATCAAGTTCACTATCTAGTATTATCGGCCAAAGATCATCTTCCTTTACTTCTTGTATGCCCTCAATCTTTATGTGGGTAGGCTTCATTTCTTTCGAATACAATTCTTCCACATACTCTTTCCATTGTCCCCTTATGCTAGCTGGCTCCCTTAAGGCGTTTCCCCGATTATCCCTAATAGTGGCCATTTTATTAATAATTCTATTCCCAGTTAATTGTTTTACTTTTCTGTATAATAGGTCGACCCTCCCACTTTCAGCCATCTTTTCTATTTCATTACACTGACCCTGCCACCACGATTCTCTTGCTTTATTTGTTACCCTCCTCAGTTCGTTGTTTAGGGCCCTGTACATTCTACGTCCGTGTTCTGTGTTGACCCTTTTCCATTTCCTTCTTTCGTCCATTTTATTTATCATTTCAACTGTCACCCATGGTTTCCTAATTTTGTTTTGGTTGACCCTCCCAATGGTTCTTTGGGCACTATCCTTGATGCAGGTTTTGATCTTTTCCCATCCCTCGTTTACGGTGAGTTCCCTTTCTATACCATCTAGAGCCCTGTTGACTGACTCTTGAAACTCTATAGCTTTCCTACCCCTGAGGGCTTCTACGTTCCATTTGGGTGCGGTTTTTGCCCTATAAATCTTTTTGAATCTTAGTTCGGTCTTCATTATTACTAAATTATGATCCGAGTCTACATCAGCACCAGGATAACTTCGTGAGTTTTTAACACTATTTCTAAACCTCTTTCTTTCCAAAATATAGTCGATTTGATACTTATCCGTGTCCCCTGGCTTCTTCCATGTGTACCTCCTTCTGTTATGGTGTTGAAAAAGAGTGTTGGTGATAAAGAGGTTATTCCTTATGCAAAAATCTACCAGTTTTTGTCCTCTCTCGTTTCTATTTCCTAGTCCAAACTCTCCCACTTCGTCCCCATCTTTTCCCTGCCCAACCACAGCATTCCAATCCCCCATTACAATAAGGTCTTTATTGCCTTTCACCCTTCCAATAACCTCTTCTATTTGTTCAAAAACTAAATCTACTTCATTCTTACTGTAATCGCTAGTAGGGAGGTACACTTGCACTATCACAGTGTTTACTGGCTCTGCCTTGATTTCTACTGACATTACTTGGTCGCTTATCAGTTCGGTGGCTATCACAGCATTTCCCGCTCCCTTGTCCAACACTATAGCAACCCCTCTCTGGCTATCATTTCCCCCACAGAATATAATCCTCACATCATCGCTCCAAAAATCTCCCCCATCCTTCCACCTTACTTCGCATAACCCCAGAATGTTTATGTTGGACCTCTTCATTTCTATCTTTACGTTTTCTAACTTCCCTTTCCTAAGCATCATTCTAACGTTCCAGGTCCCTACCCTGGTTTCCTTGGTCATCTTCTTCTTCTTCTCTTGTGTCGTTGGGTAAGGATTTCGTGAAATGACGACCGGGGTGGCCTTACCACCATCCCTGCCGGGCACGACACTCTCCCTAGTGGGCTGAGTCCCATTTTTGCCAGGAACAATATAATTATTGTGGCACATGATATTCATGGGATAGATAGTCGAGGTGGTCTCCCCTTGCCTTCCTCAATAGTGTTTTTAACATGACAACATTACTCAATTAGGCTGCCCCACTGGGGTACAGATGCCTTTGCAGCCGCCTCACTGAGGTACTGCGTGGACTACCTTTTGTCTTGCCCCTACCTATTGACCTTTCTGGCATGAGTGACCCTACCAGGAACAAAGTTCCAACCAGTATAGCTCTCTAGGTCATAGGAACACACAAGCCCCTTCACCACGTCAAGGTGTAGTCCATAGAAGGTGCCTATAATAATATACCTTAGTATAAATTGAATGAATAAAATGCTAGCTTTCTGCTCTAGAGTTTAGGACTCCAGTCTTTAGACCAAAACTATTTGTCAACTCTAATTACTTTGGAAAATAATCCAAGAGAAATGTTAAACCTTATCTTTCATACCTAAAAACACTAGCTCAATATCTCATCTGTTATCACCAGGTATACAATCAAATGATAAATTCAAATATTTGACATCAAACCATTAAAATTTTCTTGAGAAATAGGGGAAAACTTGAGAATTAAGTCTTAAGGAGTAATAATTTCAAATTTCTCATTTATTTATTAGTCAGCTCATATTTTACTCCAGTTGAAAAGTATAATCCTGAGAATATATTTCTTGCAGTGTAGACCAATAATGCCCCTGGTAGTCATGTGGGTAACATGTTCACTATCAGCAGAACTAGTTCAGGTTTAGAAAAAGCCAATTACATTGGTGTGGGAGTAGATGATCACCCACGGTGAATACCACTGGCTTAGGCCAAATAAGGATTTTGCTCCGTGGACTTTTACTGTAGACCAATTGCATAAAAATAATACAAATATTATTTTATAGAATTTAATTGCAAGGTGATTGCATTTACTCAATAACTATATAAATTACAATCCCCTAACAAAATTAACTCATGAAGAAATAAAATATAGTTAGCAACATCTCTCTGTAAGAAAACAGTTTCTTAAGTAGTGCAGGGGAATGAAACAAAGAGATGAATACTATGTGAATTATATATGATATTATTTTTATTCTATTGCCAATAGATGATAGATTGTTTTACCCTTTTGATTACCTAATTAAATTAATGTATTTTGTGACTCCTCTAATGACGGAGTTAACTTATTTTATAATAATCAATCGACTTTGGAACATCAAATTTTTAATAGTGATTTGGCATATGGGGTAAAGGGAAGCACACTGTACATTTTCTTTGAAACTTGTATGTCACTAATTTGAAATGTCATCATCGATAATTATATACCACCAAATTTTGTAAATGTGTGAAATATGAGTAATTTTCATGTGTAAATTCAAATAAAATGAATAAGTAACATGTATAAGCTATCAAAAGAAACTTGACAAATATCACTTATTTATGGCATCTCCATTGCAATTGTTTTCATTGGTGTTTGGCAACATAACATATATTTTCACCACAATCAAGCATTCATTTCCTTCCTCTCTTCTTGTCAACATTTCCTATTGGAGTCATTAATTAGGTCTTTCTCTTTTGAAGACTCTGACTAATGAGACATCAGGTTTGATTTAATGCCTGTAAGTTTGCACACCACTTTTCCTCAAGAAGTAATTTCATACTTTGGTAATCTCACTGCACACTAGAGCTTCTTGTACTTATCACCATTATTTAATTCTCAGGCTTTTGTAAAAATAAATACTAATGTTTCATCTATTATATTTGAATATGGCTATAAATATTGTTGTTTTTATTTTTAAACCTGCTATAAAATTTGTTTAAAGACAAGCAGAAAATTTATGAAATCATCTCCTCCAATTATTAGTTAAATGTAATTTTCCTACATATACTCTTTGAAGGGTTATAATGTGAAAAATCAATTTTAAAAATGTTTTAAAATAGAGCTTTGAAAACAATTACATTTGTTAAATTAAAAGATAACCATAGATATACCATGAAAATTATGATCACAAAATACTAGATATTATAAGAAATGCAACATCATCTCTTTTAGTTTTTGCCAAAACCAATTTCTTTGGGTTTCTTTTTGATTTATCCTTTGGTTGTGATAGTTCTACATAAAATAGTTCTACATTATAACTGAAATTATTTTCCTATTCATCTCCCCTAGAAAAGTTTCTTTAATTGTAACTGTAAATTAAACACACATTAGCAATGACATTTTAATGATAACAAGCTGAGGTTAGTATCTCATCATAGTAACTGTCATCTACCCCTTGAAAAATTTTGAAGCTTCTAAGCTACATAAAAAACTACAATAGTGTGTGCCATATTCAAATATTCAACTTATTTGTGATGGCATTCAGAAGACAAGAGGCTCTATTGTAGACAAAACATAACAGCCATTTGCAACAACTGCCAGACCAATTACTTGCTTCTATAGTTGGATGGCCAGGCATTTACCTTTGCTGCATATTGCATGCTTCACCCCTGTATGGCCACCAGGTTCCCCCAGTAAGTCCCACCCCGCAGAGGCAATCAAGCATCACCAATGTGCTGGCCAGAGCATCAAGCTTTGGCTCTCCACCATCCACTGGAACAGGTGGGGCCCCAGGCCCTGTTCGCCAAGGTAGTCAAGCATCTTTACTGGAGCAGTTTGCTTCACAAGCAAAAGAGCTGGTGCGAGAAACGACCAGACAGAGCAGTCAAGATGGACTCTTGGCTCAAATGGATAAGGTAGTCCTCTTAGATTTATGTTTTCATGTTTAATCAAATGCCATGGCTGTGCAGGATTTATCTTGCTTTTCTCTCTCAAATCTCAGTGGTATGAATTTTCATGTTTATATCCTCTCCTTTTGCATTGAAAGATGCCTGAGCTTCATCTTGATCCTTTTTTCATGTTTGGCTTTGTATAAAACCAAGCATCTTTTTTATCGATCTTTTTCTCAAGCGCTTTATGCCTGATATTGCAGCATAGGCATTCATATGGGCTCTCCTTCATATCTCATCATGCATAAGAATATTCATGGATGTCTCAGGAGAAATGGGTAAAGGAATAGATCTTATTCTTAGCTATCCAATTGATGTTGATCATCTCACTCCAGAGAGGGAATTTTGCTTAGACTTTTACTCATAATGACCCTCTTATTCCTCTTCAAATGAAAATTCTTGCAAATAACTGTGTGATAAATTCCCCTAAGATGATGCATCAAAGTATTATTAGTAATTAACATTTATGTATCTTTCCCTCAAATCTTAGAATGACTGAATTGATGAGAGGAACTGGCTCATCTAGATTTCTTGAAATAAAAATGTTAACTCTCTTCATCTCAAACAAGTTTATTGTGATTTTTGATATTATATGTTTATTCTTGAAAATATAATATTCAGTTAAAAACAAACATTAATGATACCATGAGAACTATACTTATTTATATTTTTACCCAACAAAAATATATTGGTTTAATAAATAAACCAATTTTCGTCACATGAACCAAAATTTCTTTATCTAGTGCTGAATTAGTGTCTTATATTAAGCAATTCAGTTTACAATACATGTATCTTTCATGTTTATTTAATTGTTCAGACAAAAATATTTGGAAATGCCAACAGGAATGAAGATTAACTCCCAAGGAAAATCACTGTTAAATTTTCCCTATTGACTTGGAAGACATTTCTAGGTATTCCCAATCTTAAAGTAATGTCATATGCGATGTGTAGAATTCAAAATGAATTTAAATCACCATATATCAAGTAAAAAGCATTCTCACTTGTGCATACTTCTTTTTGAATTTCAATTTCCTCTCCCAATGTTGATGAGTGGTATGTGTTTGTGATTGCAAGGATTTGCTTCGTCATCAGAAGTGGAAGCTTCATGTGCAGCAAGGTTATTATTTTAATTTGATAATTTGTCCTTTCTTCTGGTTGCTGCTTTCATGTTTTTGCTTCCACCCAAAATATAATGGTTGATTGCACCATAAAATGCTTAGCTGATCTTTGGCAGGCAGTAGAGGTCTATGTCCATCACTGACAGTTAAATACACATTCTGTATGTATTGCATGTTTCTTGCACAGTAGGTCCATGAGTACTGCAGTCACTCATTTCTCCAGCACTCTTAACTGTAAGACTACTTTCTTAAGCTTATCATTTTCAATATGCATACCCCTTTGTACTTGTTATACTTTTTAATGTTTCCCAAACTTCATAAACTGTCTTCTCTGTTTTTACATGTTTCTGCTTGTAATTGTTCCAAAAACAGTTGAAACTACAGGCAAAGGAGAAAATATCAGAGGCTAGACATGTGAACGAAGAAGGAAGCCTTTTTGCTCCTCTGGAACAGGTATTCTGATGCAATTTCCATTTTAAGGTGACTTCCTGTAGTGAGGGCAAATTTTTGTAATGTATTTTGTAATGTTTAGAATTTTTACCCAATCTCTTTTAGCGATTTCTTTACTTTCACTATGTCATAGTGCTTGTGCATTGTTTGGAAATACCAACGATTCTATTATTTCTGGAAGATATATAGAAATGTTTAAGAGAAAATCTGAGAAGAGCTCATCTTAGATTTGAAACAATTCAATGAAACTGCAATGAAAATATTTTATCCCAATTACATCACTATAAGTACTTATTTAAGCATTAGAATTTTTTATCTAATTATCATGCAATTTATGATTGTTGTTAAATCAGCTCTTGAGTTTAGAAAAATCTTTCTGTCTAAGGATCTAAACAATGATAAAATTCAGGACTGAATTGAATCCATAAATAATGAATTAATAGTATAGAGAAATGACTGAGAATTGGATAGAAAAATCAATTGATAATGAGAAATCAAACAAAATACTTTTAAGTATATTATGGAGACAATTGTTTCAGGTTTTATCCTCCACAATATTGTATAAATTTCCTCAAAGTGCACTGAGACTTCATGCTAACCACTATTTGAAACTAGATTTCACCTGTCTTACAAGTTGATGCAAAAAAAGGAAACATTTTTATCGAGTATTTAACACCAAATAACTGGATCATACATATTTGAATTGATAGCTGCAATAAAGACACCACCAGTACCTTTTAAATATGCTTTTTGGTAGCATGTTGACATGAGTACTAAGTATGTAGCTCAACGATTTATTCCTTTATGATCCACGCAGCTCACACTGCAAGCAAAGAAGAAGGCTGAGGAGGCAAGTCGAACAGCTTTGGAAGCAAGTAAGACTGCAGCTGGAGTAAGTAAGAACACACTAGATGATCTGACTTATGTGGGGAAAAGTACTTTTGGAGATTTTACCAAGAGTGCCAAGGAAGCTGCTTCAAAGAAAGGACTTCTCCTAAAGGTAGTAAGCTTGATTAATCATTTCAATCGCACATGTAATTCTTCAGTGTAACAGATTTACATACTTTGTAATTCCATGAAAGGCATTGGGTGATTCAAGAGATCCAGGCCAATCTCCTACAATGAGTCAGTCTTCACAGCAGCAATATGGTTCATCGATGCAATATCCTCAGGGGAGGGAGAGAGAAGGCAGCTCTGGTAGTGTCACTTCTCTTGTACAGTCAGACATCACAAGAACAGCTGGCAGAGACTTCTTTTCTAATATGAGCAGTGAGCTCAATGGCATTGCAGCACAGACTTCAAGCATGTTCAGTGAGCTATTTGGTGAGTCCACACATCCTTTAAACTTTCATTTTTCATGTATTATTGGTAATAAATATGTCATCTGTATCAAAATTCACTCTTGTTTCACTTTATTTGAAAATACATGATGATGCAATTTTTATGGATTTATGATGACTACATTGCATGTGAAAAATGCTTCTTATCATGCATTTATAATTTAAATATCTGTTTTACCTGTTATGCACAGTTTGAGTGTAAGTATGCTCTAGAACTATTTTCTGAAGCTACTGCTTATGAGTGAATACTATACTGAGATTTTACTAGTAATTTGCATTAATTCTATACATGGGAAAAAACTGCATAAAACTTAGACCTTTATTTATACTTATCAATTTGAACTTGTAAAATGTAGAATGATGTTCAAGGGGTTTGAACAACAGTCTAATGAACAAGGACTCAATGGCCTTTTTGAATTTGAGATGAGAGTATTTCACTGCTTTTTATGAGTTGTTCATTGAAACGGCCAATATACTGAAATAAATTATTTATTTCAATTCTTATCTTAATCATACTCAGTAAATTCAAAGTAAATTTTATTAATTTATTCAACTAAAATGTAACTATGTAAATTTAAGACTACATTCCAAAGAAAGATAGTCGATCATCTGTAGATATTCTTCATGGAGGGATAATTCAGATGTTACAGATCCTATTCCTCCAAATATTCCAGAAATTGAACTGATAAAAAGCTATGTTACACATTTGAAACAAAATTTATCATGTTCCTTTTATTCCAATCAAGGAAATTCTTTTGAGACTGTGTTTAAACTATTTTAGAATCCAACCATTATATCAAAATTCAGAAATGAAATAAATGTGGCTATTATGTCTAACTTGAGGATTTTTAACTTCCAAATACATATTCATCTTATTGTGATATAGTTCCAAAGTATTAGTTTCTATTTCATTGAGATAATGTAGCTTATGTGGATCATATAATAGTAATTATATCTTAAAGTAATGTTCACCATAATTCTTTTGTTCAAGGATATTATTGCTTGATTTGAAATAATAAAGGAAAAGTCTAAAATTGTCAATAAGAAATGCTAGGAGTTACTCAGCTCAGTTTCTCCCTTTAAAAATAAAGAATTGGAAAAGATTTATAATTGTATATTTTTAAAATTTGCTCTTAAGCAGTAAAATGTATGTACATAAAATACAACTGATCATTAGTATCTCATATGGATAAAGGAACAGACATAATAATCATTTTTCAATAGATATTTTTAATTTGTTCATTGATTACTAGGAATACTATCAAATTATATTACATACAAAAGTGACCAAAGAATTGATGGTAATTACAATCTTGGAAGAAATAATTTTTTAAATTATGTTTTTTTTGTAAGTTATAGTATTCTCAAAAGTTCATATTAAAAAATAGTATATAGTAGCATCTCCTTCCCAGTTGAAAGGAGTATAGTCATCTAAAATTGAACCAAATCTAAAGAGTGATTTTTAAATTTATTATTTTTAAATTTATGAATAAAGGACCCATTTGAAGTACATGGATCCTCTCATTATGTTAGATACTTCCCTATTCGTATATTATGTACTTCTTAAACAGGAAAATAAGTTTCTAAACCTGGTGATTTAAATTAGACTTATTAGATTCTCATCTTTATCAGTTCTCATATGTGACTATACTAAACTAGTAATACATTGTTTAATAAAGTAGCAGGGGTAGAATCATTATATTTTGCATTCACCTTAGGTAGGTTTTGAAAACTGAAAAAGAAATCTATAAAATAAACCATTTATGTTTTAATTGACATGAAAGAGCAATGACACAGGATAGATCCAAATAATTCTTATCTTTTATTAACACTTCATTTTGCATGCAATATCCAAAAAGGACTAAATCAAAAGGTGTTCCACCTATTACTCATAATCCAGAAATAGTTTATGTAAGCCTTAATTTATAGCTTGGATTTATTTTGATTTCCATGTCCCAGTTTTATCTTTTTTTGTACCTTTCTAACAGTTCCACTCCTCTACCCATTTTATTTTTTCATCGATACATTGATATAACTTCTTATTTGCATTCAACCTAGCAGTGGTCATGTATCATATGAGAGATGACTTTTAGCTATTAAGTCATATAATTTTACAGGACTTTGAGCTGGAAGGTAGCAATTCATGTCATGTTTCACCCCTCTGCTCTTCAAAATGACATTGTATTATGTGTACATTGGGCTGTTTTAAAATATCTTATTTTACTCATGAATTGCAGTATTATTCTTTGTAATCATCCTTCTAATGACTCAAAACCTCTGAGGTTTACCAGTTTAGTATTGTTTTAAATCTTTTAAAGCTAGGTCACATTTTCAAAGTTTCACGTTGAGTACTGTATCATATTCTTCAATTCCAAAGTCATGTGGCACTTTATGTAAAATCTATCACTTTTATTGCAAAAACCATCCCTGGTATGGCTCACAACTCTTGGCATTGCAGATTCTGTGAATGCTCAACCACAAGGCTTAAAGTTGAGACTAAGTTGAAGAAAGTTTTGAGGAACTCATCAGACATAAAAATGTTATGATATGTTTAACAATGTGTTAACACAAAAGTGTTTTCAAAATTAATTATAATGAGATTAATATATTCAATTTTAAATATCCCAGAGGTAATCTGGGAATTGACTCATGACAGATCATAACTGAACAGACTCAACCACTTCTGTGTTATGAAAATTTTAATAGTTATTAAAATAATACAAAATTCTAGAATTTTAGGAATAAAATGCATTATTCATGGAAAATTATGTCAGGAGCCCATAGCCATAAGTATTATTTAATAGCAAGAACCTGAATTAATGTCTTAAATTTAGTATTTTATATATTTATCTTGTTTATCATTTCAGGTAAAGTGTTTGACAACCTTATGATATGTAAAATAATATTCAGGGCAATAATCACTTGTATTATGAAATAACTCTTAAAGCACAAACTGTTTGCGAAGTAAAGAACTTATGCTGAGGTGCTTATGACTTCTTTATTCTCTTACACTTGTCATTGGTTATGCAGAACCCTTGGGTGTTGGTGGTAAGAGTGGTTATTTGCATGTTTTCATTTAGATTCTATTCAGCTTATTCTAGACTTTATTCCAAAGGTATGGAGCAGCTGTTCTCAAGCTTGAATCTCATTTGCTTTATTTTTTTAGCGTAAGAAGGCTGGTTTTCTATTTATAAAGAATTTTGGATAAGCAAATTCTTGAGTTTGAGATATGACTGGAACTTTATTTTGGGTATTAATTAACATTGTGGCTATTCAGCTATGTGATTTGTATACAGGCATACCTAACAGCTGAATTTTGAGAACTGCTGCTGTAGAAAAAGCATGTACAACATAGATAAAGTAATAGAAGAGATCATGATCTGCCTTAGCTGCATAGGGGATAGTAATAGTAGTGTAAATACCTTTATGTTCTATAAGATGGCACTTGAGGAGACTGATAAGAAATAGGTTGAATGCACAGTTCCCCAGATTAAGAGGCACCATTTACTCAAAGCTTGAGAAGTGTATCATAAAATGAAAGATAAAACTTAAATTTGATCATCCATGAAAAATCAGGATAGTTTTTACAAAGAAAGGGGTTTAATGGTAATGAATTCATTTACTTTTTAATTATGTCCAGTCCCAATAATTACCACATGAATCACTTATTCAAGGCAGTCCCATCCATTTATATCTTGAATTGTATAAGCATTTTTTCCCAGCCACCTGAAATACTGGCATTACAAAATGTAGCTAAACAGCATTGTTATTACTCCAAAATAGCTAGTGCATCAGTTGATTGAATTTTGTAATATGCTCAGAATTATTGGTGATGAGAATGAAAATACCAAAACTTCATGTAAGTTCCCTTTAAATTTATTAAAGCAACACTCACTGTGTTATCATCTGACTCTAAAGCAAAGAAAGAATTACAGCACAAGAGTAGGAAATAAATCCCCACCCCCTCTTCTATTTTTTGCTTCTTATGTGCTGTTATTTTGCTTTAGTGCCTGATGATGACTCTGAGTCAAAACATGTCATTCTAATAAATAACTTATACAAAGTTTTTGTATTTCTATTCCTGTGATGGAGTTTTACAAAGTAACAGCTTCGTCGCTTGATTTTATTATTGGTGATGGTTGAAGCACTGCCATATTTCTCTCTCACTATAAAAATCATATCTTTGTTTCAGCTGTAAGATCATCTTTACCAGAATGGAAAAGTAGAATTGCAATAAATTGCATCAATTTAATGACCTTGCTTCTCCCTCTTTGATATGAACCCATTGCCTTAGATTAGTTTGAAGGAAAAAAAAGCTTTGCACGCTTTGCTTGCAATTGTCGTTGCCGTAGGGGGCAAAGGCGCCAGTGGAGGGGGTGCCAGTCCCCGTGGCGTGGCCTCATCCTCCTCCTCCTCCGTGCCGGGCTCCTTCAGGCTTAGAGAGAAGGTTCAACCGTTTGGCCCTTTTCCTAAAGGTGAGGCCATTGGCCCTCTTATCAAACTAAAGCCATTCATATTATAGATTCATTTTTTATTTAACTTATAAGCTTATCATGTGCATGAGTAATTTTTTTCATTTTTGATTGATATGGAAAAGATCAGCCAGATAACTGTCTTTTGAGCTTTTTCCTCTTTACAAAACAAGATCATTCTCATGGCATCCGTAAGTCACCTTCATGTATACTTAAATCCTTAATTATTTTCAGAAGTCCTTGTCTTAAAGCAATTTATTAGAGTCATTGTGATTGATTCTCTTTTATGCTCACACAATCCTCTCAATCTGCAGTGATATTGCAGTTGGAATTTTTAATCAATATCTTAAAGAGATTAACAGTAATAATATTCAATTTCAAGACATGATTTTTTGAATGGAAAGTAAATTTTGTTGACAGATATCTTTAAGTGATATATGTAATATTATTATGATATCTCAACCCCAAAACTTGATTATTTCTCAATGTCTATGAATAAATTGAAACTATAATATTTTCTCTCTTGAAGAGCCATGTATTCAATAAAACTGTAGGATATTAATGAAAATTTTCATAGCAAAATCATGATAATTATTACTAAACAAAAAGAGCTTTGATTTTTTATGCTCTGGAAACTATACGATTGCATATGAATGTTATATACATATTTTATTCTATACAAAATTCATTAAAATATTGTTTCATACCTATAATTTTGTCAAATTCCAAGCATATTTATCTTATTTTTAACCTATATTATTTAAATATATGTTTTATATAATTGTTATAATGATCTTAATCATATAAATCCTTAATTTTGTGGCTCTTTAGGAAAAGTAAATAATAAGTTACTTCAGGACAGATTTAAATTATCATAAAAGCAAAAAAAATCATGCATTCCTAAAAGTTTTAGTAAAACTGATTAACAGTTTAAATATGATAAGTAATAGGTGAGATTTGAATGTATTTAATTTTGCCCAAAATGGAAAAGAAATACTTCTGTTTGTTTCTTATGGTATTTATATCACTCCATGAAATAGCCATTTCTCATTTGGGGGAGGGGGTGAAGCCATGCTCATCCTGTAGTTATTAATCCTCTTAGATAATTGGTAAATATTATGGTTCATAATTAGTTAGATTGCTTTTGTTGATGTAAATTTTAGTTTGTTCCCTCAAAAAACATTTTCCAAGTAGTCTAACACCTATCTATTTAATACATAAATAGAAGCAACTTATTTTTGAGTACAGATATATGTAGTAGCTTTTAATGAACCTGATTTTGATTTTCTTTCTTTGCTTGTCCTGTATGAAATTATTTCTTTTATACCCATAGCAATCATTGAATAAACATCCTGGGTGTATTGGTGTTTAAGTTGAACTTTTCTGCTTCAAAATTTGGCCCAAAATTGTGATTTGACTTTGATTCTTCTTGAATGAATTCTAGTTTTGAATTTCAGGTGAATTACAACAGATAAAATGAGCCAGCTGAACAAAAATTGGCTGACAATCAAGAGGCAACTAGTCAATGATTTTAATCTTATTACTTGAAATTTGTCAACAAGAAATGTTTTTGAAACCATTTACATTTGTTGTAATAGCACTTTATGTTACTGTAAATGATATTTAAATTGAATGGAAGTTTTTTTAATAGTATATTAATGGAGTGTCAGGGATTTTCAACCTTCTACAAATTAAGTACTCTTTGAAAGCATAAAGTATAGTCAGGCAGCATTTTAATAGCTAGAGATGACCCTTGATGATTGGTATATTTATCTTTATTTATAAAGTATATTTATCAAATGTAAAACTAATGAATGATTTGAATGGCCCTCAAAATTTCTTATATAAGAATTTGAAGAATTGCACCAAACTATATTGATTGGATTTTGAAGTATTTGGGAAAACAGTCTATAAATTGTTCATTTGGCCAGTAAATTTAAAGTGAGTAAATGAAGCAGTTGCTAGGCTCAAGTAACTTAATGAAAGTGCTTGTATGTCTGTTGATTAATTTTCAAGCTGTTTCTACTTTCACATTAATTAATGTTTTACTGGATATTTTATGAGTTTAAGTCATAAAAGACATGATTACAGCAAAATGTTTAAAGATCACTTAATAATTTGTTTGCTTGAGATAATTTTCCTATTAGGATACAAAATGCAGTTCATTGATGTCATTTAAAAATTATGCTAAAAATTTTACTGAGTAGTTTAACATGATCCAGATCTAGCCAAAGTGCATAGTTTATTTGGCATACATGTTAGTCACAGTGTAGCCAATTTTATTCATCTGTGGGTTTATCAACGCAGGATAATTAGAGTCATGATGATGTACATACATAACTTGAAAAAATCAAATTTAAGAATTAAAATGCATAATTTTCTTGTCTACGAATTAAATCAAAGATAGGATATACTTCACTTTAAATATACATTTTTTTGTTTATACACTAATGACTGATTTGGCACTGAGATTCAATTTTAGTGGTACTTAATATTTTCAAATCTATCAGAATATGCTTACTTCTACTTTAATTCTTTTCTCTGCCTTGTCCTTATATGTTGAAGTACTTAAGATTAAAGTAATTAATTCCTGCATTATGTGGTGTAACTTATCCATCTTTAAATGAAATAAAAAACACATGACTTGGTAAATTATTAGATTGGAAAACATGGAATTTTTCAATTCTTTTGTTTTAATTTCATTTAAAAGTTAAAGTACTTTATTTCTTTATATAACATAGGATAAAAAATGTGGGATGAATTATAGGTTAAAATCTGCAATTATTGCACAGAATTATTAGAAATGATGTTAAGGAGGAGAAATTTCAGTGCCCATTTTAAATGTGATTCAATTGTTTGTTAGTACTTTTATACTAATCAGTGCTTTATAAATCCTATAGAGGAAGCTAAATAAATACAATATAAGTGCATCACCAGACAAATCTAAGAAATAGGCTGATGATGGAGAATCCAGCATGTAATTACTTTGAAATAGTTTGAGTTGAAGGTAATCTTGAAGTTTATGGAGAAATAAACAAACTATACCATTAGAAGAGAGAAAAAGGAACTCGGCGGTCAATGAACTAAGAGACAAAGGTTCTCCAAGTGCCGACAGCGCCGACCGTCTAAGGGCGATTCCCGGGAAGCGGATAATCGTTTAGCTGTCACCAGTTATTGCTGAATGAATGAATGTCCAATGCTCATTCAGCATTGGACCCCCCATGAAGATGGAAGCATTGTTTCTGAAATGCGCATCGGGATTCTGAATAACTGGCAACCGCTAAACGATTATCCGTTTCCCGGGAATCACCCTTAGATGGTCGGCGCTTGGAGAACCTTTGTCTCTTAAACTATATCATGTCAGTGAAATGAATCTGGAATGGGAATTTTATGTAGGTTTGAAATAATTTCATCTCTTTCTTGGATGAACTATCAGGAAAAGGAGCAGGAAAACCTTCCTATTAATGTAGAGTCAGTACTTTTCATCTTCCTGACAACCAAGTGAAATGGGGATTGTAGTGTATTCATTAGTGTAATGAGTAGGTTTAAATTTAATCAGTACTTTTGTATGGTTGAAAATCCTTTTAAGAAATGTTGTACATGTATTACTAAAAATAAAAGTACATGTAACTATGGAATTTCCATAATCAAAGGATCTGTTGTATTTTCCAGATTATTAGCAGTTTATAAATGCTGATAATAGATTTTTCTATATGTGGAATACAATTTAAAATTATATAGAATGCAATATTAGTCAAAGTACGGCATCATTTTCATGAAAAATTCCTTGAGCCATTTTAAGGAAAGTGCTCTTCATTCTTTTAATAGCCAACTTTCAAATGAGTTTTAATATTTTAAATATTTAGAGAATAGCTTGCTTTAAAGAATCTCTGTAAACTTAGCCACGACTATTAATGCAATAGTAGAAGATTCAAGATTAGTAAATATCCTTATCATGATTGTATGCTTAGAACTATTATTGTTTTCATTTTCACATACCTATAATTTTTTGTGCATTTTAATAATGATGAAAAGTATGTATGAATCAGAATTTTAATGGATTTAAATTAACAGTATATGATTTCTTATTTTTAATGGCTTCTGTAAATTATTTTTATTCTGTGCAAGGAGTTGTTTATCATTCATTGACATATTTTTGTCTATGGAAAAGAGATGACAAAGCAAGTAAAATGCAAAGGTATTTTTATGTAGATAGAAAATTTTAAATAGTTCCCCTTCATTTTTTAGCATTTGGTATAAGGGAGAGTTTTATTTAGATTCTTAATCAATTTTAACATGCAATGAAAAAGTTTAATTTGACTTATGCTTTTGAATTACTATGATAACATATTTTAGTATTTGGTATAAGGGAGAATATTATTTAGATTCTAAATCAATTGTAGGATTACTACGATAGCATTATTCTTGCATGCAGATGAATTTTAAAGAAATATATACTTAAGATAGTGATTGAGTGGAGCACCCTCTTAAAATGGCCCAAAAGATTAGCTTTACATGTGAAAGATTGCTTTAGAAATTTTGAAAACTGCTTTAAACAATTCCAGCTTGCAAATTAAAGCTGGCATCAACATCAACTTGTGCACCATTGTATACTTTCTTTTGTAATTGCAAGTTTAAGTGACTTGAGCTAGCTAATTATGAATTTGTTATCCTATAATAATATGCATATTTAGATGTATATTTTTTAGAGTTATTTATTTGTTTAGGAAGTGTGATGGCATGCAGATTGTCATACCTTAGAAGTATTTGAAAGTTAAAAAGTTAGTCATACTGTATTTTAATCCTAGCATTAATTATGATTGCGGCAAATTAAGATGTTAAAAGAATAAAATTTATTGTGAATACATTTTCAATGCCAGGACGCAAAGGTTTGGTGGAGAAGTCTTCATTAATTCGTCATACCAACACTAAGTCTCGGCCTGAAGATACTCAAAGGGTTCAGAGTACCGAAAGATCAACTTCAAATACTGAAAATCAAGCCTTTCTTAAAGATGTAAGTTACCTGCAAATTCATTTAGTCATCTCTTATATTAAATTTTCCCTACTTATATTAAAAGAATTTAAGACTTATATTGTAAACAAAATATAGACATTTCTATCAACATATCCCATCAACATTTCCTGTTTTCTTAAATTGGAAAGAAATTAATTTCCTTAGATACAGTAAAACCCAGTTAAGACACTTTTCAGGGGATCAAGAAAAAACAATGTTTTAAGTGGAATAGCATTATAATCAGGTTGTGTGATGCTGGTTGCCTTTTTATTATATATATATATATATATATATATATATATATATATATATATATATATATATATATATATATATATATATATTCTATTATATATAGCTAACTCTCCGGATATACCTATATAGATATATATAGATAGATATAGGGGATACGAATTCTGACCATGTTCCACAAGCGCCGTCCACGTCAGATTTTTACAACGTACTGGCCCCACCCTGTAGATGCTAGAATAATGCAGACATTGACGCTAGGTTTCATGGGTTCGATACAAGAATGTCCCAAAAATCGCAATTTTCCCATAAGAATGCATTGCGCGGATTTTTGAAAATTATTTTGAGGCACTTATCGATAAGATAGAGGAACCAAAATCTCGGAGGTTGAAGTTGAGGTAGTCTTCTATGATTCATATGGAAGAAATGTTGCCAAATGACCGTGAGTTCGACTCCAGGTGGGTGCAAATTTCTTCCATAAGAAATGCATTGCTGAAATCTTTGACAATTTTTTTGAATTCCTTCCCGAATTGCTGGAAGAATAAAACCCGGAATGGTGACAGAGGCATTTGAAAACATTCTTTCATGAATTTATCGTTCGTATAGTGGTCCTTGGTTCGATGCAAGAGCGTCATTCCGATTCTACCATGCATTTCAAACGGGGAAATCGGAATCTTATTTTGGGACCTTCCCGATAAGATATTGAATCGAATCTTTGGAACAAGTCAGAATGGCACTTACCTAACATTAATATGCAATTGTTTTGCACGATCGGGTCCTTAGTTTAATGCCAGGTGGTCTTTTGCGCGAACATTTTTTTGAGGCCTTTCTTGGTACGATACTGCATTCTACTGATAGCTTGCAGTAGCAAGCAGCTTTTACTCGTGTGTGTGTGTATATATATATATATATATATATATATATATATATATATATATATATATATATATATATATATATATATCTATTATATATAGCTAACTCTCCGGATATACCTATATATATATAAGCTATATATAATAGATATACCTATATATTTATAGGGGATACGAATTCTGACCATGTTCCACAAGCGCCATCGACGTCAGATTTTTTCGACGTACTGGCCCTACACTCTAGATGCCAGAATAATGCAGACTTCGACGCTAGCTATCATGGGTTCGATGCCAGAAATTCCCAAAAATCGCAATTTTCCCATAAGAATGCATTGCGCGGATTTTTGAAAATTATTTTGAGGCACTTATCGTTAAGATAGAGTAACCAAAATTTCGGAGGTCGAAGTTGAGGTAGTCTTCTATGCTTCTCATGGAAAAAATGTAGCCAAATGACAGTGAGTTCGACGCCAGGTGGATGCAAAATTCTTCCATAAGAAATGCATTGCGGAAATCTTTGACGATTTTTTAAAAATGGCTTCCCGATAAGCTGGAAAGATAAAACCCGGAATGGTGACAGAGGCGTGGGACCTTCCCGATAAGATATTGAATCGAAACTTTGGAACAAGTAAGGATGGCACTTATCTAATATTATTTTGCTGTCTTCTCTCACGATCGGGTTCTTAGTTCGTCGCCAGGCGGTCTTTGGCGCGAAGTTTTAAATTTGAACAAAGGCAGTACTTGGTATGATACTGTATTCAACGGATAGCTTGCAGTATGCAAGCAACTTTTACTCGTATATATATATATATATATATATATATATATATATATATATATATATATATATATAAAGACTCTCCTTGCTACTTTTTTTTAGCCCTTTTTCACTCTACAATGAATTAATTTTTACCAAGAAGTCAATTATGGAAGAAGAATGAATATTTTAACTGCCATGATGAGAGGGGATCACAGAGCATGATCTCTCTAACTCTTACAGCCTAAAAAATACTGTACTCGCTTTCTTGCTAATTTGAAATGCTTACAAATTGAGATAGTGGCAAAAGGAAGCACCGCAAGGCAAATTTTGAATCTAATGTCCTAATATAATGTATTGAAACACACACACACATATATATGTATGTATATATTGTGGAATTCTACAAGTTTTTTGTTATTTCGGGTTATTAAATTTAAAATTCCACCAGTAAATGCTGAAGAATATTTATTTGTTTTCTAATGTCCTGTCCTGAGAAGAAGTGATGAAGAAGACCTTACTCTATCTCAGAGTTCATATCAACTTGGACAGTGGAGATTATTCTACTTTAGGTTATCTTAATTTTATTTTTACAATATTAGTTATTCGAAGAAGTATTCAAGGAAGGAGAATGATCAAGCAAAGCTTAAGAGGATGGAGGATGGTGATAGTATAAAAATTTATTAGTCTATCAAATAAGCCAAATAAATGGCTGAAGTGGGTTGCAGTGCATCTAAAGACATCTTAGGCAGATATCAGGACATCTTAAGCAATGTTTTTACTACATTTTTTCATGTGAAAGGGCCTAGGACTGGGAGAAAACCCTGCTTAAGCATTTTAGTGAGGAGCATCTTAAATGGGTTTTACTGTACTTAGAAAAATCCAATCATGGAAATGTCATCCCTTTAGTGCTAAATATTCCAATATATAAATATTCTATTGTGCATTTTTAAAGAAGTGTGTAGTCCATAGGTGGTTTACGACTAAATACCATGTTTGTGTATTGTACAATATCATTGAATTCTTTATCTTTAACATGCACAAATATAATATGCACTACATATTACAGATAGTTACTCAAATCCTTGATGGTGAAGGTGTTGGGTGGCTGAAACTGAATCGATTAAAGAAACTGATGGAAGATGAGAGCTACAGAAACTTTGTGGTTAGCAAGCTCAACAGAACGTTAGATAAGAAGATCAGTCCAGATGACCATATAGATGATGTGGTAAGATATAATGATACTATATTAAGGAGTGTTTCTCTATACTTTCCTATGATTGACCAACTCACAAATTCTGAAGGGAAAATCAAGGATTTAAGAAATTGTTCATTTGCTGAACTTGCCTGTCTCAAATTCTTAAATCGTATGTATAATATATGAATATAAGTTAAACTTCTAAGCTTCTATAGCTTACTCAAACTTCCAAAATTTGATTTCACTACATTATCACTGTCAGATTATGAATCATTGGCCAATAACTGTGCATGAATATTTTCTGACATAGCCAAAACTTTAGAACTTAACACATTCTATGCAACTGGAATTTTGTTAACTTTTCCCTGTTATAACAGCATTATTTCATTTAAAATATTGAAAGTGCACATGTAGCATCATTCTGCTGCTAATGTAAGGTCATTTTCATTACCTGTTTCAAATGTCTTAAAGAATTTCAGTAATCTTTTACTTTAAGGAAAGAGTTGCTTCATCAATCTTTTAACAGACCATTCTCTTTAATTTTAGTGTGTTAGTAGGCCTGTCTGGAAAGGTATGCTCAAAGCTTTGCAAGCAATTGTCCATGGGTTAGAAGTTACTTACACAAACTTTGGTCTTGGGGGAATGGCTTCAGTTTTTCAAGTTCTGGAAATTGCTCACACTCACTACTGGAGCAAGGATTTGGCTGATCAACCTCAAGGGACATTAGAGACACCTTCAGCTGGGGCCACTTCTGCATTACTCTCACAGGTACAATTTATATTGATGCACAATTTGTAACCTTGAAATTTTGGGTTAAACATTTGCTCTTAATGTGAAAGATAGAATAAAAAAGGAAATAATAGTATATTGGACATAAAAACCCTTATTCAAACATATATTACTTTTTATTCTGACTCCTCCTGTGTTATGCTAAATTTTAGCTGAGCTGTGTTGATTGTTTTGGATGTTTTCTAGATTTAAAAAAATAGAGAGACTTAAAAAAGAATTAAATGAAATTGGGAAACCCAATGCAACCCAATGATGGTATAGTAGGAAAGAAACTAAAATTTTTCCAGACCTACCAAAATTAGCTTAAGATGAAGAATCTCAAAGTACAGGTAAATAGATTGATTTTATTCCCCATAGAATAGGGCATATATGCTCAATAATGGATTTGATAGGCTTTGTGAGATTTTGATGTGAGAAAATGTGTTTTCATTCTGAAAATAATAAGACTTCAAAGCTTATGTTTCTTTTATATTCATTCCATCATTGATATACCGCTAAACAAAATGTTTAGTAAATCAAGATCAACTTTCAACCTTTTTCCAGTGTCTTTCAAAAGTATCCCTCAGATATCCACCAAAGTCCAAGTACTTTAAATGGAAATTTATACTCTTTTAAGTCTACCTCACATGGTTAATATTATTGAGATATTACTGAATTTGTCAATATATTCATTGTCTGTGGGTATGTTGGAACAATAAAATTGATGGAAGGATATTTTAGTCTTATTTTTCAGTGATATTGCTTGACTAAGACTAGATGTTTCTTTCTATTAGGTACTGCTAGGAGTCAATAGTTCAGAAATTTCTTACAGTTTTAGTTAACCTCTTGACTGATGAATTTACAGATCAAAGATTTTGTAATCATTGAGTAGCAATCCCTTCCAACCATAAATTTTGAGTCTATTATTGGAACTATAAATATTATATAAGGAAGTATATGACAAATAGTAATATAAAATTTTTAGGGTTAATTTTTAGAAAATCCTTTGTATTTCATCTGATTTTTTAGGCATCTAGCCCATTTGGCAGTAAGGAAAATCTTAAATCTCCACAAAGTCCAAGAGGATCCCCCTTACCTCAGGCCCATATGGATTTTTATCAGGAATCAATGCAAAGGAAATCATCTCAAGCTGGAATTACCCGTGAGTAATGGTGACATCTTTAGTCAGCTTTACTTAAGTAGTTTATTAATTGCATGTTTTATTTATGAGCTCTAAAAGTGTCTTTATAAAAATTATTTCCCTACATTTCAGCTTCTGAGGAAGGGGACCAAAGTGCAGCAGATATGCTCAGAGATCTCCTGAATCAAAAAAGACAGATGTTTCTATCTAAACTCACTTCAGTAGATTCAGAGGTATGGAATATTTGCTTCTTTTCTTGATTTTTCATTCAATATGCACAATATATGTGTATGGCATGCCTAGAACTATTATAAAGAATCCTTGATGTCAAACTGAAACTACCTAGCTTTCCTTGGGGTCGCTTTAGTTTTAGAAATGGTTCAAGTACTACCTTACCAAGTATTTTATCGTTATTCATAGAGGTATCCATCACAAGGATAACTGTTTCAGAAGAATTTTTTAGAATGCCAGCTATTTTTTTTTAATTTGGCTTAGAAGAAAGAGAAGCATTTGATTCATTTGCATTTCTGGGCTATTTTTAAGGGAGGGGTTTCAGACAACACAATGCAAGGGTCTGAGGGTGCAGGCAATGCTTCCGATACTGGAAGCATCATCTTGAACCCTGCTTTTCAACGACACAGGGCTGGACAGCTGTCCTTTCGCAGCACTGTGTCTGACAGTGAGATCGAGCAAGGCAACGTGAGTCATCAACTGTTTTATATCCCAATCAACCTTATCAAGCCAACTTAGGGATTGATGGAGAATTTTTGGAATCAGCTCTATAAATATGCTGGCAAATTCAATTTATCTCTATGATTTTAAAGTTTGCGTGGATAGCTTTTTTTCACGTGTATTCTTCATGTTATATGAGGAGAATGTAGTCACAGTTTTAAACTCAACTGTGCAGCACTTTGTACCATTACAAAAATTCTCTGTCCACTCAGCTTCTTAATGGCATTTGTTTCTTGAATTACCAGCGTGATTGTAAATAGCTTTCTATGAAAATTTTGATTTGAGAAGATTTAAAAACTTTTCTGTAGTTGAATGTAAGCTCAAAGCAACATTATCTGTAGGTTTTGGGCTTTATCTTGGTTGAAGAGTGAAGGCTACTGTCTACATAAGTTGTGGATTTTCATCAGCTTTTCATATTACAAAATACTTTCTTGATGTTTTCATAAAAAATTGACTTATAAATCTCTTCGTATCAAGTACAAACTTCTTTCCTAGATGCTAAAGATAAATTTATCTTTCAAAAATCTATATTTTTAAATCATTTTATGCATTGTTAAAGTTTACTTTAATGTTTTATTCCATTTCATGTTGCATGATCATCATTTTCCTGAAATGTTTGTACTGAACATGCATGTTATGTGTGGTAAGTTGTTCTCTAATTATTTAACTATTAGAAATTCAGATAAAGACCCATTATAATACAGCTATATCATTATCTTTACTGATGTATCCAATTCAGTCATTCATTCAAATGAAAAATTAAGGTCTAATCGATTGAGAATACTCAAAACATCAAATAAAAATTTATGTTTAAAGACATAAAATTAAATTAGCATTAAATTAAACTTGAACCATCAAGCAAATTTAAATACATAGGGTATTTTCTAGTATGTATGCTATATTTATTTCTTTCAATTTAGAAAGACACTATTATCTTTTTTTTTAGTGTAAAGCATATTTATTGCACATTCAATTGCACATTTACAAATATTAGAATCATGTGTGCAATGGAGTATTAATAATCCTTAAAAAAACAGAAGATATATTAGTTGAGAATAAATGTCAATTTCGGTCCTCCTGACCCAAATTGTGGCTCATCAGGAGGTGCCAGGTTATGTTAAAATAATAGCAGATTGGAAAATTCAAGTAAAAATAAAGAAAGTATAGATGATTTTTAGCACTAAGAATAGCAAAAATATAGAAATTTCAATATATACAAGCATAAAATATCAGTAGTGTATTGTACACACACACACACACACACATATACGAGGGTCATCCGGAAAGTAGTACCCGTTAGTGCCGCATGAAGTGCTGACGACGCGAGTAGCCGCTGGACAAGGTCAGATTGCTTCAGTGGCTTGTCTGCCTTCTCTGAGCCAAGTTGCGTGACGCTAGCATTGCCTGTTTTGTTTCTGTGATTGTTTACAATGTTTAAAAAAATTGAGAACGCCGCCAGTTGTGAAGTGAGGGCAGTGATTAAATTCCTCAATGCAAGAAACGTTCGCCCATGTGATATTCATCGCCAATTAAAGGAGGTGTATGGAGACAATGTAATGGACGAGTCGTCTGTTCGGCGGTGGTGTCGCAAGTTCAACATGGGGAGGGGGAACACACACGACGATGAGCGTTCGGGGAGACCGTCTGTCATTACAGACCAACTGGTGAGCTCAGTTGACGAATTCGTGAGGAACGATCGGCGCGTCATAATTGATGACATCTGTGAGCATTTTCCCAATGTTTCTCGAACAATTGTTCATGAAATTGTTAAAGACCATCTGCATTATGCAAAAATTTGTGCAAGATGGGTCCCTCGCATGCTTACAGATGAGCACAAAACCAAGCGTATGGCTGCAGCACTGACGTTTTTGGGACGTTATTCTGATGAAGGAGACTCTTTCTTGACTCGCATAATTACTGGTGACGAAACATGGGTTTGTTATGCATCACCTGAGAGTAAACGACAGTCAATGGAGTGGCATCATGCTCATTCACCAAACAAACCAAAAAAATTCAAGACAGTTCTGTCCACCAGGAAACTCATGGCAACCATTTTCTGGGATCGACGAGGTGTATTGCTTATTGATTTTATGGCCCGTGGAGACACTATTAATGCCAATGCGTATTGTGAAACATTAAAGAAATTACGGTGGGCAATACAAAATCGGCGGCGAGGTCTATTATCTACTGGTGTCATTCTCGTTCATGACAATGCCAGGCCTCATGCAGCTGGGATAACACAAAGACTTTTGCAGCAATTCAAATGGGAAACTTTCGACCATCCACCGTATAGCCCGGACTTGGCCCCTTCAGATTTTCATCTCTTTACAAAGCTTAAAGACTTTTTGGCGGGGAAAAGATTTGACAGCGATGAAGAACTTAAAGAAGGAGTGACCCTGTATCTCAATGAGCTGGCGGCGGAGGACTATGCAGCAGGAATACAGAAACTTGTCACACGTTATGACAAATGCCTTAATTTGCTTGGAGATTATGTTGAGAAGTAGTTTAAAGTATCCTCTTTCAAATAAAATTTTTTATGTTTGTTAATATTTACTTTTGTGTCTTTATTTCACGAACGGGTACTACTTTCCGGATGACCCTCGTATATATATAGAATATCAGCTATATCAAATATATAGAAGTTACATACGTAACATAACCAAACATAAAAGTATCAGCATTATTCTGAATGAATATATATATCACATTTTAGCCATATAAGAAATAGAACAAGTATCATATAAACAAGCAAATTAAAGACCAGCTGTATTTGAATATACATATATGATGTTAGCCAAGTCAGATTCATTGATCATTATTAAACTTTGATCAAAGCATTAAAGATTCTTACTTTTTGAAAATTCATTATGAAATTAATTGAATTATGAATTCATTTGAGTAAGAAAGTAATGTTTAGCAGTCAAATTATTTTATGAAGAAAATTCTACCATTAGTACGTGAAAAGAATAAACTACTTCCTCTTTATAAAAGAATTAGATTTGTTTATGAATGGAAATTTTTTTCTTTATTCTCATTTGGAGTATTTTTAGTTTTCTATTTTCTATAGGATCAAGTTCAGTCTTTAGTTAGTGTTCCGAATTAGTTTCCATGTCCCTTTTTTCTGAGTTAGTATCTTAGAAATACTTATTTATTTCTCTTTCCTTTGTGTCTGCATCCATAAATAATTGTGTGAGTGATTGTCACATGTCATTACATGTCTGTATTGTGTTTTGCAACATTTTAAAGTTTCTTGATTGCATTTAAGATGGATTTGCTATGATATTTAATTCTTGTTCATTGTTAAGGAAAACTGCCTCCTTATGAATCCTATGGAGAGATTGACATGGCATTGCCAGCCTCATGATAGATCTTAATTTCTTAATTAAATAAAGTATAATTTCTAAGAGTACTGTTTTTGAGAATGAAATTTGGAGATCTAGATTATTTTTGCTGTTAATTTAATCAAAACCCTCTTTTCCTTTACCTCTTAAGACTGATTTGAAGTTTTTTCCTTAATATAAGTTTTAAACGATGAATTTAGATTTCATCTTAATTACATGATTACAATTTAATTATGAAGCTTCAAATGAAATTTTGACTTTGAATACAGTTAAAATATTATATATTTTGTTATAGTTCCCGCGACAGGCTAAACGAGCTCCTAGTGTTTGGTCGAGTAAGTCCTCTTTGAGTACTGGATTCCGATACCATGGGGGTAATATGATCAACACTTCTACTACCCCAAGTCCTGACACAGGGCGTACATATTTATTTGAAGGTTAGTATATTATGTGGAAGTCAGTTCATTAGTTCCTTTAATCTCTTATTTAATAATTTTAAATTCAAGGAAAACTCTATGCTTCTAATGTAAGCCTCTCAGTCCCAGTGCAGCTCAAGTGCATTTATGTTTGAATTTAGGAATTCAATAATAATAATAATTTATTGATCATTGTATGTTTTACAGCATAATAGATCTTGTCATACTTAAACATAAGTAATTAAAACACTAGTTCATTAAAATTTAGGTAAAAAAATTCACTTACCGAGTACAAAGGTTTAGAAGTTAACCAGTTTATAATTATGTTATTGAATATATCATTATTAGCATGTAGCGTACATTCAGGTAGTGCATTGAAAAATTTAACACACAAATTAGAATGCTCCTACTTATTATGCTATCCCTTTTTATAGTTTTCTCTTAGTATTGATCTGTTTCACATGAAAAAAATGGTAATGATACTTCTTAAGATGCTCTGCTTCACACTTATGATAAGGATTTTTTTAAATTCTAAGATGCACTATAACATATTTTAGCTAATCATTCCTCTCAACTGTTAGGCTGAAAGATTTTTATATTATCTATTCTTCTGCTTTGCCTTGTCTCTGAAAGGGTTCAATGTGAGTCTCTTGTTTGGAATAACTTATTTTCAGAGAATAAAATGAAGATATCGTGAAGCAGACCAACCATTTTCCCTCTGTCCGATCCAATACTAACTTTGAGATCAAGTGACATATTTTCTAACAGTTTCATCTCTGGACAAAACATTAGGTTGAAAAGTTCCTTGGTTAGTGTTTCCTTTTTATACAATCTCAAGAATTAAGCAGAAAAAAACAGAAAAACGTTGTTTTGTTGGTTGTTGAGCATAGTCTTGGAGAGATCATGCTCCATGTACCATCTTATCACTACTTTAAAAATAAAAAATTCATTATTCTTCCCTAATTGTCTATCTAGTAGGAAATTTGTTTCATTGTTTAGCAAGAAATAACCAAAATTAAATAACTATGGAGGATGCTCTCTTTGTGGGAGAATAAGACCATTCTTCAAAAATGTCACTAAAAAGCTACCATCATTTCACAACCCAGTTACAATGTTATCACGCTTGTAAAAATGTTTTTGCTTGGTCTCTTGAAAAATGCCTAAATCAAATTTTGATTTACACAGTAAATTTATTAATAACTAGTAATTTTTATTCAGAAAATATAATATATATTGATAAAAATATATATGTAACATTTTAAGGACTGATTGGTAAAGAAAGGTCAACAATATGGGACCAGATGCAGTTTTGGGAAGATGCCTTCCTGGATGCAGTTTCTCAGGAAAGAGATATGGTTGGAATGGACCAAGGGCCAGGTGAAATGATGGAAAGGTGGGTTTAGCAATTACCTCATGCTAATTTTGTCTAAGACTATCAAATGAGTCATCGTAATGTCATCAGTTTAAGGATGATTCTAAAAGTTTTGAATGTTTAATCATTAAAATTTTCAGGTACAATTCTCTTAGTGAAACAGAGCGCAAACGTTTAGAGCATGAAGAGGATCGGCTGCTGTCAACCATGTTGTATAATTTGGTTGCTATTTTGGTCATGATGAATGTTGCCAAAGCAGAAATAAAGAAGAAGGTTAGACGTCTTCTTGGAAAGAGTCACATTGGCCTTGTTTATAGCCAGGAAGTTAACGAGCTGCTTGATCAGATAAACAATCTGGTGAGTTGGTTCCACTATTTATCAGGATAATTTTGTTTCCAAGTTGAAGTTGTTTGACATCAGTAAATTTGTTTCAGAATGGCAATGACATAGATTTGAAACCTCTTGGATCCAGACAAGTGCATCGGCAGAGTTTCACGGTTCACTGTGGCACAGATTCCTCAGGAGCTCTACTTTTTATGGAAGTTAGGGATGATGGACTCGTGCTGAGATCAGTAACAGGCACAATAGTGGAGAGATGGTGGTTTGAACGCCTTGTCAATATGACTTATGGACCCAAAAATAAGGTTCTTTGTTTGTGGAGGCGGAGTGGAGGGCAGACACAACTTCATAAATATTACACTAAGAAGGTAAATTGATACTTAAAATTATGCAAAGATATATTATCTCTCTTCTCCAGGAATAAATGAAGTAACTTGTGAACTTCCTCATAAAAAGTTATGGAAATTAATTGAACAAAATCGTAAGCAATATGTAAGCATAACTTGTGTGCCTCAGTTTTGGTGTAAATTCCTAAACATTTTTCCTCAGCTAAATCAAAACTAATAAAAATTTCGATTTATTCTCACCCCTTTATCATATTAAAACAACATACAACTGCCCTTTTGATAAGCAAGCTGATTAAGAATACTTCTTTTTTGTATTTTGTTCATGATATTAGTTTATTGCAATTGGTAATGATTGAATATCAAAAGATTGCCTCCTCTTCAAAAGACCATCATCTTATTACCACTACTTTTAAATGTACTTGAATTCTCAATACATTCGTATGGAAATATGCTCCAGCTCAGATTCAAAGATCTCATTGTTTGTCAGGGGGATCAGGACAAGTTTACAAACAGAAAAGTTTGCAAATTATTCTTCTATTTTATCTCACATCTCACTTATTCAAACTGAAAGCAATATTGCCCAACCAAAATAAGAATGTTTACTTAATATTTCTCCTTTTTATACCTATTTTCAATTGTAGGACTAATATTTCTAATTTAACTTTGTAAAAGATCTGAGCTCTGCAATAGATAAAAATTAATCATATACATTTCTTATGGGAGTATTTTCAATTTTGATAGTTAATCAGCCTTTCTTATGAGCCCTGTAATTTCATGCTTTGCAGAATGAAGAATTATAAATATTTTTAATTTAATTTCTCAATATATTTCTTATGGGTCACTTACTTTATTGACTCTCATAATTATATGTATAAATAAGATTAAGCATTATGTTAATTTTGAGGAATTATGGAGCATAAGAATAAGAAAAGTTTTATTTTGTCCTATTTCTTATATTTTACATCAACCTCTTAGAAAATTAAAATGTTAATTTTAACTAATACCTATTGTATTTTAGAGGGAAATGGGGGTGAATTCTAGATCAAGGTTAAATAAACTTTGATTTTGCTAATTAATCTGTCATCTTAAGAATAAATTTTCATAAATAATTCATGCCACTGAAAGCATCTTAGAATTTCTTTTAAAATTGTTGTCCATTTTTATACATAATCCCTTTTGTGAAGGTCATGCAGTCAACAAAAATTATTATTTCTCTACCTGTACATTCATTTTGATTAGATTATCTAATTCCTTCATCCAACTGAAAATCAAAGAATTTAATGATTTACTATCAAAATAGGCAAAACATTAATTTTCTAGCAATTATATTTGAAATTGAAGACATTATTGAACACATCTATATGCCACTTGTATTTCCTGCTGTGGATTATTTTCCAAAGCTACCTTATGGTTTCTTGAAATCCACAATTAAATTCATGTTATTCTATATTTATTTTAAATAACCTTTAATTTTATGAACAATGGGTTGGATGGAAGAGGAGACTTTATAGACTCAATTTGCCCAAAACAAAGATGCCATTCATTAATTTATTTACATATACAATGGCAAAAAGGGAGAGCATAAATGAAAGAGTATGTTTGATTAATTTTAGTGCAAAGACTTGTACTACTGCATAAAAGATGCAATGGAGAGAGCAGCTTCTAGAGGCAGTGGGGCTTTGGCTGCAGGAGTGGAACTTGGTGGAGAATTTCCGGTTCAGGACATGAAAACAGGCGAAGGTGGTTTGCTGCAGGTTTGCATGGAAGGAGTTGGACTTCTTTTTGCCAACAGCAAGGTAGGAAAGCTATAAAATTCAGTTATTTTCATTTTTAGTCCAGAATATTTTTTAAAACTATGATGATAACATTTCTGTAAATCTATATCTTAATTCATTCAATTGATACTTTGTATCTGCTTTAATTTAATTCACTTTGGTATATTGGTGATCTCATTTGTGTTTGATTTAACTCTGGTTATACTTGTTTTAAGTATTTTTATGATTTATTCAACTGGACGAGATGTGGAAGGTATAGCATGTCTGATCAGAAGTCAAGGATGGTGGTTAAATTGGTTGTCTCACAGACTTAATTTTCAATCAGAATGATACATAGAGAGTCAAAATATTGTGAGAATATCTTTGAGACTAAAGAAAAAGTAATTTTGATATATTTCTCAAAAATCAAACAGCTTTGATACAACTGTGTTATTATTGTTCTTCATATGAATAATAAGGTAGGTACTCGAATTTATATGCACCATATGTGGTGTTATAAAATGGTTCCTCAGTTCAGATTCAGTGAAGGGAATTCATAAAGCATGTACTCTGCAAATTTTCTTTACATACATTTGCAACAGAGCTACAATAACATTGAATGTGCGTTAATTGAGAAGGAAAATATATGCATTTTATTGTAACGCTTTGCATTTCTGTACCAAGGTCTCATTGTCAAATTAAGTGGAAATTATCTCCACTAACTTGTATATTTCACATAATTTTGACGCTTCTTATCCAAAGTTTCATTCTTCTTTAAATTTATATCTATTTGTTAGTTTGCTAATGCATTGCTACATGTCTTTAAATTGTTTCTTATCCATTATAGTAATTAGCATATTTATGCTATATGATAAACTTTCGATCGGCATAGAAATGGGATGCTTTTTTATGACTTGTGTATGGCAACTTTAACTTATTGATTTTTCTGCATTTCAAATTTTTCTATGGTGTTTGCTATGCTCTGGTCAAATCTTAAGTTTTTCTTTGAGGGATTTCGTATAATTTTTATCCATGAAAAAGTAAAATATTGACAAAAGTCGGAGACAATTAATATAGTAATAAAAAGCGACGAAGTGTGATGATGTAGCAGATCAATGGATGGTGAAGAATAAAGTCAACCGGCCTGACAAGACTAAAATGTAATGGTACATAGTTTGTTTTCATCTGTTTACTGTATGCACTATCAACAAGCTTCTCTTTTTCTGACTACTACACTGTGTGATGACATGCTGGATGTGTGTATGTGTAATGCAAGGACCTCTCAAAACTTTCCTGCTGCTCGCTACATTTGGTATATCTAAATCCCACATTTTCTTTATTTCTCATAAAGATATACAAAGATAAAGGCAGTTTGTTGCCAAATTATTTGAAGCAACAAATTAATGCTAAATGGATCTACTGTATCAATGAAAACTGGTGGAGTCACAGTTTTTTGATCTTTTCGTTTACTACTCAACCAAATTCTCCTATTTTATTTAACTTTTCAATGTACTAACTCTTTCTGCATGGATATCTTGATCGATATCTGTTTTTTCAGCTGTTTGTAATCTTTCAAGGCTGATTATTTCGATCCTTCTTGTCTTTTTAACTCCTCCTTGTTATCTTTATCATCGGTTTATTTTATGTAGTATTGTTCTCTCTTTTTGTCTTTGGTGGAACAAGCTTAGGAACTTTTGAGATGGTCCTTGACAATACTTTGAAGATGGATCCCAGCTGCGGTGGGTAATATAATGTATTTTCTCATTCTTCTCCTCCATGCATCCAAATAAAAGGACTTTGAGGTATATTACAAACATCATCGTTACACTGCTTCTTGCTAAGTAGTTATCAGTATTTAGAGTTGGTGGTATCTAACTATCTATATATTTTTATATATAACACATTTTTTTCTCTAGAAGTAATCATGTGTCAAACTATTATATCATAAGTACACTCAAGAACTGCCAAAATTTACTAAATAGCATGGCACTTTTGTGGTCCTGGATATGCTCTTATAGTTTTTAAAACCCCAGGTGATTGACCATCTCTAAAGTTACCTATGCTGTATTTTTAATATTGCTTACTTGAATGTCCCACCAGAAAGGTGCTTGTCTCATAATACCTATTGTTTATTCACCACCCAACCAATTCACCAAGCCAAATTAGTTGTCAACTACCTTGCATGTAGATGTATCTCTAGTGCATGATGCCTTTTGTAATTAGTTAGTTTATATATTGGTAGTTTAGTATTAGTCCAATGAGTACAGAGGAAGGAATTGCTCTCCTGGAAAAATTGGCTAAGTAAAGTAATTTTACTTGAGCAGATGACATGCTCTATTTGTGAAGTCCTTGCCAAATCATAATGAGTGAAAAAGTGAATGTTTCCAGCAAAATTTATCATTTTTAAATTTGATTTAAAAATATGGAAATATGAGTCAATGAGTATATGTGAGAGTGTGAAAGTGTTTCTTTGAAATTCCAAAGCACAAACTTTTATATATAATTATGTACTATTAGTAATTTTGGAGTTTTTACCATGATGAATGCTTGCAGCTTTTCTCCATATTTTTCACATTAAAGAAAGATGATAATTGACAATGCCTTCCACTGTACAAAGCACTTGCTCTCTGCATGCAATATTAAACAAAGCATGCATGTGGTTTAGCAATCTTATAATTGCTCCAGAAGACAAAAGCTTTCATTAAAGTATTTTAAATTATGTAGTACTTTATGGATTCACTAAAAAAAGTCAATGAGTTATAAATCAACCATGTTTGGTGCCATAAGAATTTCTCCAAAGTACCTCATTACTGGCACTCACTATTGGAAAACTTTACTGAAAATATATTGTTTTAAATCTTGAATTAAAATCAGAGCAATTGATAAGATGAAGATACAGAAAATTCTCCAGATGCTATGAACAATCAATGCAATTTATGTGGTTTTAATACTGAGGTTATTTGCTTTTTCAGTTCTTTGTGAGGTTGGATCACATACGAAAGTGTTTTACTCAGAAAGGAGGAATTTTTGTTTTGGAAGAATTTAGTGAGTATTTCATGATAATGTTTTGTGAAATCAATCAGCTAGCTCAGTGTCATATTTTCATATTTCCATGTTTTTCCAGATCCTAAAACGAGGCAAGTGATACAACGAAAATACAAGTCATCAATGGTGAGTATGGGACGTTCTTTTTTTATCTGAAGTGGTCTTTTATTCATTTCTCAGAATAAATCATGAATATGTCAGCTTCTTAGGTAACTTAAACTTCCCCAAAAATACATTTTCATTTTTGTATGCTGTTAAGAAATTGACATTGGAACATTTTTAAAATTTTTAAATTATTTTATGATCATTGAATTTTCAGTTTATATAGGCATGGTAGACTAGAATTTTATCATATATGTAGCACACTTTTGGTTGCAGTTCAGTTAAAATTATTTTCAAGAATGGAATATGAATTACTGCAGTTATTTTCTTTATTAGATATGTGAATTGTAAATTCTCATTTCGTATTGCAAATAAAAAATGTCTAAATATTTGGGAGAATTTAAAGAAGGTAATTTACTAAGTCATAGAAATTAGTTACAATTTTGTTTAGGTATGTTTGAGACATTATAATGCATTGTATGGCTCAAGGGTGTAGTACCTTCAGATCGGTAGAGTAGTTTGCATGATTAGAGGCTTAAATGGGAGCTATTGCAGTAGATGCTATATTTACTTCACAGCACATTTTAGGTGAATATTGACTTATTCACAACATCCTGGTTTCTATTCGAGAATAAATTTCAGACTTTTTCTTTCTGATTTTCAGAAATTTGTTTCACTAACATTAGTTATGCTTACTGATGTTTGAATCTGGTTGCATATTTGATATTGGCATTGGACAGTTTGGGAATGGCAATATGTGTGTAAAAATCATCTTACAATTAGTCAGAGTTGCCTTCTCGTAGAACTTCTAGTGTCTTATTGTGAAAATATCCTAATTTATTCTTTTTCAAATTTCTTTTGGATGCATTGATATCATACATAGGATGAGCACAGGATGCATGGCACTGTCATTTTTCTATCTGCACTCACTTTCTCTCGAATTGTGTTCTATTATTGATTTTTATGAAAAATTCCTCTGTTTGTATAGTTATACCTTTCCAGTTTCATTTCTCTTTAGAGTAAAATGAATATATTACAAAATTTGAAATTTTTACAGAAAATGTCTCATCCTGATTATTAATTAAATAATTACGTATATTTGTAAATTTGTGTACCAGTAATCTTTCATCAGTAGCTATCATAACTATTATTAAAGTTATCCTTTTAGAAGAGTAGTGTCTTTCTAGTAAATTTCAACTCAAAAGTGTTTCTTAACCTTTAGTTTTTCTTTTATTGTGTGTTGTAGTGTTCAAGCTTTGTTATTGTGAACAGTAGATTTGCATAAGCAAAGTTGTGTTGCCTTTGTCTACTGTGATAATTTTGTTAACATTACTTTTTCTTTGTCAGCTTAATTTAATTCTTAAGTCAGTGTGCAGAGTTGGATGTCTCTTGTGTTTATAGGCCAACGAAATCAGTCTTTCCATGCATCGTGTTATCTCTTTGGTGCTTGCCAAACAACTGGAGAGCCCTCAGCGTCACCAGCAAGGCCTCCCTGCACCTTCCCAAACTGATGTCAAACCATTTGCATGAAGTGGGCACACATTGTCAATGTTGTAAGCTTTGTCTGTTTTGTTTATTATTTTACCCAATAAGAATTATTTATGGCCATTTATAAACCAATGGAAAGTCTTTTAGGCAAATATTTGGAACCTGCTGAGTTGTTATCACATAAAAGTAAAATAATATGTTAATCACAGAATAATGCTGCAATTAAAAACTTATATTTTCGAAGCTTTGGAATGATATTTATCTAACAAGATATGTGATACAATTAATTGCTTATAATGTAACATAAATTTTAAAAGTTTTCTACCTGTTCTACCTTTTCTACCAAGCCTTTTTAATCTCTATAAAAGATTTATATGTCATACTACTGTTCAAGAGATGAATAATCAAAGCAAATGTATTAAATCAGTAGAAATGGTAAATATATGGAAAGCACAGAAAGTTAGTAGAAGTGGCTAGAAATCACTTTTACTGTTGAATAATCAATCAGTTCTTGGATGTTATATTGAAAATCTTTGGATACACTCTATTTGTAGAGACATTAAAGTTTGTCTATAGAATGCTGAGATGGTAAACTTTAAGCCACAAGTTGAGAATTTAAGTCATTCATAGTCAAGTACATTAGAAAAGTAAGAGTTACTGCCAATTGAACATTTTCCAAAATATCTCTATCATCTACCACAAAATACTAGCTTGGAATGGCCTTGACTGTCACTTGAAAATCTTATAATTTGAGGAAATTTCTACAGAGATTAAAACAATAGTAATGTAGGAATTACAAGCTACTGCTAAGCAATGATGTGAAGTCAAAATTATGAGTGTTTTTAATAAGTAATGCCCCATATTTTTTTCTCAGAAACTATTTGTTAAAAAATGTTAAATTTTGGTGGCAATATAGCTACATGTTTCTTCTACACATACTATTTTTCAACATAGTCTCCATCAACTTGTACGGTCTTACGCCAGCGTGAAACAAGTGCCTGTATTCCCTGCTGGTACCAACACTGGTCCTGTGCAGGAAGCCATGTTTTCACTGCTTGAATTACCCTCTCAATATCATCGAAGTGTCTTCCATGCAAACTGTCTTTAAGAGGTTAAAAACCTCGACAGCCTCTCTTTCAAGCCTCACCAACAAATCAGACAACATGGTTGTTCTTTGCATCCTGTGTTCTGCTGTGAGACTTCTAGGGACCCATTTTGCTCAAACTTTTGACCATCCGAGAGTCTCGATCATTGCACACACACATCCACTGCTGACTGACAGCTGTGAGGCCAATTGTTGCACTGTGATGCGGCGGTCTGCACGAATAATGACATCCACGCGCCTCACCATGTCTGGAGTGGTGGCACTGACACGACGCCCGGAACGTGGCAGATCTTGGAGTTGAGTTGTTGGACTTTCTGACGCCTTAATTCTCTTTGCCCACCTTTCGACAGTGCTCCTATCGACAGCACAATCTCCATATACAGCACACAAACGTTTATGGTTATTTCCCACAGTTTCTTTCTCTGCAATCAAGAGCTTAATCATTGCTCGCTGTTTATAACATGGATCACTAACAGACACCATTTTACAAAGTCACTACAACTCTGCAATCTGTTGGAATGATTTGAAACTTTGTCCACCTGGAGCAGAAACACTGAACTTGAAGTACCTAAAAGTACAACTTTCAGTCTTTGCTCATTGTGGAGAAAAAAATATGGGGCATTACTTATTGAACGACCCTTGTAGTTTAGTAAACATTAGATACAGAAAAGTGACATGAGAAATAAAATAACAGACACAATAAACATAAAGTATCACCCTAGGCTGACTTGTAATACAAGGTCAAAATAAAATTACCAAATTTGAAGCATAAATTCGAGGCATCAACCCAATCCCCTCAATGAATGTTGTTTATCATCTTTGACAGTCTGTTGTTGTTTTATAACATTTTGACAGAGTTTTTAAAATGAATTTTAAAGGCACTATATTTTAGTTTAGTTTATTATAGTCTAGTAGTTTAATTTTCAGCTGTTTCCCAATCAACTTTTAATACTTTTCCTTGTTATTGTTTTGTATTTTCCTCAATATTATATACAGTCAAAGATATTCTTTCCATGCATGACTCTAATAATTTAATACATCAGGGATTTTCTGATTCAACAGTACACTCCAAAGTTATCCAAGTTAATAAGTCTGCAGCTATGAGGATTGAAGTCTTTGATTATTTATAAATTATGATGTACCCATCACCTTTTGATCAAATTTGCTTGAGATTTTTGATTTTCTAAATACATGTAGGTTTGCACCAGTGAAGTTGCACATTATTCCATGTGGGTTACTTTTATGAATGCTCTCCTTGCAGCATTGAATTTTATTTCAGAAGGTTCTAATTTGTTGTATATAATTTCAGTAATAAGAAAAAGAAATGAAAAGTATTCCTGATAGTGCTAACTTGCTAACAAAACATGAAAAAAATGGCAGAAAATGATGCAGTATATTAAAATAATCTGCAGTTAATTGCAATGGCGTGCATTTCAGTAATAAGCTTGGTCTGATTTGCAATATTTTCAATGAGACTGATGTAGAATTCATATTGCTTCCCTTTTGAAGTGCATTTATCCATCTATCCATTCTTACCTCATCAATTGAATCAATCCTTTATGACATTCAATAATATACCAAAATTGAAAATTTGATTAAATTATTGCACTTTGAAATGAAGAATATCTTTTCTCACTAAAGTTTTGCACATCATTTTCACTTTTTGATTTTAAAAAATATTTAATTAAATTTTCAATTTATATCATTGTAAATTCTTTGCTGCTAAATTTTTCTCATGATTGAAAGTTTTTCCACTTTTTTATGCATTTGAATAATTGATGTATGCACACTCAAGATAAGAAGCTGGAGTATGCTAAAATACACTTGCATTGAAATATAAAGGGTTAAAAATATAGAGATAGGAAAAGATAATAAAGTAAAATCTGGTTAAGACACTTTTCGAGGAACCTTTATTTATATATTTGATCTTTATATTTCTTTAATGTTGGAAAAAAATAACGGTGTTCTAGCTCTTCAATATTTAAACAATTACTTTACACCATAAAAGGAAATTGGTACTACTTTAGTTTGCTTTATTTGCCACAGCTGAAGATTGAACACTTAGAAAGCCTTACCAAGTATTGTTGTGTATTACCAGTTGCTTTTTTGCCATATTTCCTAAGAATAATCAGCTTTTTGAACAAAGATCTTCCTTGTTACTTCATTTTGGTCCTTTTTTACTCTTAAAAAGATTTTTGGGTCTTTGTTATGAAGTATCTGATTGGTTATCTGATACAGTAAAATTCCATGCTATAAGTGGCTGCAGAGCTTCATAAATAGTAATTTTACCATGTAATTTGTGTGTTAGTGATCAGGAGGTTAAACAGAAACATTTTTAGTGGCTTTTGCTCAACCTACTGTTTAGGTTAGGTATTTAAGGCCCCATAAAACAAGAGAATTTCATATCGTTTGACCTAGGGTTTTGCTGATATTCTGGAAATAGCTGTAAGTATTTATTCATTTTACTTTAAGAAACATTGTCCAGTCCAATCTGTTCATCTTTTCTTTAGAGAAAAAGAATAAAAGATTTAGACATCGGTCATAAAATGTACTGTTCAATATTAATTAAATTATGTCCTTTCTAATAAAATATTTGTTGAATTCTTACCACTGGACATGGATATTTGTCAGGCAGTTTGAATTTTTTAATCATTGATATGAACATCATTACCTGCTTTTAAGGTACTTTGTATTTGAAATAGGAACATGAACATGTGCTGAACACTATTAATGTTCCAAAATAAAAATTGATTGTCATCCAACTCAAGAAGAAGCATGCATTACAAATTTATCAATTTTACCAGTAGAAAATTTTCAAGCAATAGTAGAATAAAATTAAAATGCATTCCTGAGAATTTATCAGTAATATAATAAATTCCTTGAAGATAATTCTTTCTCTTCAAGAAAAAATTTACAAGAATGGATGCTGAAATCCTGGAAAGTGAAAACATGGCCTTGATTATTTAATTTGGGAGCATGATTTAGCATTAGAAGTATTGATTTAACTTAAATTACCATTTTAATTATGTTGATATTCTTCATTGTAACATAGTTGGCGTTAAGCTTTTCATTGTGCATTAGTAGAAATTGAATTTGCCTTTTTCTTTGATTTAGAGTGTTGAATAATGTTCTGTCATCTTTCTTACCTTTTAGTCAACTGACTCCTACACAACTTGGTACTGTTATTTACTAAATTGTGAGAAGTAACATTTTTATATATACTGGAAAATATTTTTTTTAAGTTGAACTCTGAAGCTCATTTTGTGTATACTGTTTGATAATGTTGATTGAAATGCACCTTTTTAATATTTTATTTACTTTTCTGATGATGTTTTCAGGTATTAAAGATGATAGGAAATAGACACACAGAAATATGAAATGCAATGTTTTATTTTGAATAAAATGTGTCACCTTTTTCGATTTATTAGAGTTTAATATATGTATTTTGATTGTTTTAAGATTGAATTTGTCCTTATAAAAAATGATTTTTCTAAAGAAACTTTTATACCTCATTTGTATTGGGATTAGTTTTTGCTGGCTCAAGAAAATTATTCTTTCCTGAAATACAAACTCAGAGATAATTGAGATATACTAATCATTACTATGGGAATTTTAGAAATAATTATCATAACATGTTAGTGTATGCTGAAGTTCCAGCATAGAAATATAAATATAGATCTTTTAACCATGTTTTCTTACAGACTATAAGATTATATTGTAAATTTCAATGTAGATTAAAAGTATCATTCTTGGGAGGAATAAAAGGTATGTGTATATATACACACATACTTATATTCATACACACATAACTTCCTTCCTGTGCATTTAAAATTGTTATGAGTTAACTATTTAAAATTTCCTTAAGTTGTTTTGAATCATTTAATATATGCATACCATACAAATGGCACTATTTTTTAAATAGTTGGAAATCGATACTTTATTTTAAAGATTTTTTGGAATCCTTTTAAATTCTTCTGATGAGTAGTGTAGTTATATTATCTATTATATATAGCTAACTCTCCAGATATCTATTATATATAGCTAACTCTCCGGATATACCTATATAGATATATAGATATAGGGGATACGATTCTGACCATGTTCCACGAGCGCAATCGACGTCAGATTTTTTTCGACGTACTGGCCCTACACTCTAGATGCCAGAATAATGCAGACTTCGACGCTAGCTATCATGGGTTCGATGCCAGAAATTCCCAAAAATCGCAATTTTCCCATAAGAATGCATTGCGCGGATTTTTGAAAATTATTTTGAGGCACTTATCGTTAAGATAGAGTAACCAAAATTTCGGAGGTTGAAGTTGAGGTAGTCTTCTATGCTTCTCATGGAAAAAATGTAGCCAAATGACAGTGAGTTCGACGCCAGGTGGATGCAAAATTCTTCCATAAGAAATGCATTGCGGAAATCTTTTACGATTTTTTTAAATGCCTCCCGATAAGCTGGAAAGTTAAGACCCGGAATGGTGACAGAGGCGTGGGACCTTCCCGATAAGATATTGAATCGAAACTTTGGAACAAGTAAGGATGGCACTTATCTAATATTATTTTGCTGTCTTCTCTCACGATCGGGTTCTTAGTTCGTCGCCAGGCGGTCTTTGGCGCGAAGTTTTAAATTTGAACTGAGGCAGTACTTGGTATGATACTGTATTCAACGGATAGCTTGCAGTATGCAAGCAACTTTTACTCGTACCTATATATATAGATATATATTTATAGGGGATACGAATTCGGACCATGTTCCACAAGCGCCGTCAACGTCAGATTTTTTCGACGTACTGGCCCCACACTCTAGATGCTAGAATAATTCAGACATCGACGCTAGCTATCATGGGTTCGATACTAGAATGTCCCAAAAATCGCAATTTTCCCACAAGAATGCATTGCGCCGATTTTCGAACATTATTTTGAGGCACTTATCGGTAAGATAGAGGAACCAAAATCTCGGAAGCTGAATTTGAGGTAGTCTTCTATACCAGGGGTGGCCAACAAGTCGATCGCGATCGACCGGTCGATCGCGAGGCCAATTTTTGTCGATCGGCATTAGAAAATGAAATTATAATTTTACAAACTGACTTAAACTTACAAGCCAGAAAATCTGAAGAAGATTTAGGAAATATGTCAACCGAAAAAAATATCCCAGTGTCACCAAATGTACCGAATATATCTATTCTTGTTTCGGATTTACATACCTTTGCGAATCGGAATTTTCATACTTGAAGCTAACAAAGACTAAACAACGTTCTGTCCTGACTGATTTCCATGCAGAAGACTCATTATTATTATCTTGGTCAGGATATACACCTGATTATGATTCCTTGGTTAGAAACATGCAAACTTAGTCTTCCCATTAATGTTAAGGGAACAAAGTAAATTCTAAATCTGTATTTATCTGTGGCTACTTTGAATTAATAATATTGTTAATAATTATCCATGTTCTTTTAATTCCCCTTGACATAAGTTTTTTGGCCCTTTAAATAATCATTGTTGATGTTTTTTACGTAGGTAGATAAGCCGTATATCTATATTTCAGTACGAGGTGTACTTAGCGAGCTATTGATAAATTAGCAAAAAGTAAGTCATATTATTCTCTCATGATAAATTTTCTCGGCCCAAAAAAAAAACGAGAAAGTGAAATATTGTAATCAAATTATCAGCCATACTGTGCATTTTTATATTTACGAACAAATAGTACAACAAATTATACATTGCAGTTGATAAAAAAATTAAATTGCATTTTAAGTTAGTAAAAATCTATCTCGAAAAAGTGTCGGAAAATCGATTTTTTTTAGGTACCGCAGGTACGGAATGCTGCTATCAAAAGTTGGGTCTGGAAATTTATTTTCTTCAGGAGCCTATATCTCGAAAACTTAATAAGTGATTTAAAAATAAAAAATAGTTTTGAACATATATTTTACTTATCTACCCATACCTCGCTGGAATGCACCTTATGCTGAAACACAGTGAATAAACATAGTATGCATTTCACACCTCTTCTTCCCCCTAAGACTGCGCCTATGACAATAAGACACACTTTTAAGATAAAAAGTAGATTTTATATACAGAAAAGTTGGGCACCCCTGTTCTATACTACCAATGGAAGAAAAAGGTTACGAAAAGACCGTGAGTTCGACGCCAGGTGGGTGCGAAATTCTTCCATAAGAAATGTATTGCTGCAATTTTTGAATGCTTTACCGATAAGCTGGAAAGATAAAACCCGGAATGATGACAGAGGCGTTTGAAAACATTCTTTCATGACTTTAACCGTTTCTCTAGTGGTCCTTGGTTCGATGCAAGAGAGTATTTCCGATTCTACCATGCATTTCAAACGGGGAAATTTGAATCTTATTTTTGGACCTTCACGATAAGCTATTGAATCGAAACTTTATAAGAAGTCAGAATGGCACCTATCTAATATTAATTTGCTATTTTCTCTCACGGAAGGGTCCTGTGTTCGACGCCAGGCGGTCTTTCGCGCGAATTTTTGAAGATTGTTTTGAGTCCTTTTTCGGAGCGATAGAACAGTGAAAATCACGGAGGTTGGAGATGCCGTGGTTATATATTGTACTAACTGAAGAAATGTTACCATATGACCGTGAGATCGGCGCCAAAAGGGTGCGAAATTCTTCCATAAGAAAGGCATTGCTGCAATTTTGACAATTATTTTTAATGTTTATCGTATAACCGGGAATGATATAAAATGGAATGTACATAGAGGCATATAATATCTTTTATATAAGCTGTACTCCGTTCCTCTGACGGTTCTTGGTTCGATGCCTGAGCGTCATTTCTATTCTACCATTTATTTCAAAGGGGGAAAGCGTCATCTTATTTTAGGAACTTCCTTTTAAGATATAGAATTGAAACTTTGGGACAGGTCAGAATGGCACTTATCTAACATTAATATGCAATTGTCTCGCACGATTGGGTCCTTAGTTCGACGCCAGGCGGTCTTTTGCGCGAAGTTTTGAACATTGTTTGGAGACCTTTCTTGGTATGGTACTGCATTCAACTGATAGCAGTATGATAGATAGTATGCAAGCAACTTTTACTCGTAACATATAAAGCTCATTTTACATGGTTTCCCTTGAAAATCATTGATTTACAGTGTAAAATAATTAAACTTATTGTTAGATATATTTTAATATCTTCAGACTTCAGTTGAAATTGTTTCTTGTAATACTGAAACATTTAACATTTTTGTTCAATCATTTTTTAAAAATCCAACTTGATGCATTATTATTTGAAACAATCTTTCTCATCCAAACAGAAAGTATCTTTGGGGATGGAAACAAAAACAAATGGATTCACGAGCAATTTATAATTATACTCATCTTTCTTTATAACTTAAATTCCTTCATAAACTGTTTATTGAATCATGTTGAATTATTTCTCAGGGACATCTCACTTATCTTCTCTAAAATTATGTTACAGCTTCCTGTTTTTCCAATCTGATTCTTATTGGATAAGTAGAAATGATGTGTTTAAAAGGGCTTTCTTTGCACAGGCTGACCAGATCTGCTATGCTGTGTTGTGTGTGTTTTCATACGTGGCTGCAGGTCAGGAACAGAGACGACTGCAGAGCCATGAAGCAGCAGCACCTCAACCTCAGAGTCTATCGTTTCAACATTCTCCTCAAGGCCAGCAACCTCCAATGCAACAGAAGCAAAGACCTCAAACGTATAATCAGCAGACTCCTCAAACCTATAATCAGCAAGCTCCTCAGTCCCAACAAATACAGCGTCCTCAGCAGCCTCAACGTCTGCCCCCACAACCAATATTCCAAGCACATCCTCAACGTTTTCAGCAGCCTCCTCAGTTACCACAGCGACCACATCCCACTCAGCACCAATATCGCCCAAGGCAGTGAGGTGATCATAATTTCTTTGAGGTTGAACAGAGTGGTTTGGCAGGGGATATATCTGATACATTTGATAAAAACTGAAATTTAGCTGCCAGAATTGGTGGCCTAATATTTTGTCTTACTGTACCATAAACAATTCTAGTAATATCTACAACGTATTTTAATAAAAATATCTTTTCTGTGCCAAGATATTCTTTAAGAATGCCTGAAACCATTTTGTATGATAATAATCATAAACATTATTTACATCAATTGTTTGGTATTACTGATTGAAATTTTTGCAAATTGTCAATATTCTTGTTTTTAAATTGAAAATCTTTGCTTTCTAATGAATTTCATTATTATTCTACAAATATTCCATGATATTACCTTGTACTTGACATGCCATAATGAGGAATTAATGTTTTAAAAAATTCCCTCTAATTTATTGGAGTAACCTTCTAATGTCTGCTTACAGAGAAATAATGTGTCTATGGATGACTGCCTTATCATGAATGGTAATAATGATTAAAATAGTGGAAATAGGAATTTGGGAGCTTTGTGATTGCCTTAGTTTATTGTTTGGCTTCTAAAAGATTGGTAATGAACAAAAGACCTTAAATACAGATTGATTAAACATTATGAGATAATTTTAGTGTTGTTTAGAGGAAAGCTGAGTGGCAATACAGTCACTTGTGATACCACACTAAATCTATCAAGAAACAGTACCTAATAGAAGAAATTTTCATGTGACTTTTCTGTAACTAATTGTAAATAACTATATGTACAATTTTATTATTGTTAGAAATAATCTGATTGGATAACTTATACTACCACACACCATCTGTCTATCAAGACTAAAACCTTATAAAAGAATGTTTGTTTTGATGAGATTTTACTTTGACTAAATGTAAATAATTACATGTATGATTTAAATGTTTAGATAAAACCAAGGTGATTATACTCATCGAACATTGGAAACAGCACACACAGTCACGTAGTGATCAAAACACTGTAGCCAACTGATGGAAGGTTTTGATAACAGTTTTCTGTAACTAACTGTAAATATCTGTATAGAAATAAGTGACTAATTTGCAGACTGATGAAAGTCAAATTTTGTGTATCTGATATATATTTTCATTTTCATAGTAGTTGTTTAGTTATTCAAAGATGAAAATGTAAATACTAGGATTGTAAAATAATTGTTGACATGTTACCAAGGTTGTGCCTCCATTATTAATAACAAATTTAACAAATTTGTTATGTTACTGTAAAAAAGCTAAAGTGGTCGATGTATTTAAGCCATTATAGAATATGGTCATAGCAATATTGAATTTGCCACTGATTGTGGTTCCTTTAACTTTAAAATAATAATGTAAAATAGGATTGGGTATTCATGTGTAAAAATAAGTGTACATTAATGTACATACTTTTGCCCCCTGAAATTAAATTGTTGTGAACTATGGAGTGCTACTATTATTTGATTATTATAAAAATGTTTCGATTTATTTAAAGTAATTTGAATGTTCTAGTTGAATGATATGGCAAATTAGTGCAATCATGTAATTTTTATGTGTATATCAGTAAAGCGGCTATTTCATAATGATTTTGGAATTTAATTAGATGAAATTTCAACATATAAAACACTTCACGTGAAATATTTCCCCTTAGCAATTAAATTAGTAACTACGGAATGAATTCGGCAGACGTTAGAGACGCACAATATTTGAATTTCTATTGTGGAAGAGTCCTTTCTTTGAATCTGCTACGCGGGTGTTCCCTCTCTAGTTCGCCGCCAGAGCTGAAGATGACGCCTCGTCCGAGGTATATCTCAAGCGATCAGTTAATTCCCCCTCATAGTGTCGTGAAAGGCAGTGAGGTCACATGGAGATCCAAGTGGTTCTATGTGGATGAGGAAGATTCGAGACTGCAGTGATCAGTTGGAAAGTGTAGTCGAGAGTGTTGGTTGTGTTGCTGCCGGGAGGACGTGTCGCCTAATCCTCGGAAAGTTTTAGCGGGAAGTTGCATATCTGCAAGGTAAGCGTATGATGGCCCTCCCTGAGATGCATGTAAACAACCACTTGCTGGATTAGTCGGATGTGACGTAAGGTCATTTGTTAGGCGGGAAACGTTTTTGAAGTTAAATTTATTCGAAATAGATGATGGAAGGCAGTCGGCATCTTTAGCATGAAATAGAGATTACTTACGGATCAGCCAGCATTCTCTTATCTTCGATGCGTGCTTCGATTCTGGCCCGAGCTGCCCCATGAAATCGCTGATAAATATCGGCTCCAGTTTATAAATGAAAATTTACTTTTTTCATTTCAGGACAGTTTTAACTTTAAGCATTTAATTTGTGACTCAACTTTAGTTATTATTCCTTCACTATACAGTTTCGTAGATAATCTCCCTTTTAGGTTGTCATCACCATGATAAATTCGCATCTGTAGCGGCTTTCACATCCTACTGGTCCGTGTTGAAAGATGTTTTTTATTGGATTGTCTTTGCTAAAATGCATTTTGTTTATTCTAATATATACGAAAGTGATGAAACTGAAACGCATTTGCTCGTGGGTTGTGTATGTAAACGTGTGACTTTCTTATTGCGCTTTAAAACTTTTACTATTCTCATCTTTAATTTCTTTTTCATTATGCATAGCTTTGCATATTCCCATTATAATTCATTGTAGTTGTTATTTACTTATTTTACTTGATTTAAGTTTTCGGTGGTGTTAATAGCAAAGCGTTGAGAAATAAACTCAGTAATAAAGGAAAAGGAAAAAAAATTAAATTAATGTCATTTTTGGGATTATCTCTTATGTTATGGAAATAAAATTGTTATTGTTTGCGCTCAAATCTCTGCATGGTCTGCTATTGGTTGTGAAGTAAATAATGATGGTAGATAATTACGATGCTTTTCTGGATTGTGTTTGTCACCTTACGCCAAAAGCTGGCAGATTAATTTTAACTGAGTAATATCCGCTGCAGCAGAAATTGTTTTTCTCGCAATTAGATACAAAGACTGATTTATTTTCTATAAAACTTTGAAGTGGAAAATAGCGCATCGCTGTTGGCGGATGATTAATCATTCGGAGTGCATTTTGCATTCACAATTTTTCGTCCACGTCCGGGGATCGAACCGGGGAACTCTTACAGTTTTGTGTAATAGTTTAACTTTAGTTTTAGTAAACAACCTATCTTTTCAATGCAGAGGTCACGGAAACAAGAAATTTCATCTTTTTATTTGTAGCCATCAAACTCGCTCATATGCTGTATAATCTTGGTGACAATATAGCTCTTTGAACGCCGCGTCAAACATTGTTTATCAAGCAACGATTGTTAAAATATGCGGACGCTTCCCAAGATATTACGCGTTTGGAACGATCTTAACTTTTGCGTATATTTCCGTCGTCATTAAGTGAAAAAGACTTTTTACCTGTGCGTTTCTTAAAATACGAGCTACTATAAACAGCGATTCGAGCTGTCGGACAGGTGAGTTAATCTCTGTTCTCTTGGAGGCTCGTCATTTTAGATTTAGATTTAACCCCGGATCAAGCCTCGGTTGTCTTCAAACGAAAGTTTTTCCACTTGTGCTGTTTGGGGTGCTGTAGGTTCTGTTAACCCGTTCAAATCTCTTTCGTTGCGCTTTCTCGTTCGACCTTTGAAGGCTCACACAATTGTCTTCATTTTAGAAAGTGCTCGCTCTCAAGTGGGCGCCAAAAACTTGGAAGTGATTTGAATGATCGGTGCGATGTTTTTTATCATTCATCGTTAAATTACTCGCTACATTCCACCTGGTGCGTTTTTTATGGAAAAGCCTTTCTAACAAGCACCGAGAAAATTCTTTCATGAATCTCCGATTTGAAATAGTTAATATTAAATATTAATAAAATTTATAATATAGTTAAGCGTAATGATATGTAATAAATTGTTAACTTTTTATTAATATAGTGTATTTCAAATTATTAAGTTAATTGTTATTTTGTTTGTATGAATGAGAAAAATAGGTCGTTTGTCAGATCATGTTCATCAACTTTATTCCGTGAATGTTGGATTAATTGGGAGGAAATTTATTACGGCCTTCAGATTACAGAAGATTTTGAGCCCAATCTGCTGCAATCGGCGCCTGTCAGTGAAACGCGGTAAAACAGTCGTGACGACATAGTATCATATTTTCAACAGATCCATCAAATAATGTAAGCACCAACAATTTCGATTACGGATCGGATTGAGAGTCGATTTGGATCACATAAATCAGCTGTTCTCTTCGAAGTGAACTCTAAAAGAAACTTGTGTTGTTCATTAAACATGTCGTTTTCCATTCGAGTGTGCTTTTCAAGATGGCGGATTGCTTTTTGTTTTCTTTTCGATCAAACATTTGCTTTGCATCCGTGGGAGGCATCGTCTGGAGAACCGGTTCTCATCGCCATAAATGCACTCCCTCTGGATTCGAAACTTCAACATGGTCTGCAGCGTTCAAATTATTTTAATAGATTTACATGCGGTGATGCCACCATCATAGAGTGAATTTGAAACAACGAAATATACACCCGAGTATATAACACTGCCGTTTAAGACGCAGTAAGGTTTTTGAGACTATTCTTACGTATTCGAACCTAATAAATACTATGGAAAATATTATTTTAACGGGTTCTTATTGCCTACTTTTCCTTCTTATCACACATCTTCCAATTCGTTACAATCATTATTTCCAATCAATTTATACAAAAGAAAAAGGTCTGAGTTTCAACAAAGAATAGACTGAGCGAGTATTTTTCGTTCTGTAAGTTACTGAGCCGGGTTACACAAATACACGAATGTATACACAGCGTGATTGTTCTAATAGATAACCGAGATGAAATAGGTAGCAAAGTGAATAGTACTTCGATGGCGGGTTCAACCGGATTTTTAACCTCTATCTTTGGCGAATCTTCTTTTCGACGCACGCATTATAGTGACTTCACAGGAAATTGCTGAAAGAGAGCTTTCCAGGAATATCTTCAGCGTGGGTTCTCATATCTTTTTTGGGACGGACAAGGGCCAATAGGCGACCGCCCAGGGAAAGTTCTCACGATTTGAATAGACCTGAATAAAAAAAAAGGACTAAGGGTTCAGGTAAGGAATTGGTTTCGCAGAGAGGTCCTTCGAGGAATATGAAAAGACTTCCTTCAGAAAATGTCTTCCTTTTATTTCTTGACGAGAATTTCCTGAATTTGGGAGAACCGTAGGCTCTCCATTCATTAGTGGACAACCGATAGCGATGGAATGCATCAGTGTTTAAATGTTGGAAGAGCAAATAAAACTAAAATTGTATTACCATCCTATTATTTTTGAAATTTTGGTGGATGAATTGTATAATTTGTGTCGCGCTACAAGTGGAATACTCTGTAAAAGAAATATGGAAGAAACAAGTGCCGTAGTTAGACATGAGTTTAATTGTAGACATATGTAATTAATGTTAATAAATAAAAACAAGAAATCATTAAAAATTTTCGATTGCTTAGAACAGAGTAGTATTGATATAACAATATTCAGTTTAATTCATTGAGTCAATCAGTGCTCATTGTTATTGAATTGAATTGTTGAGTTACAATGTAATGTACGAGTCAGCGATTTTTTAATGTAATATTAATCTATTGTTGATTGGATTTTATTAATTTATTTTGCGTGAACAAACCCAGGCAGTGACCCTATTACGAAGGATCAATAATCTTATAAAACGAACATACAAGGAAAAATTAATACAGTTACAATTAATAACAATACAAATTATAAAGCGATAAACTTTTAGAATATTAAGATAACAGAAAATTAAACAATTGGAAAGCTGTCTAGTAATGCTTCAGTTAATTAATAATAATTAATCTTGCATCAATTACCATTACGGAAACAGTTAACAATGTTCACAAATAGCGAAGACATGAGCTGACTGTTGTTTCATAGATCGAATAAATATTTTCCATTTCTGATTTTGTCCTGTTCAACTGCTGATGTTTTCATATTTAAAGGATTTCTTTCCCATCGTTTTGAATCGAAATATTTGCCCCAAATTATATCTTAACTTTCAACACTTTTCCAAATTTCTCTTCCATTCATGAGATTGATGAAAAACGTATTTTAGTTTTTGCTTCGTGTCGAGGCCATCTTCTGGGTTTACATCAACACCAAGCTGTGTTTATTTTCGAATATTTGGGGAATGTCGATCCCTGGGAATTGGAGTATAAATAAGAACATTTCGTTGTGTGTGTCCCACATGTTTTTATCCTTTCTACTGTCTTCTTATGAAGATTATTTTTTCCACTAAAACACATTGCTGATGATGGTTTTTTAATTCAATTCCAATAAAACACAAAATTGTGCCAGAAAGTGGAGCTTAACTGTTGTCATTCATTCTCTCTTTATTATTTATATTATTATTATTATGATCATTATATTTTCATCGTAATTCTAGTTATTAATTTTTTCTCTACGTATATTGGCTTAAAAATTTAATCTTTCTTTGCTTTTAGCTCTCGTGGGTTCGTAAGATATATACTTTTAAACGGAAATTATAAATTAGTCGTAATATCTGCCGATCATCTCGACTCGACTTTTCGACCGAAAATCGTTTAGGTAACATATTTTTGTTTAGGTTTATTATGCAGAAATTAAATTTTCAATTGCAATTGTCATCATACCCTAAAAAGGCATTGGAATTTTATAATGAGGAAATTATTTTGATTAGATGAAATTTCGTAATTATAGTTATTTTGATTTGTTAATTAGTTTAAGCTTGAAGCGTGTTTATGTAAAGCGCAATAAAAAATTAGAAAGCCTAATTTTCCGATACTTAAATTTTTATGCAATGTGAAGTTTTGCAGAAGTCGAATTCGAATAATTCGATTTTAAATATCGTATATTTTTATACCTCTAACTTTTTAAAAGAAAGAGAGAAAAAAGATCCAATCTAGATTTTGCGCATGTCGTCTGAGACTTCCTTATAAGCAAGTGTAATCCTCATTTCTTTTTTCTAGACATTCCATCGGCCTTTAGTAAAGCCGTTTAAGGCACTATATCGATTGTGCGTGTTATTTATATCTTCCCTGTCGTATGACGGGCGTCTTCGAAAAATGCACGTGTTTTGATGGTGTGATTTCGTCATCTTATCCTCTGAAAGTGAGTTCCGTAGGATGCTTTGTAGCTTGCGTAGTCGAAATAAAAATCAATCACTTTAATTTTTACTGTTTCTTCGTCAAAAGTGACGGAATTCATTTGAAATTTAATTAAAAACTGTAAATCTATTATGGAATACTAATGATCCAGAAAAAGTCGACGTATCCATCAGATATTATGATAATAATTTCTGTTTCATTGTAAGTTTCATTGCTATCCCATAAGATCCCGGATAAAAACATTTTCGTCGATAATCTTCCAGAATAAAATCTTCTTTTGAATTCCGTAATTTTATAGATCATTTATACAGGGAAGGTAGTAAATGATGTTTTGAGTTAGTTTCTCTATGTATTTCGTATGGGTGGTTTACTTAAGTAATTACACGTTTTACATGACTTTGGCCATTCGTAGAAACAGCTAACAGTTGTAATGTTTATCGCTTTTCCTTTGTTTACCCTAGCAACTAGTGAAAGCTCTTACTATCATGTTTATTTTCGAATGCAAATATGAGCATACGTTGCAGTAACTCAGAAAAAGAATAAATTGGTTGAATAATGTTTGACTCGCTACATAATTTTCCCTCACAAACTTCCTTCTTTTTTGGCATCGCATGACTGATATTTTCATGATTTATTGACGTTTTGATGGTTGATCAAGGCCATGCTTGCTTCCATAAGTGCATTTCTTTTTTTTCGTGTGTGGAGCACGGACGTGATCTTCGTCAAATTGAGGAATCTTTCTTTTTGTTCCTCCCAAGGTCATGGATGTTTTGATGAGAGTATTCTGATCGGCATTAAAACATTCTAATTTATTCCGATCGTGCTCATACTGAACTTGCAACCCTGTGTTCTGCATTCCGTATAAATATTCAGTGGGTTCTTTTATAGATTTACTAATAATAAAGCAACTTTATTTGGCCGACATTACGTCTCTTCTTACATTTAACCCATTGCCAAATAAAATTTGTTTGACAAAGGTAGTCTGGAGCGATGCTAAGTTTCCTTCTGAAAGCGACCAAGATTGCATTAATCAATATTAATGTATATTAAATTAATTAAAATTACATATATGTAATTTTAATTAATAATGAAAAGAGTGAAAAATTGCTTACAATGAGTTATTTATAGTGGTTTCATTGAAACAATCGTTTCTTTACTATTTTAATAGTTATATCCAGGAATGCAGTTGTTATTGCTGCTTTCTAATTCCAACGGAGGAACTTTGGCTGTCATTCGTGAACGGAAAAATGACAACTTCGGCCTCGATTCAGCGCGTTCATTTTCATGCTTTTCTCGTATCCCTCGTGATTATTAATGACTGTTTATCTACCGCATTCGGTATAAGAAGCATATAAGACGCATCTTATTTTCAGAAGGGAAAACTCAAGAAATAAATTTTCAGCGGTTGAACCTCATGTTGAAACTTACGTAATTGTAGCATTTAAAATTTAAATTTCCATTTTAGGCCCATATATTCCAGTATGTCAAGGTAGTTCGATATCTCTATATTCCAGAAACGAGTCAATGGCAAAGCCAAACACATGAGATGCCTTTTTAGCCATAATTTTTATAAAATGGTGTGTCTTATAAGTCGCTATTTAGCGTTTGGATGGATTGGTCGATCTCGTAAGGTTAATCATATTCACTTTGCCTTTATTCCGGAGACTTTGGCTTGATTTTCTTTTTCTCTGTTTGGTGCCTTTGACATCCTGGTGCTAATTAGTTGGCTGAGTGGAACTCCACAGGCATATTCCCCGCTACTATCCGACAAGGAGCGTGAATTGAGATGCTTTGACTAGTCGTTTCTTCCACGATAACAACAAGAAGTTTCGGTGCTGCCACTCACCGCCTTACATTGTAAGGCCGTACATGTAGATGGTAACCAAATTTTACTGGTTAAACATTTAAAATATTCTCGTATAATCCAGTCCTTTTGAATAATGAAACACATTTTAAATTTACGTCATGAAATACGAAGTTGCAGTTATAAAAATTAAAAAAAAAAACATTTATCAAACTTTTTTAGAACTACTCAATACGTGCGAACTACCTAAACTCACACCTCAGAAATTTCCTTGTAAGTGGCTAATTTTCGCTAAAATCGCCCTGAATTTTTCGGTAAACATTACATTAAAATATAAAATTGAAATAATTATTACATTGTCCGTCCCCTGTTTTCTTGAGAGTCCATTCATTACTGTGGTTTCTATTTCAATTTTTAGTCCTCCGTTGAGGCACTTCGTATAGTATTGTATGTAATAATGGTTCAAATTTGACTTTGTGAATAAAATTTCAAATAATAATCGTCTCAAAAACATGGAAAATTTTGCCGTGGAAAAGATTTCTGAGGCAGCAATGTAAATAAACGCTATAGCAACCAAATAATCAAGCTGTATCGACCTTAATGTCTTGTGTCAAACTATACATAAACTTTGTAAGGGATATATAAGTTTGAATTTTCAAAAAAAAGCCATTCGGATTCATCAAGATATTTCTCGGAGTAGAAAGATCAAAACTGAACCTCTTAAATTTACAAAGATGATTGTGTGGTTTGAGTTAAAATGATTTCCATGCTCTGCCTTAGTTAACAGTTTATTTCTAAGGCGTAATATTTGTAGCTTCAGTTTATGCTCTTCTTAACCAGAATGATGCATAAAGTTGAATGGTTATGTAAGAAGGACACATCCGGAAGGCCGTGTTTTCACAGTTCAATGGGCTTATTGGCCGTCTTCCAGCGTCCCAGACTAACGGAATTCGCGTTCCATTCGCTCCTCCATTTTACTCAATTTATTACTTGGAATATACTCGTTTGTACACTTTAGACCGCACCATTGATTTCAATAAATTCACTTTTTAAGTTCTTACGTAATGTTATAGGGAAAACTAAAATATCAATTCCCAGCGGGGATTAGCATTTCAAAAAAGTGCAGAATGACCTGTCTTAGTGAAGTCCAAGAGGCGATATCCCTTTGATAAATAAACTGACCTGCTATCTTTACCACATTGTTATTTAACGCGCATTATATGTCCATATTTTATTCTTCTCTAGCCCCTGCTGATAAATACAAGCAAGATTCGTCTCGATAAGAGAAAAATTAAGAACAGTACTGAGATGGATATTCTGGTATTTTGAGCAACTTTTAGAATTCCATCAATGGAATTGGACATTAATAAATCTTCACACTGCTTATGGTTGACACCATATAGCGAAGTAAATAATTCGCCGACTTCTTGCCGCACATATATAAAATCACAAGTGATCTTTCCCTTATCGTTTTCCTGCTTAAGTATTGCGTGCAGTTCTAACTAAAACAATACATAGCATTTTCCACTAATTTCGAGGAAAAATAAAATTATGGAAAATACTTAGTATTGCTTAATTGGTTCTAGATGGTAGTCCACAAAATTTGGCCAGAACACCTGAAGTTAATATTCTGGAGTCACCTGGGGTTTATGTTTATAGTATTGTCGTACCGAAATTTATATTTATTATCATCCATCGGAAATTTTTTGTAGGAATTTTGTATAGAACTTTGTTTTTAACTTTACTGAACGGAACCATGTATGTTGAAGTCTTCCTCTGTAATTAAACGTATTATGTATAACAGATTACCTCTCAATGAGTGATAGAATTTGGTGTATGTAAATCACCCCTAAAAAGAAGAGAAACCTTTGGGGAAGATCTCCCTTAATCAGATTTGCTTATAGACCCCTGCTATTGCAGGGATTTCCTCTGAAAAATATCGATTTTCTCTCCTTTCTGGATAGTTTGCATTCCTTCGTAGACACCATCGTTTGCGTTAGATAAAGTTTTATTTCAAATGTGATTTAAAGTGTGGTGGAGACCAAGTACACTTAACAATCCATACCAAGTGGTCCAACGCTCGACCTACTCAGAAAAAATTGATATTTGGTGTGTAGATACCCTTAAGTTTGGAGAGCACACGGTTTTTCGCGTTTTCAGGTATCTGCAATTTCTTCAGTTATTCAGCAATGGTTTATCCTAGGACTTTCAAATAATCTGCATTGATTTCAGTACACTCTGGACTATGAGAGTAAAGGTCTTTATTTTATAATACTACAGTATAAATTTCAACTTTGAGATTCTAAAATATTTTTATTAATATTTATTTAATATTAATTTTTTTAATATTTACTTAATTAATTCTTTTTATTGTTACACTATGTATTAGTTACTTTTAACAAAGTATCAATTTTGGCAAGATTACTATTTAAAATATTAATAAATAAATTTTAAAGAAATAAATATTAAATAAAAATTAATAAAAATATTTTAGAATCTAAAAATTGAAATTTATACTCTTGTATTATGTAATAAAGACCTTTACTGTGTGCAATTTTCACATTTTTATCTGGTCCCCCAACCAAGATATTGAAAGTGGAAATTTGAAAATCAATTTTTTTGACATGGTCGAGGAACCAATTATTTTTTTTCTGGACCACTTGATATGGATTGACCCAAATATAAAAATCACCAACGTGTTAGCTATCAGCGCCAAGATACCGGGTTCGAAACCTGGTTAGATCATGATTGTTAGTGGAAAGTTAATTGAAAGAGTGGTCTCATTACCGTAAAATTAGCCTAATAAAAGACCAATGCTACCCATTATTAAGTGATATAGCGATTTCAGTAAAACCCGGTTAAGACGCTTTTTAGAGTGAAAACCGCATTATAATTAGGGTATTAGAGTGATTGACTTCTTCCACAGTACTAAACAAAGAGAGAAGTGTTTCTTGTTTCTTTAATTTTTAAAGAAATGCTCTACCCGAATAGGAATCTTGTTGAGTTACCACGGCTGTAGATATGTATATAGATAGAGAACTATTTTCCCGTCATATGGGAATGGAGCTAAATGAAATGCATGAATTTGCAATGATCTAATAGTTGCCATAACGGTAAAGTTATACAAAAACCAAAGCATTCAAGGTTGACGATAGATAGTAGGATAGAACTCAGTATTTTTTGAACTAATCATTTCAATAATGTGATAGTTGCTATTAGATCTAGGAATAAACAGGTTTTCATTGCGAAGGAGGAGGATAAAAATACTCTGGTTTGTTGGGATTCCAAGATGGATCACACTTGGGATGTATAAATCCGGATGAGAGACTTTTTCGTGGGACCAATTTAAAACCACTTTAAAAGACCTTATAACCGGGATATTACAAATTTTGATTTGTTATACATTAGGGAACAAAGGGCTTCTTTTTAAATGTATCCTTTGCACAGAGAAGGAATTTTGCTTTGTCACAGTCGAAGATGGATAGTATTGTAAATGTAAAGGAGGAAATTGCCATATCTGAAATTTAAAAACATCCGCTGGACCCCTTTGAGCTGGAAATGATGACTTATGGGGCCTTTGGTTCCATAAAAGCGCTCAAACCCAACTTCCTTTTTAATACCCCTTTTCATAACGGCGTCTGCCGCCCATTCTGCGCATCCTGAGAATAAGAGTGCATCTGATTATTTGGGGACGCCATTTTATTAATTAGGTCGGTGATGGAAAAGCAATTGAAGGTGTGGAGTCCGGCGCGCTATTCCGCTCAATTGTTGTTGGTAATGTAAGTAATTTCTTGTTAATGTCATTGCTGCTGAGGCAATAGACAAACAATGGGGTTTGTTAATAATAATTATGCTTTATTCTCGCCTAATCATTAATTCGTTAAGATTTGCTTTTTTACCTTTCATTAATTCGTTAAGATTTGCTTTTTTACCTTTCATTAATTCGTTAAGATTTGCTTTTTTACCTTTCATTAATTCGTTAATAGATGTAGTTGAGGCGTATGCCAGCCGACCTTCGCATCCTGAAAAATCAAAATGGTGTATCATTTTCGAGATGAAAAAGGAGTGCATCTGAGGCCTGATCACGTGGCATTTCGCCATTTTGTTTATCGGGTCGGTGATGGAAAAACCATTAAAGGTGCGGAGTCAGGCGCGGTATTTCGCTCCATTGTTGTTGGTGATGTAAATAGAGTTTTGTTACTGTCATTGTAACCGTGGTTGCTGTTAGTGAATGAGGTAAAATGTTGTGTGTGGGTGTGTGATTACCGAATTGCATGCTATCAGCGATTTTGTTTTTTTTTATTTTTCTTCTTTTAATTTTTGGCGTGCGTGAGTGCGGATGTTCAGAGCGTGTGTCCTTCCTTTCCTTGAGCGCTTCTCGAAGTTTGCTAGCGTCCCTCCTCATTGGAGATGCGATGCAATGAGTGCATTCGAGAGATTTTCTGATCCGAGCACTCTAAGAGGTTCAGCGGAGACAGATATGGACGTATCTCGTGATCACTCTTTCAATCACTAATTTATTTATTTTTCGCGGATAAAGGGCCGTGATGAATAGCCTTTTAAGTCATTGAATTCACAAGAATTGAGCGGCCTATTTTTTAAAAGTACCTGTTCGAAATCAAGTTGATTATTGTCATGCATGCCAACAATGGATGCGCTTTAACAATTCATTGCCATCGGATTACCGAACCTCAATTGTTACACCTTTTTTCAGGAGATATTCTAAGAGTAAATAATTCGTTTGAGTGCACCCAATATACCCTCCTTTTTCTTGAACCCTGAGGGAGGGTTGATGTCTCTATATCCTTACAAACCCTTCGCAAGGATGGTTAATGATTGTTCAGTAATGTATAAGTACATTTGTAATATATAAGTAATATATAAGCATGTCGCACATACAAATAACTTAAAACGAAGCAGTTTTTGAGGAAAGAATTACCAACGGAAAAGGCAACCAGTAATATATGAAAATAGTTGATGGACTCTGTTTATTTCTCTACAAATAGTAAAGAAATGCAAAGATGATTCCTTTTCGTTTTAGGATTGCAAGCTCTTTTTGAGAATTAAAAACCCTTCCTTTTTGTTTTTTACTAAAAAAGGAATAAAGATTAGTTAAATCCGGTAAAAACGGCCTCATAAAGCGTCTTAACCGGGTGTACATTCCAAATACCTTCTATCGTAAGGAAGAGTTTTCTAAACAAGCCGTCTCAGGGAAACATGTTTGATTGGCTATTAAAAATTTCTGAGGAGAAATTAAAGTGTCGAAACATCGAAATTAAATCTCTGAGACTAATTTCATGAAGATGGTGCATAATATATGCGATATCTGCAAAAATGAACAGAAGTAATCTCTTGTGTTGTATAGAATGTATAACTAAATTTTACTGGGAATTCGCACATATATTGAAAGTTGAAATATTATGTTTTTATAGGTTGAATATAAGGAAAAAGATTCCACAGTGGGTAAATATCCAGAAAGATAATGTTTGTGAATAACTATATAAATATAAACCTGCGGAATGGTTAGCATTCTAGGTGCACAATCACTCGGACCCCAACGTCCCGGGTTCGAATCTCGCCTGATCAGGAAATCCTGATCAGGCGAGTTGTGTTCATTGTTGCTGTTGCCCTTGGTTACGCATCTCCTTTCACGCTCTATTGGAGGACTTAAACCAATTCAGGGGCAACTGTAGCAGCGCAGCAAAAAAAAAAATATATATATATACACACGAGTAAAAGTTGCTTGCATACTGCAAGCTAATTGGTCAAAATTTACAATAAGTTTCCCTTACGGGTATCATTTTCGAAGCTTATCCAGCAAAATTCTTAAAAATTGCCGCAATGCATTTCGAACGTGAGAATTTTTCATCCATCTGGCATCGAACTCACGGTCATATGTAACCTTTCTTCCATTGGTTCTATAGAAAACTACTTCAAATGCAAAGGCTGTGATTTTGAATAGTCTCATGCATTGAGAAAGGCCTCAAAACAATTTTTAAAAATTTGCGTAAATGACCGCCTGGCGTCGAACACAGGACCCATTTGTGAGAGACAATGGCATACGAATAATAGATAAGCGCCACTCTGATGTGTTTCAAAGTTTCAATTCAGTATCTTATCGGGAAGGTCCTAAATTAAGATTCCGTTCTTCCCGTTTGAAATACATGGTAGAATCGGAATGACGCTCCTGCATCGAACCAAGGACCAATGGGGAAACGGCGAGCCTCATGAAAGAATGTTTTCAACCGCCTCTGCCACCATTCCGGGTTTTATCTTTCCAGCTTATCGGGAAGGAATTCAAAAAAGTTGTCAAAGATTTCAGCAATGCATTTCTTATGGAAGAAATTCGCACCCACCTGGAGTCGAACTCACGGTTATTTGGTAACATTTCTTCCATATGAATCATAGAAGACTACCTCAACTTCAACCTCCGAGATTTTGGTTAAACTATCTTACCGATAAGTGCCTCAAAATAATTTTCAAAAATCCGCGCAATGCATTCTTATGGGAAAATTGCGATTTTTGGGACATTCTAGTATCGAACCCATGACACCTAGCTTCAATGTCTGCATTATTCTGGCATCTACAGGGTGGGGCCAGTACCTCGAAAAAATCTGACGTCGAGGGCGCTTGTGGAACATGGTCAGAATTCGTATCTATGAATATAGGTATATATCCGGAGAGTTAGCTATATATAATAGATATACTTTTTACTGCAATAACTGCGGTTGATATCGTTATAATTTTAATCGCATTACCATTGAAATATTGTATAGTTGTATTATTGATCCTTATCAGCCGATATTTCCATAATTCAGAGATATTACTTTGTTACATGATAATGTATAATTGGAGCGTTGCGTGTAGTGTTTTCCGCCTCAGCAATGCTGACGCAATGTTTGTGCAGAGTGTTGTTTCTCACCGTCTAATGCAGCATCATATTTCTATTAGGTGTCACCGGTTTCTTCGTTTCTCATATTTGTCCTTGGTAAACTATATCGACCTGTAATTCATTCCCTCGATTGGGTTTTATCCAAGTCAAATGCCCTGAAAAGGGTAGGCAAACAGGCCAAAACAGATTTATGTATAATATCTCCATGTTCCAAAAGCAAAATAAAACTTTTTAAAATTGAAATTGAATTGATTTTATCCAAATTTCCCCATAAATTATTCTTCTTCATTACCTTGGATATTGGAGTATTATAAAAGGGTAGAGAAATTAAACATGATCATTTCCCATCACAATTGATATCTTCGGCGTCTGTTTCGAACAGTGCTTGTGGTAATTCCTTTCTGGTAATGAATATATTTTCTGTGATATAACTGGGGCTCATTATGCAATGTTTTCAGTGGCTTTTTATCAATGTTAACAAGTCCGTTAAATTGGTGCAGTTAAGTTGGATGTTTAATTAGATAATTATTGTTCGTAGTGATGAGTGTATCCACGAGAAATCGGACTGAAATTGACCTCTATTTTTTAATAGTTATGAACATTATTATTTCTTCCACGAGAAGCGATTTGTGGTAAAGTCGAGATTTTTTGCAAAGTCGAGATTTTTTGCAAAGTCGCTAATTTTTGAAATTTCGGAGGTTTTGCAAAAATCGGCGAACGTTGGTAATATTGAAGGGTCATAGCTTTTGAATGAAACGTCATATATTTAGTTCCTTTATTTATGAGAGAAATTTGAAATTTTATTCATGAAATTATATATGTTGTTTACAGCAGTGTTAAAATAATTAAAATAAATTTTTAAAACAAAATTTGACCGCGATGCTACCCAATCTCTAATCATCCTGAGTAAGGAAAGCAACTCTTAAAACAAAGGTTTATGATATTTATCACATCGGTTTCAGTCGTGAACATTTTATATGTGATTGAGCTCATTTGAAATTTTCAGTCCGAAAATAAGAGAGGCTGATTCATTTTTCACCATGTGCTGCCATTTTCTGAATGGCGATTTTTCTAGAACTTGAGGAACTGCTAATATTGAAGAAGCTTTAAGTATATTGTTCATTTTTACGGAAATTGATTGCTATTTGAACGTTTATGACTAAAAATTTTTGTTTTTCCAGAACGTTTTTCATATTCTAGTGCTGTTAATTGTTGATTCATATGCTCTGCACATCGTTGAATTAATTTTACTGAATGTAATCTTCTCTCTCTACCCAACGGTGTAGAAAACAACGGCTTTTATTATGTCGCCCTCCTTTTCATCAAGATTGTAGGCATTAATTATGGCTTGAAGTATGGGCATATTTTAACTTAATAAGCTGAATAGCTGAAGCTAATGATTCAAGTACATTTTCATGCCCAGAAAATAAAAATTATTATCGAAGGGATATCTTATCAATTACTTGAATTCCTCTAAATCGTGTCACTGCTTTTTGATAATAAAGCTATGTAATTATTAATAAGTCTCCATTCTATGATAATTTTGAATCGCACCTGTATTTCAAGGTATACCTCCTATCTGCACATTTCGCTTGTCATTACTTCAAAGGATAGCTCGAGAAATTGTTGATTGCTTAGTTGATTCCTACGAAACGATGAAGTTAAGTGAAGTCCGTTCTTCAGCGGCGCGTCAATAGTTGACGGACGATCATTGGATGCTATTCATAGATGATTAACAGAGTTTTCAACTATGGTGAAGCGTCAATTCATCACAAGCCTCCATTAATGTCTTTTCGAAACATTCCTCTACTCAAATTTATGTTAGCCAAACGATCGATTGCGGTAAAATCAGCCAAGTAGTTAGTTCTCGGAGACATTTCTTATGAATTCTCTTATATGGAACTATAACTTAAGTCTCAATAGTATGTACCGTTAAATGTTTTTCTTGAGATGTTCTTTTTTGAAATGAGGTTATAAACCGCCTGATTCGGTATTTATTTACATATCGTGTGAACTGTCAAACCTTCAGGACACGGGAACATTATTTTAGCCATAAAATATATGCCCTCAAGTACGATTCAAGGGATCCGAATAGTTGTTGACTTGATAACAAAGGCGGATTAAACATGGTCCTCTTCCTTTTATATGATATATTTACTTATTGCTGTTACTATCCACGTCAAGTACAGACAAAAAGTCATTTCCGAGATATGTATTGGTTTCCATGTAATGCACTCATAGGCTAAACTCATGTTAACTTGAGATGTTTTGCAGTGCTTCCGTCAGCGGTTGAGAAGTGCGTTTGGAATCTCATTGCAACGCGCGATGCATCTGATGAATGCAGTTGCTTCAAGGACAGTGTGGATGCACTTGGAAGCTTTTATACTCGTACTACTGTAATTACACTTCGTTAAATATTCAAAGTTCTGCGACTGTATTTATAATCTCGAATGTTCTGAGGAATCGATGTATTAATTATTAAAGTGCTTGAGTAACGGAATTCACGACCCCCTTTCAGATTTGGAACTGTTGTAATGCATTTATGGTTGTTTTCTCGAATGCTTTTCTTTACAAATAAAGAGAGCGTTGCTGTTTGATTTCGGTCACTTTTCGCACTACAATGAAGCAAAAGACAGAAAATTAGAGAAGTATAATTATAAATAGTTTTTGGAATTTTTCCGATAATTTTTCTTTTATCAATCTCGTCATTCCTTCTCAAGCTTCCTCATGTTCGTTCGACGAAAGGATATCATTTTCCCCATATCTTATGATTTCTTATTCTTTTTTACAGATTAATTCTGTAGTCCTTTTGCACTGGGGATTCTCAAAGGCTCCGTGAGGAGGCGGGGGCCCCAATAGGCGCGGGACCCTCTGAAGACGAATCTGGCCTATGCGGAAGTAGATGCAATACATATGCAATAGTAGATTTGATATCTCCCCTTTTCGATAGAAACTTTCGATTTTAATAAACGTGTAGTATCGATAAGTAATAGACGAGGTCATTGCGCCAGACACGGCTGAATCTAGTGGAAAGATTTTTATCATCTTATCTGAACTCAAAGGAAGACTCTGCGATATTGGAGCATTTGTGTAATAATGGCAGCACAAATTTCCATTCAAGTCATTATTCCTGTAGCTCATTGTAGTTATGTAAATTCAAGAAGGGAGATAATTATTATCATGTTTCGTGGAGAGAAGAACTGTGTATATTTCAATTGGAATGGCCCGTTCCGAAATGCCAGTGAGTATGGGGAGAGCTTACGGGGTAAAAACACAAAGAAATATGCCGTAAGAGAAGAAAATAGCCTCGCGCCGGGTCGCCTTTACGTGGAGCTACGGATTCGTACGGATATAATTAAGATTCGTAGTTTACATCGATCGATTCCAAATAAAGTTCTGATGAAACTTGAATGAAAATAACTCTATCAACACAATAGTGAAAATTTTATACTTTTATGGCAAGCTGCTTTATAGGTTCCTTTGCGTTACCTTTAATGTTTTGAAGATCCTCGGGAGAAAGACTGATAGTAAGTGGTGACTTGGTGACAGTGACTTTATTCCAATGTATCAATTCTTCATATGAAGGCACGTCGAACTTTTGTTGCGGGTTGACGAACTGGGGGTGCAGCAGCTGCATTATTTGCACTCCCAAATGATTCTCAAGCAGTTGAACGAAACGTAAAAGAAGTCATAGAGGCCTCACGTTTAGTCTACGGCCACGGTGCAAGAGAAGGGTTCATAGGAGAGATGATCCTCTCGCGAATACCAAAAACTGAGACAAAATCAGCCTTCAAAGACATCAACTAGTTGTCTGGTACGCTTCCACGGGTGTGTAGGCGGGCGGGACTCGATTAGCAGGCTCTACCTCATGATGAGTCCTGGGTAGCTCACCGCAGCTGAACCAGCGATCAACTGCCACTTTCCATGGTGTTTCCAAAAATTTTAAAAGCATGATGTCTCGTCATATTTGGTTTTAATGGCTTAATTTAATTGTTCCTCGATCAAAACGAATTAAAACAGCCATTTAATCAAATGTATGTATGCTCCGTCGAAAGTTTAACTTACCTAAAAAAACGCAATTTTCACTAAAATTTCGAATTTTCGAGCTCTTTGGTCAGGCCCAAGACGAACTTTGTTAGAGCCCATCTTTTGCACATTTGTTATTGATCCTTAAAGGCAACTTTTCCAACCTATTACGTTCCCGCTACTAAAAATTTTTGTTTTTCGGTACGCCCTACTGTGCAATGCACGCATCAGTACAACTCCATATGCTTCAGTCGCTTCTGAAGAGAAAACTCGTCGTGCTTTATTCAAACGGAAAATTGAAATTTTTTCCTTAATAAGCATTTAAGTGTCTGTTTGCCCTTCCCTCCTGCAAGTCTTCTTCCTTCCATTTCCCATCAGAGTTGAGCTTACTATTGCGTTTTATAAATTAACAAGATATCCATAATCTATTGTTGATTGCAACTGGTTGTACGTTGAAGTTTTAATGATAAATAAAGAAGAATAAAAAATAATCTTTTCCTTGTTTAATAATGTATGAGAAAGCGACTGATTTAACGCCCGTTGTTCATCCCACAATGGTGTTCTATTGTTTCGTTGACGTTTCATCGCTGCTGAGGTTTATCTCAGTACAACTTTGGGATTTAATTCCGTGCTTACTATGATGGTGTAGCAACCCAGGCTTCTGTAGCTAAAAAAACCGTATTCCACATTATGTTATGTTCGTACAGGTTGATATATATCATAAATTATTACTATGGAGTAGTGTAGACTGGAAACATGAGGAATACAGAATATATTTAATATTAAAAATTCAATATACACTCCTAGTATAGAGATATTTAGATGCATCATAATTCCCTTTAAGATTTGTATTCGTTTCAGAAACTGATGAATGATATGATGATTCTCGATAACACTGACTAAATTCTTTCACGGAGTCATATTACTTAAATTGCCTGTTTCAGATTAAATTTGCCTTTGTATCGAAAATAGATGTGACTAAGTAAGTATAAGACCTCCCACGTAAGGCATGCCCTTGTTTAAGGGATGACAAAGGGATGCTGTATTTACCATTGCCCTACTGAAAGGTCAAGGAATCCCGTAATAGAAGCGACGTCTGTCACACCCAATCAATCCCAAGGGCATCCCTCAACAGTCATTTTACATTTAAGCCCTCAGTCCTCATCCACGTTCTTTGTTTTCATTGACTCATTGTTTAATTACGATCTCTCCTTAAGATTAGATTATTGTTGAGCCCATATGTGTATACCCGTTGTTTGATTTCACTGTTGAAAACTATATTTGTCCATGTACTTGGAGCAGTCAAAATAGACCTACAATTATCATTACTTTGTTTCAATCATTCATAGTTTAATTGCAATTCTCCATTCTTAATGCGATTACTTTATTGTTGAGTACAATTTTAGCATTTACTGTTGAGTTTATTGCTGAGAACAATACTTCGTTGAATGATTTCAGCGTTGAAAACTTTTCTTGTTTGTATATTAAATGGCAATAAATAGTTGTAGAAAAAGTAAAATTATTTCATTATTTCCCTCCCTAAAAGCTTTGTGATTATTATTGATAAAAATCAATCAACTTACATAAGGTATGGTAATTCGGGTGGTACGAAGATTTAAAAGAAAGTATTTAAATCGATATAAATTTCAAACTTGATTACTATGATAGTGTATTTTATAACGCGCATCTTTTCATTAGCTAACTGCATTATAAATGTTCTCCCGTTACCAGAATTGTTGTATTATAAGAGAGCGTCTTCTTTTGTTTTTTAATATTGGTTGTTTTCACACTTCGATGAAGCTGTTAGTGTCCGTTTAGCAATAAGCTTGGCTGAATGCATCACAGTGCATCTGGAAAAATCAGCCTTAGAAGCGTCTTAAGCGGTATCTTCTCTCAGAGAGAGAAATTGAGCGTTTTAAATGGGATTTGCATACATATTGCCATCGTATCAGCCAACCGAATCAAACAGCCGTTATTTCTCGTATAATAGATTGACTCCTAACAAAGTCCACGTTTTCACAAATGAAATCCAAGTTATAGAGCGACCGCTATCTATCAGGTTTTCTGAGGAAGATAAGATTTCAAATCTTCAACTTAAATCAGATGAGTTTTTGACCAAGATATGGAAGGTTTCTATTCGCCCCATTTGTTAGTCAAACAATTGCAGATTCAAGATGGCAGTGGTTGTTTAAAATTAGGGTCTCTTTGACATTTATTAAGGACTCTCTATCGCTCCCTCACATTCTTAGTGTCCTTATCTAAGAAGCAATTTTATGTAATGTAGGCCGATTATGGTATTACTCGGATATCTATTTATAGTGTAAGAAAGGAAACCCTGCTAATAAACTTTTTAATCTACTGGTTTTATGAAAAAGAAGATATTATTTCTATCTCTGTATCTGCTACAGTAGCGGGATAAAGATTGCTAAGCGATTTATTCATTTTAATCTCTCAAAATATGTTATCTAAGAGAGGACGGCGACAGAAGAATAATAATTTTAAGATATTTTGGTCTATCTAACCTAAATGTGGAACGGGAAAAATCCGCAATAATGTGTTTGGCAGAAACATTTTGATTCGTGGCCTCAGTGAGATATCTACTCGCCCAAAACCCTTAGCGAACTTAAGTACTCTATTTTCTATGGCAGGATCACAGCCTATTAGAGGGGCAACGACCTCTAGGAACGAGAAGGAAATTGTTCCCTCCTCTTGGGCGCAATCTCACGCTTGACTCATAATTTGATTCGTTAGGAACACTTGAAGGCGGAATATTCTAATAATATTAATATTTTCAGGGACCCTCGTTCAAGGCTATATCTTCTTTAATTAAAAAATCACCCAATAGAGTGATGTAGTGGATACTTGTAGTACTACGTTAGAGGGAAGCAAAATTTCGTTCCTTATATTTTTGGTTCGACGAAACTATGGCATGTAATCGACATCTGTATAAATTCAAATAATACAAAAATTTAAGTGGCGGAAAGTTATGTTTTCATTACTCCTTTTTAATATTATTTTTCAATTTCTCATACGAATTTGGTATGGTCCATTTTATATAAGGACCTTACCTAATTTACTTATCACAATTACCATAATTACGGAATTATATCTCATATTTATCCCATTATTATTATAAAGTGGCAGTGATATTTTAGCAGAAAATAAACAGGAGAAAGTGCTAAGTACAGTTTGGGATTATAGAAGAAACAAACGGATTAAATATCGCGATCAAACTGAATCATTGATTCAGTTGATCAAATATCAAACTGAGTCGATTATTTAGTCAATTCTATGTGAAATACATGAGTAATGTATTCCCTTCTTCAATAGATACGGCAGGAGCCATAAAGCTAGGAATACTGGGACTCGAACCCAGCAAAGGAGAGGTCTTCCAGAATCTAGGGCATATGTTCCGATAGCAATCGTCTTTTTGATCTCATTCCAGAGATCCATTTAATAGTCGTGCACTTAATTGGGGCGAAACTTGACTGGAAACGTCATTAAGAAAACAGCGGCGGTCCCCTTTTCATATTTTCATATTAATTGAGTTAGTGCACGTCTTAAATGCGCCAAACATTCGTGCCTTTAATTGCCTCAAATTCTAATACATATATTTTGATAATATAGCGACTAAATCGATTGGGAGAAAAACATCTCTGTATGGATATCTCTTCTTGTTAGCATTATATTCGCCTCGTCTTTGACAAAAGCTGTCCCGGGCTCGATTCCCGGTGGCGGATCTCTGTTTTGGAAGCACTTTTATGATCACACCACTATTCGTCTATTTCCATTGAATTCCCTCTTTAACCTGCCGTTAAGTGCGTCATACAATGAGATCTTTATACGAGAACTATTTGTAGTACTTTGACATTTCTTCTTTCTGAAGTTGCTGAAGATTTATACGTAACTGACTACGCTTAACAATGTATAATGCGGTCATTCAGGGATGAATTGTTGATGCTTCGACTGGTAATGCGTGAGAATTGTAGGCGGTTATGCAACAATGGAAGAGGATGACGGGAAGGCTCAGTCCAGACTAGCAAAAAACTAGCATTCTCTGTATGGGGCACGTTTGTTTTAACATCTAAAGAAATAACTATCGATTAGGTTCATTCCACTGGAAATCTATTTCGTTATTGTTGATTTATTTTGTTTTTGCACACATTCAGGAGAAGCTCTTTGTGGAAAAGTTTCAGCTCGGAAAAGAATTTTTTGCGAAGTTCCAACTAAAGAATATTGAACGGTCCCACGATTTCTCGCTTTAAATAAGCATACTGTTAGCTTCGTTGACAGGTTCAACTATAAACTTTAGCTCATTAAAAGGTTTCAGTATAATACAATACGTTATCAAAAAGGATTCCCGAGGAGTTCTCCTTTTTACATGGTTCAGATTTTATTTTTGATGATTTTTACGCTTATTTCCCGTGAGTCCCAGTTTTAATTACGGAGGAAAATTCGATGCGTGACCGACTAGAGAGGTTGAATTATGATTTAAAGACTAAAATATAATTATTATTTAAATGGTATCCTTGCGAAGTATTTTCAGCGTTTCCACAGTGCTGCTTCTTGAATTTAATCTTAGAATATCCTTTTCATCTCTGTTCCTTTTATACGCAATGCTTCTTTTCTAAGAAGGGGCTAAGGAAGCGCTCTCAAATATAAACGAACTAAATAACATTCAAAGTTTCCCAAAACGTTTTACATACATTCTCTCATAAACATCCTCGCCTCCTTGATCATGTAACAGCAAAATATTGGAAGATCTGGTTGGTTAAATAATAATTCTGCTTTATTAAATAGTCCCTCTAACGAATCTATAATTTCATATTTCTATCTTGTTGGTGGGTTTGTTCATTTGACAAGAATGCAAAGATTAGCGGTCCCGCATCTCAGGTGACCCCAATGAAATGTAATTTATAAAATCAAACTATCGTTAAAACAAATATTCTATCAAGTCAAGGAATGCTATTAATATTGTATGATTACTTTCAATGATTTTCTTCCAAATCCCTATTTCAGCACAAGTTTAACTCTCAACTACCACAATGTACTACAACACCACTTTTTACAACAATGTACTAAAATGATACCTAGCGAGGATTCCCCGTATCATTGTTGCGATCGCATTACAATGAATTTTGATCTCAAAAAGATTATTTACGTGAAAAATATGTGTAACTTTTAAATAAAAATGAAAAGTATAAGTAAAAGTTGGTTTTTAAACGATTAAAACCGTTTCTAATAAATTTTCAAATCCCTAGTTATTAAATTCCGCTTCTAAAATGCTTGATTGTTCTCTTTACGCTTCTTTCGATCGTTGATTCTCAAACCGCATCAAATTGATGATAGTTGATTCTAAGATGGGCAGAGAGTGAATTCGCCAAGTGCATGAAAGTCAAAGAAAACTCTTTCTTTTGCGAGAAACTTTGATAAAAACGCAGATAGGGAAATAAGAAAGTTTCGAATCCTAAATCAAAATAAAAATTTCATTATTCTTTCTTTTGGTCTCGTGGGACATTTATTTTAGGCTCACTATTGTTAAATTATCGAAGATTTGTAAATGAATGCAAACGGATATGCATTTTATTTAAGCGTTTAAGAGTCGTCTGAAGTCGAAAGAAGGGAAAAATACATCAATACGTCCACCATCCCTTCAAGTGATTCCGTTAAAATTTCAAATTCCTACATTCCGTGGATGGAAGTCAAATAAATTTTTTTTTCTCTGTGATTAAATGAAAATTAGAAAAAAATTTTCGGAAGCTGAAACGAAATTTCTCGATCAAATTAAGAAACCTTATTGAATATGTCAGACTACTCTGGTTGTTGTTTCCGTTTATAATTAAGACTCAACCATCTGAAGAAGCGTTCTTGATGGAATATAATTTATGGAAAAATTCTAAATCTGATGGATTGTCAGAGCCGAGAAATCATTTCTTTTGGCTCAGTCGTTTTCTCATGAAGTATTATCGATATGTACTTTTTAAATAGAGGAATATTCTTTGAGTTAATAATCCGTTCAGAATGACGAACAATTGAATTTTATCTGATTTGGGAGAGCTATAATGCACAACTTCTATTATATAGTTGGCAATGAAAACGTGTTTTTCATCGAAAGGCCCCATTTGGAACGGTTAGGCCGTTGTAATTATAGTACACTATACGTACTTATAATTTTATATGGCGAGATAGTTTAACAGCAAAAGAATTTCATTTAGTTTAAGTAGTGTAGCCGCTCTATCTGCAGTCTAGGAGATGCCCTATTCCGTAATTTAAGTTCTCATTTCTTAAATAATCAACACCGTGAAAACGGAAATATAAAAACTATGTAAGTGGGAAAATAACAAATTATAAATAAACATCACTGAGAGAATTATCGTTTATGTTTAAGCAATAATATACTAATTGGAGCTGTTAAAGGGATTTATTTGATTTAACCTTTTCCAGTGAGTCTGCAAGGAAATTTCTGAGAACTTTATTAGCAAATAATTTCATCGTATTTTAGTAAATATATCTTCTTATGAAAGATTCTCCATAAAAGAGGAACACAACTGTGATCTTGCTTATCAGTTGCGTTCGTATGAGTGTGTCACTCCGCCCATTCTTGCGATAACGTCACAGGAGGATGTTAAACAATACAATCAGTACACTATTGCGGAAGACATAACGGAATAAAACGTATTGTTTAATTAATCCTCTTATTGTGGCTTTGCATCAATTGCTTAGTATGATAATAAATTTTAACGTATGATAATTTGTCAATGATGACATTGTTGTGATGCAATAATGAACTGATTGTTGCTGATTAATAATACGACTGAAACAGATCAGAAGGTATGTTATCTAAATGACTATGTAGATTCACGACCAGATTTGTTGCGTGTTTGAAAATATAGTTGAGAAGGTTGTATAGTTCATATGGAGGTTCTTTAGTTATTCTTTAATATACTCTATCGAATAATATGCGAGAGATCGAAACAGAGAGAAGTCCAATGGAAGCGAAAATTATTCCCCATGGCAACCACATCTCCCAGCAACATTGCTGTCAATATCTTCTGTAGTAATTATAATTGTTAATCATCATTATTATAATTAGTACAGTTATGATCATTATTGTTAAAGCTATGGCTAAATTTTAATGGGTATTTATCGTTCATATAATTAATTCAAGAAAGAAAAACAGAAACGCAGGTTGGAAAAGTTACATATTATTTTTTTAATTGATGCAACATAACAGTTGCCTGTAAGGAGTGCAAGGGAACGGTAAGTCCTCAAAAAGAGTTCAATTTGACACACAAAAGGGCACTTTTCTTGCGGAGCTATATTGGCTGCATATGACATGATGCCTAATAACTACTGTCGAAAATTAGTTCACCACGCAAGATAAATCGAATGTCAGCATTGTTGACCTATTGGTTGCATCGATTGTTGAAGGAGGGCCATTGTTATCTTCAATATGTCACTTGGCTCTTGTCTTGATCATAGATATTGTCTCTTTTATGAGGCCCAATCTCTTCTAATTACCTCTCTGAATGTTTGCCTTTGCTGAGGTAATTCATGTTGCCTCTTTTAGTGTACTTAATTCGGTATAATTATACATTTGAATAGGCCATTACAGCAAAAATATCAAACCAGAATATGATCATTTAACAAAAACTAAATGACACATAATAATAAGAAGAAATAATGAATGCTTTTAACGTAAAAATAATTAATTGCCATTAACACAAATTCGCCATCATAAATTGTTCATAAGATATTTATGATATTTTGATTAAAATAGCTGATCATTTTTAGTTTGATTGAAATCACAATTAATTTAATTTATTTATAGAATTAACCAAAAAAGATTTCTCTTGTGTTGAGGTTTTATTTTATGGTAGTATTATATTATTATTAATAGTAATTTAGAGGTAAGTTGATACCAACGAAGGATGAATTCTTTTTAATCTAAAATTAAAAGGATTTTAAAGACATAATGGTCGTGGAAAATTTATCCGAGAAAGGAAGGCTGGTTCAATCTTGATCCATTGTTGTTTCGATTGTATTGTTAGGGAAGCTGTGATTGTGTTCGTTCATTGTTAAACAGTCCCTTCATGCAATTCCAACTGTAACTACATTCTTATTTATATTTCCTTCTTTTATCTTTGAGATTTAGCTTGTTTTGGTGACATTCCTCCAAAAAAGGACTTAGTTGTTTTCCCTCATGTTATTTTCATCGTATCAATGTAAAATAAATATCAATATAAACTTTATCTCAAACACCAAATTACTTTAACCAGAGTTTTTTATTTTTGGGCTAATTCTGTGTGATTACACTTCTTCAGAGATCTAAACCGGGAGTTCTGTAAATCAAAGTCTTTCAAAACTGTTTGTACTTGCCTACTTAACCAAAGGACAATTAATTCAGAGACATTCAAATAGAATGCGATCCACTTTTGAACAACATTTAGGTTGTATTCCGTAAAAATGAATAAAGATTTAGCCGATGTCGATCAGAGAAATGGATTGTCTATTGAAGAATTCAATGAATGCCAAAGTGATCGACTTGCACGGTGCTACATACGTTGGTGTGAATAAATATTACTTTAAATTCTCGAAGTGGTACCTAAAAGCATGCCCTCCACAAACACCTTTTATTTGTTTCGTTATGCTGTTAAGGGTCCACTTCTCTAAGGGATAAATTGTGATAGCTGTTTATTATTCACACCCCACCAACACTCGAGTGAGAATCTGTCACATAATGATGTCACATATGTCACATGATTCCCATAATATGCCTTATGGGAATTGCCTTTCCTTTTGTCCGGGTTTATCCAATTCTTATTTGTCAGATCGTAACCGTAAAATAGCTTATATGTGATAGAATTAAACGGATATTTATGAGATTTACGTCCCTCTATCGCATGAATTCAGTTTAAGGTAAGTATTTCGGGAAAAGATTTTCTTTCGCTTTATAAGAGTAACTGATTTTATAAGTATATAATTCGGTTGCCAAATATTTAAGGAGATAAATACATGTTTTTTAGAAGAAAAATCTTGAGGTATATCCTTATCAATATTTTTGGACACTGTATTTTCGAGCGTTATTAATTGGATGTAACAAATTTTTACATCTTCACCGTCTGCCTCCAGGGTGAATGTACAACAATGCTTACGGTAATAACTACAGAAATAATAACAATTGTATGGATATCGATAATGATAACAACGGCCGTAATACCAATAATGATAGCAACAATAATGCTAAGTGAATTATAATACCAATTGTAATAAGAACAACAATAATAACCAGTTTAGTAACGTCAGAAGATAAGGTGTTTTGGTTCTTTAATTTTTAAATAAGTTCTTTACATAACTTTACATTTAACTTTTCCAGTTTGCCACACTTGCCACTGATGTAGATATATAGAGAGTCCACGAACTATTGTTGCATAATAATGGTAGCGTCATATTTGTTGTATATTTACCGTTAGGGCATACTACTAAACAAATGCTGTAAACTATAGACTTTGAGTCATCAATCTTATAATTTGAATCGGTGTTTATTCTACGGAAAAGATAAGCGGTGTAATGTAAATAGAAATGTCTCTTTGGAATGGCCATAATGTCAACACCTTCTCGGCAGCCATCACTTGGGAAAACCGTGCACATCCATATCTCGGATAAACAGTCTTCAACAGAACCCTCATGAAACCGTCAGTTGGGACCCGATCCCCTACTCATTTCAATCCTTTTTGTTATTTTTTGAAATATTCTTCAAAAGAACACACAATGGAATAACACCTTTTTCATCGTTTTATCAAACTTCTAAACTAAATATTTTCTCTAATCAGAGCATTTTGGATAAATCAAGGGAGATATTTCTCTTACCTTTGATAAATCAACGAAAAGTTCTTTTTTCTCATTTTGACCTCTTTCACGGGAGAAAGTCGTTCCCATTTAATTAGTTTTTTTAGGATGCTTTCTTTGGCTTCCCTCCAACTTGTGGTTCCTCTAATTACCATAGTTTCTAAGAGAGTCGACACAGTCCGAAAAACAGACGTGATTTACTTTTCTGAGTGTTTTAATTAGAGTACGAATTTCTATACGGTCTGTTTATTGGAGAAAATTGCTTTCATTTGCATTCTCTTTTTTTTCTAATTTGAGAGAAAATCACAACTTTTCTGCTACATGTTATGGGAGTGATTGTATCTTGTCATGTTCACTGTAAGCGCTAAACATTACCTTTATAACAGACATTACAGATGTATAGGCGAATCCACACTCCCTTACAGCACGTCTCTGCTTTTCGAATAAAAGTCGTGTGTTCTTCCTCATTGAACTCATTCTTATAATTGTTTCAGTTATGATTAATTGCATTACTGATCGCTTACGTCGGCAATTGTTGTGATTGTTTGTTGTGTAAAGCATTGTTGGTTGGTATTTAACCCTTACTCAGTCGCCTCGAAAATGCTCCTTAATCAGAAGCGAGGGGTCAATTTGGTCCTAGATTTGTTTGAATTTTTTGGAAATGCGGTTGACCTATCCAAAACCAAGAATAGACATTTTGATAAACACTCCTGAGGGGTTTTCTCCTTGCCATTTGTTTGGATTCTTATTCAAAACGTTGATAATTTCCTCAATTTACCGTCTTTCATACAGTTGAAAATTCTCTATTAAAACTGTACCTATGAGCCTAAAAAAACTGATGAATATATAATAAAAGACATTCATAAAGGTTAGTTAAGTTTCAGAATTGTTCTGTGGGTTGTGTAAGTTTTCGTCGAAACCAGTAAATCTAAATGTTTCTTTGAAATTATGTTTGAGGAATAGTTTTGCATATAAAGTTTGCTGTAAAATACGAAAATTAATTGATTCGATTTTAATATCCACCAAAACTCGCTGGAGAATGTTATTTATAGACTTATAATATCCATCACTTATGTGTTCGTCTATAAAGATTACTAATGACTCGGAATTTCTTTATGGCGGCAAAATGCTCTTCAAGCAGGGAATATTACGTATCTATCGAATATTGCACCACCAAAACAAGACAAGTGAGGTTTGTCTTTAAACAAAAAAAAACATTTAGAAATTATTCCTGTAAAGTCACCCAAATTGTGTAAGACGTAGTAAATTTGATCCAAATCATTCGAAGGATTTCGTCTCAGAAAATGCTTCACATTACGACGGCTTTAGTGTTATGAGAAAACTGAAATTTATATTGGTGAAAGGAGTTTATACGATCAATCTCGCTATGCATTAGTTGCTCATTCATCACATGATATTTCCATAAATTTCATAATTCTAGTGAGTGATGTGAATCGTGTTATTTTAACACCATGTTCTATACATTGAAACGTGCAACCTTTTTTCAAGATCTTTTAGTGAATTTCTCTTTCCTCGAGAACAATATACTTTTATTAATTTATAAATTTATCGTAAATTCATTCAAGTAAATCCCAAATAGAGAAATTAAAGTTAAATAACCGAGCTTCTTATGATCGAATTTCAGAGAAATCTGGATTATTTCACGGTTATATTTTCGAATCGATTTCTTATTTTAGTATGGGAGCCTTTGATATACGATTGTAATTTCCGAAAGATGACAAAACTTGCGTCAACTTTGGATTCCTATGGTTTGGAAAAGACCTCAGGAAAACGGATTCTGTGGGAATTCTCAAATGTATCCCACGATCGTGAAATGTATTGCTTAATTCATTATCGAGTTTTCTCGAGAGTAATCGATGTAAACTGTTCTGTTAACAATTTCCATCACAACTCGGTTGTTTAGTGGTACGATCATGGTTCCTAGAAGCAACAGTACATACATGGAGACTGAAATTTGCAAAACTCATCCGGGAAAGTTTCAACCAGCATTACTAATTGAAAGCTGATGTTTACTTTTTAAAAGTAATAGTTTAATTATATTTTATACTTGTAAAGAAAATGTTAATAAACCACATACAAAATTACTGCTGTTAAATCCGTCGATTATTACTTAAAATAAATTAATTTTCTTTCTAACTTGGAAAGAAAGGAATGAAAATCAGTTTGTGCTGAGGAGAAGCATAATTTTTGCATCTCAAAATCCCAACTTAGTGTATCATTTGGATCTGCCGTTTGCTCAAATGACTTTGTTTGGAAGAATGTGGAAAAGGGAATACAGATGGGACAGCGTTAAAACCATGATATTATTCATTTTAGATAAAAAAAAACGGAAGGGTATTTTTGGCTTTTTGATTTTTAAATAACTGCTCTATGCCTCAAGTCTACTTTAATTTGCTTTTCTTGCCTCAACTATAATTTTCTAGAGAGTCCGCGAAATTTTGTTCTCGTCATATTATTAAGATTGGTCTGATTTTCATATTTATAAAGATAGTCTTCCATAGTTATTTAATTATATTATTTTTCACTCTTCAATGAACAGTTTTTTTACCTGATAGACAATTTGGGAAAATATTTTAAGCAGTTTTACGTCTATCGAGAATCGTCTTTAGAGGGACAATGTTATAAGCGAAAAAAGTCTTAGACAGATTTTACTATATTTTCTGTTTGAATTTTTCAAAATACCGCTGAAACTATGGAGAAAGAGTAAAAAATAACTTACGGATACTTTGTGAGTTCACTGTGCATAGTGTTGCTATCAGACTTGTTTTCCAGTCATATGTATCTATCTAAATCGCTGCTGTACATGTCTCCTCTGTTCTTACCACTTCATCAATAATTAAGAAATTTGCACGACTATTTTGAGAATCTAATTAATTCGGCGAATTTTTCATCCTACGTTTATATATCAAATCATTTCCTTTTAAAAATCGCAGACTGCGGTTTCATAAGAGTTGGAATTCGAGAAACGAACGCCCGCTTCAAAAGATAGCCGAATGTTTATGGATCCTGAAAGAGTCGATAAAAAGTCCAGGAATAGATTCATCGGTTCAGCAGCTTGCAAAGATGTCTTTATCGCTTGGAAAACCTTAAAGTTGTTAGCCGCTGCTGTTAAAACTGATTGCGGAATATTTACTCCTCTTTACTGTATTTTATTTGATGGCAAAGTTAATACAATACTGTTCTGAAAACTCAACACGTATGGGCATTGGAATAGTAAAGATGTAATGATAGAAAAAGTGCTTGCAATATATTCTTGGAAGGTCAGCAAAGTTGATTTAAGATTGTTGAAAATATTCAATCTACTAAAAACTTAAATTAAATTTATTATAAATAATTTCCACTACTCGCACAACCTTGGGTAAATAGCTATATTACAGATAGTTCGTATTGACCCATTATACTGTATTTAAAAACGAATTTAAACGATACGAAACGGAAAAACATCCAACCATTTTAATCTCCGATTTTAATATCTTTAGCATTTTTTTTAGTACTTATCTTTTTCTTATCTTATAGAATACATATATCTTATCTTAGCGGAATATTTACTCTTCTCTACTGTGTTTTATTTAATGGATAAGTAAACAACGACCGTTTTCGATCCTCTTTGCCTTTTTATTCGTATTTTATTTTTTTACTTCTGTTCCAGCTGGTTGCATTGTATTATTTTTATTTACGTATTGATTGACAGGAAAAAATGGTTTAATTTTGTATTACTATCAGTATTGACAATCTCCACGATTTTATGAAAGCTCCTTAGCTATGAACTCATCCTACTTCTTCCTTATTCACAGTCTCTCTGGGCTGTAGTTACGTTGTTTCTCTTGTAGATAAAAAGGAAGAATATCTACGATTCAAGGCGAAATTAGTGAAGTAAAATCCGAAAATTCATTTCTTCGTAAAATGAAAAAAGCGTCGATCTTTAGCCGAATTTGGATGAAAACGCATAACATTTGGAGGAATAAGAAGAAAATGGTTCGTTTTTAAGCCTCGTCTAGGAAAAAGTCCTCGTTGAAAATCTAATTGAGGTATTTAGTAGTTATATAGTTGAAGTATTTGTTCGACATTAAGCCGAAATCAGATAAATGGCATCAAATTCGGGTTGAAAATGAAGAAATCTTCAATTAAAAGAAAAATTGGACAAAAAGGACAAAATAATTTCTGTTAAAAACGAAGAAAATTGACGATTATAAGCCGGAATTGGAAGAAAAATATCATAATTTATTTTCTGTAAATTGAAGAAGAGGCATTCTGGCTTTGAAATTCACCACACTCCTTATCTTTGCCACTATTCCCTCAACAAAGCTTTCCCTTATAAATGATGGACCACCCAAATGAATTGACCGAAATTTCTTCGGGCACTTGAGGAAGAAAGAATTTCAATCCAAGATTTATTTATTTCTTGAATTCAGAGGGAGTGTGTTCGTAGAAGATGTATCAGATTTATTGTGAAATATTAATTTATAGATTTAAAAATTAATTCCTGTTGTAGAAATGAACGATGCATTAAATGGTTTTGTCATCATCTTTTAAATGTTATTAATATTTTCCTTGCATTCTCGTGTATAGGACGATTCTTCGTCTTGATCACGCTGTTGTGAATAAGGCTTTTTCCAGCACATAATTTACACAAAACAGTTAACTTTAATTTTTATATCATAACGTTTGCAACTTGAATAAGATCCTTCGAGTCGTAATATCCATTCCAAAATAAGACTAAATATCGTATGAGATTTCATACATACTTCACATGAAATCGAAAGAAAAGTATATTTTGGTGAAAATATGAAGACTGAATCAAGATAACAAAGGGATTCATGATATTTTTAATTTTGCTCGAACGCCGAAAATCTGTTGTCTTGCCAATGAATGCCTGTTTTCTGTGGTAAGCATGCAAGAGAAATGGACCATTCTACGAAAAATCGAAAATTAATTAAACCATTTCCTTAAATGTAGAAGATTTTTACTCTTAAATGCAAGGCATACTTACTGGAGATGTTGCAGACGAAAAATTCCTTTTTTACATACCCAATGATAACTTGTGGCATTTATGGTATTCAGCAGGTGGACACCTGGTCAATCATCTCACGAAGAAAGGTGATCGCCATACGAACTCGCATTTGACCGGAAGCGCGTGTAAAAGAGAAGGCGCGGTCGATTTCCGGTTCGTGGAAGTGCGTTGCTCAACTTTTAAAGAGTCGCCTTCAATTCCATTGGCGGTAATTGTGATCCATGTTTTGATTTGCAGTTTCCATTTCATTGCATAATCACATGGCCGAAGTTCATATCCTGAGATATGTTCGATTAAGCTCTCATCAAACTAAATTAAGGCATGATTATTATTGCTATTATATTATTGGTATCAAGTTGCTATTTCTGCTTTTAACATTATTTATCGTCTTTTTTTATTGAGTGACTAGCTGAGGCGCCCGTTGATTCTCAACGGGGATATATAAATTAGCAGTAGATAGTATATTAGGTAATAACTTGTACAGAGGAAAATCTAACATCTCTCACTTAGCTTGGATCAACGAAAATCTTATCCTAAATGAAAATATTTTATATTTTCTAACTTCTTATCATTTGAATGCAAATCTAGAATCAACGATAAGAAAAGGAATCGTCTTAGATTTTCTTTCTTTAGGAGTTTCCTCAACTGTGTAAGATGATTCTTCCTTGGGATTTTTCCCAAGGAAGGTAGTACGAGTACATCTAACAATCCTGAAAGTTTAAAAGTTGTGCCACTTATGGTTCTCGAGTTTTAGGCGAACATACATACAAACATACATACATATTATTTTATTATACAGTGGTACCTCGAGATACCAGTGCCTTAACATACGAGTTTTTTGAGATACGAGCCGTCGAGCGAGCGAAGTTTTGCTTTGAAATACGAGCAACATTTGAGATACGAGGAACGGCCGGCTGCACACGACCCAACAGTTTACTGTGCCTCGTGCGTATCGCATTATCCCACGCAGTATACTTGTTTACCTCGCTGTCGAAGCATCTTTGGTAAGTTTTTCTAGGGCTTTGTGCTTTTTGTGCAATTAAATACTTTATCACATTTCTTTTTATAACCTTGGGTCCGAAGAAAGTGAGTGGAAAGGTCAATGTTCAAAATAAGATGACGCCTATTGAATTAAACGTGAAATCATAGAAAAAATGAGCGAGATGTGCGAGTAGCTGACTTGGCGAGGTAGTACGGGCGTAGTACTTCAACGATATGTATTGTGCTTAAACAGAAGAAGTCAATAAAGGGTATAACGCCAGCTAAGGGCGTTACAATAATTTCTAAGCTCCGGAGCTCTCTCCATGAAAAGATGGAGAAACTGCTGATTGTTTGAGTTACGGAGAAGCGGCTTAAAGGCGATATTTTAATAAAGGGCATCATATGCTAGAAAGCACGAGCAATTGACGGTGATTTGCTGAAGCAGATCCCGCGCACTTCCACGACGAGGCATCGTAAGACTCGTTTAAAACCAGTCGAGGCTGATTTGACAACTTTAGGAAAAGGACCGACATTTACTACGTTGTCAGGCATGGTGAGGCTGCAAGTTCGGATCTGAAGGCAGCTGAGAATTGTCTCAAAACTTTTCCGAACCAATAGAAGCCAAAGGACACATCCCCCAGCAAGTCTTCAACTGTGACGAGACGGAGCTTTTCTGGAAGAAGATGCCGAATAGGACTTGCATAACGACAGAGGAGAAGATTAATCACCTAACTCATTTCCGCAATATTCTGAAAGGGAAGAAGGAACAAACCTCCTTGGACATGTTTTTTTTTTAATCTGGCGAAAAAAGGCAAAGACCAGTGAAGAAAAAAGCAGTAACTAAAATTAAGCATAAAGCAGCATTTAAGTTGTGTGTAAGTTGCATTTTAGTGACCAGAATACAAATACACTTTATAAAGCCAAAGTTTATTTTTTACGTTATCTTTTACTATGTTTTTATACAATATTTGTCATTTATATATACATTTTTCCTATTCAAAAACACGTAACAAGAACAACTGGGGTGGCATTTTGGGGGCTGGAACGAATTAATCGCATTTCAATTAATTTCAATGGGGAAAATTGCTTTGAGATACGAGCAATTTGACATACGAGCAAGGTTACGGAACGAATTAAACTCGTATCTCGAGGTACCACTGTATTAGATTGATGAGTTTGAACTGCGGATGAGATAAATACACGTTTCATAGCGACACGCGGCACCTCTCGCCCAACGTTGGTGTGCGACTGATGCAGACGATACTACATTGCTCCGTTCTATATAATTGGTTTTTGGTGAAACACCTTAAGTGGATGTATCAGCGATGCAAGTGCGGCATCGGATTTTAAAACACCTGTTCCACCTGCAGTACACATTGTTAAATTTCTCATGTCATTTTTGCATGTTCCATTCTCATAACAATTTTTATTTTTTACTATTTTTTCAATGTTTTATTCTATTATTTTTGTGATATTTATTATTTTCTCATGATGTATTCCTGCAGCTTCCTCTTTTTTGATTTATTATTATTATTTTATTATTATTTCTGTGTTTTAGTTTGAATGTTTTATCTTATGTTTTTATGATATTTTTATTTACTTTGTTTACTATTTCATTTTTTTTCTTTTTCTGATTTTATTTTATTATTGTTTTTTGTAATTTCTTTATAGTGCTTTCTTTTACTGCTTTTGTAATTCTCTATTCATACACAGTTTTCTATTTTATCTTTTAGCTTGTACTATCACCCCCCTTCTCTGAGGGTGTTTTCCTGCAGTGGACCTTTTTTCCTAAGATATCACCTTAGGTTTTTTTTTTAAATCCACTCCTTCTTAATTTTTCTTCTCTATTTCTCTATTCGCCTACACAGACCTTTTTATGAATAAATTATTTTTGACGAAAGGTTAGATGGAAGAAGAGACTATTCAATCTCGCCTAAAATAAAGACCTGTGAATTAACTGTAAGACATTAAACATCATAAGGAGTATACGGTTAAATCAAAATTAAAAGCTTTACTTTCCGCACGTTTTAATTGTCATTTGATTTAAAACGAATTTTCACCAAATATCAGTTAATAGTTTTACATTTGCGTATACTTTGTTGATAGATAGCGAAATAACAAAAGCAAACGGTTGGTTTCCATGGTAGCGAGAGAACACTTAAAACCAAGGAATATTATGTCACCGTAAAAATAATGTGTGATATATTTTGATTGAGTAATGAAATAGTAAATCCTCCCTCCGGAGCGAACTGAAGTTTGACAAACGTTTATTTAAATCTGGACTTACCAAGCATTCTACGAATTATACACATGATACAATTTTATAACTTCATTTGTTTATTGGTAGAAGAATATTTTTGGTCATGACGGTCCGACCTTAATAGTAATTAGACGATTACGTATTCATAATCTTTTAACGGGTCATTAAAACCATAATTTTTTATTTAGAAAAACGTACGTACGTTAAATGAATGTACTTAGTTTGCTGAACTTACCAAAGCTGTAGTTATCTAGTGAGTCCACGAACTATGTAGTGTAATACTTGTTGCGTTTCCCTCTTCATATTTAACCATCCGCATTTCCTAAAAAGCGAGCGTCTTCCTGAATCTTTCTACATACAGGCAGTTTTCACAGACAATAATAATCCATAGAGTCCGTTTCAGCAGATGGATATGGTTGTAAGAGTGATACTTTTCCATTTGGCAGCTGTGATGGTGAGCCAGCATGCATCCTTTCATCAGCCACTCATAAATCTCTCACTTCAATTGCATTACTCTCCGTTTGCTTTATGACTGACATGAGAAATAAGTATTTAAACCTGCCTTCTACAATGCTTGCATTTGAATTTATTTAAATTTTCTCTCTGCATTTATTTTTATGTTAAATTTCCATCCTAGTTCATTAATCGTAAATGTCGTGCAAATTGAATTTAGGAAACATACATACGTGTCACTCGGCAATTGTTTTGTAAACGAAGTCATAATATTAGTAATTCCATTGCATTTGAGTTTCCATTTAGTCATGTGGTCCATCAAATTCGAAGCATCTTTTAGAATGAGTTAAACACCTATTCCAGTGCTTACTTGTGGCGCTGAATTTAATACTTAAAATTGAATTATACACGCTTAAATTCTTCAAACGCTTTTATTTACAGAATTGCATTTATATTTTCATTCTATCTATCGTTAAAAATCAATTGATGACGCAACAGTTCAGGTATTAAGGTATTTGAATTCTCGTTAGGACAACGTTTCTTGTGTTCGTATTTTAATCCCAATTGTAAAAATGCTGTAATTTATTCCAAGCATCAGCTAACGAAGACGTGATTATTAATATTAATGTAGACATTTTATCACTTTAACTGTCTATGGCCATAAAGAATGGAGATTCTATTCTTTGGATCATAAATCATATTTGCAATACCAAAGGGATAAAAGCGTTTTATATAATCTACGCAGATTAGTATTGTGTTTGAAGAAAATTAGTAGTATGCTAAAAGTACTTAAGATATATATTATTATCATAAGTGTTGTAAATATTGTTTTAATAGTGTTATCTGTATTCGATGAATGACCCTTGTTGATTGTGTAACCTTGAATCCAATCTCAGACGTGATAAATACACATGTAGCGTGGTTCGAATATTTTACAAAACTCTCGCTAATTGAAGAAGTCCCGTGAATATCGTGAGACGCGCATTAAGGGCTGAACAGGTGCAAATTCCCTCTAATAAATGCATTTCACTTCTTCTGACAGCGTGTTCGAACTTGCGCAGAAGCATATATATAGCGAAAACCAAAAGACCAGCAAAGATGTGGGAAAATTCACAGAAATTATTGCTATCATTCTTTTTCCCCCCACTGATCAATTGACAGTTGGTTTAGTGTGAATGTTTAGTCAGCAAAATTTATCATCATAGCTAATGTTGACTAACCATAGTGGCTTCGATGGCGATTATATTATACGAGTAAAAGTTGGTTGCATACTGCAAGCTATCAGTTGAATGCAGTATCGTAATGCCTCTAAACATTTTTGAAAACTTCGCCCAAAAGACCAACTGGCGTCGAACAAAGTACTCGATCGTGCGACACAATTAAATTTTAATATTAGATAAGTGCCATTCTTACCTGTTCCAAAGTTTCGATTCAATATCTAATCGGGAAGGTCCTAAAATAAGATTACGCTATCCCCCTTTGAAATACATGGTAGTATAGAAATGACGCTCAGGCATAGAAGCAAAAACCGTCAGAGGAACGGCGAACAGCGTATATGAAACATATGAATTGCCTCTATGTACATTCCATTTTCTATCATTCCCGGTTATCGGATAAGCATTCAAAATAATTGTCAAAATTGACCGCCATGCATTTTATACGGGAAAATCTTGCACCCACTTGGCGTCGAAGTCACGGTCATTTGGTAACATTTCTTCAGTTAGTATGTACAATAGACAACCACGGCATCTCTAACCTCCGTGATTTTCATTGTTCTATCGCTCCGAAAAGGGACTCAAAACAATTTTCGGAAATTCGCGCGAAAGACCGCCTGGCGTCGAACACAGGACCCTTCTGTGAGAGAAAATTAGTTAGAATTCGTATCCCCTGTGTATAGGTATATCCGGAGAGATAGCTATTTGTAATAGACGAGTAAAAGTTGCTTGCATACTGTAAGCTAATTGGTAAAAATTTACAATAAGTTCCCCTTACGGGTGTCATCTTCGAAGCTTATCAAGCATAATTCTTAAAAATTGCCGCAATACATTTCTTACGTTGGATATTTTCATCCATCTGGCATCGAACTCACGGTCATTTGCATCCTTTCTTCCACTGGCTCTATAGAAAACTACTTCAAACGCTGTGATTTTGAATAGTCTCCTGCATAGAGAAAGGCCTCAAAACAATTTTTAAAAAATTAGCGTAAATGATCTCCTGGCGTCGAACACAGGACCTGTTCGTGAGATACAATGGCATGGGAATGTTAGAGAAGTGCCACTCTGACGTGTTTCAAAGTTTCAATTCAGTATCTTATCGGGAAGGTCCTAAAATGAGATTCTGTTCTTCCCGCTTGAAATGCATGGTAGAATCGGAACGACACTCTTGCATCGAACCAAGGACCACTAGACAAACGGAGAAATTCATGAAAGAATTTTTTCAAACGCCTCTGTCTCCGTTCCGGGTTTCATCTTTCCAGCTTATCGGTAAGGCATTGAAAAAAAATTTCAAAAATTGCAGCAATGCATTTCTTATGGAACAATTTCACACGCACCTGGCATCGAACTCACGGTCATTTGGTAACATTTCTACCTTTGGTACTATGGAAGACTTCCTCAACTACAACCTCCGAGATTTTGGTTACTCTATCTTAACGATAAGTGCCTCAAAATAATTTTCAAAAATCCGCGCAATGCATTCTTATGGAAAAATTGCGATTTTTGGGACATTCTGGTATCGAACCCATGACACCCAGCGTCGATGTCTGAATTATTCTTGCATCTACAGCGTGGAGCCAGTACGTCGTAAAAATCTGACGTCGACGGCGCTTGTGGAACATGCTTAGAATTCGTATCCCCTATATATATCTATATAGGTATATCCGGAGAGTTAGCTATATATAATAGATATTAAGAATCTTATCAAGCAATATATGGTAGTTATACACTCAACTTTAAAAGAAAACGAGGAATGGGTGATTTATGTACGTATAAGATTATCAATTGACACATATCTGAATTGTAAATGCGTATGTACGCAATTTTTATGGAAGATACCCAAAGTAAGGAAGAGTATATTTTGTTGCCTTTTCAATAAATATCAAAAGTAGTAATTAAGGTGGAGATATCCGTTCTTGAATGGAAAATTCAAATTTTTAATAATATTTCCTATTTTTAGATTCCTAGGTTCAGATTTTACAGTTCCTTTTACATCAATAGCAAAGGTAAGTTACATTCATACGGCATTCAAAGGTGATAATTGGAAGTTGGTTGGTTTCAAACTGAAAACTAATGGAAAAAGAAATTCTCAAGCGATGTCTGGCGATCATCCACTTCTAAGCTTCAATCAGAACAAGGATTGGATAATTTGAACTATACCAATACTAGTATGTATGTCTGCCAATCATCCATTACTTCTTTGAAGTTTCAATGGAAGAATGTTTTCTGGGATTCAGTAAAACCCGGATAAGACATTTTCAGAAATATAATTCTAAAGGAAAGAAAACCGCCGTATAAATGGGATATAAAAAGATTTAAATCTTTTTATATTAGAAAACAAAGAGGGGAGGATTTTTCGGATATTTAATTTTTAAGTAAATATTTTGCAACTTGAAAACGGAAAGAAAACTTATGTAGTTTGGTATACTTGCCGCAGATGAACAGAGAGTTAAAAAATTCACTGTGAGTTAACTTTAAGTAGTTAAAGTACTTTAAGTAGTTGATCTTAGTAAAGTAATTTGTGAAAAACAACTCTCTTAATTCTTCATCTATAGAGACCGCGTCTGTGTAATGTTTCTGGTCATATTTAAATAGAATGATTTACTTTTCCAACAAAGAGAGCACATTCCTTCGTCTCTTAATTTTGGTCATTTTCACTCCACAAGATATTATTACCAGTTAGACATTGAGAAGGAGCGTCTGGAGAAGAAAAAGTCCGCGTTATAAGCTGAGCGTCTTAAGCGGTGGACTGCGTCTTAAATGGGTTTTACTGTATGATATTTGTAATACACGAACAATCTTGTGTATTCGTATTAAAATTACAATATATCTACATAGTTTTGCAACTGTTTGTTTGTTCGCGACAATGTAACGGAAATAGTTGTCACTCTGGTGATATTCCCAAGGACATGAAAACACTCTGACAGGACCCTTCTGATAATTGTTATGAAATCGCTAAATAAAATATCCTTTGGGACTCCCACGCTTCTCTCGATTGGCTTAAATGACTTCCTCAAACTGACCTCCTTTTGCATGACCTTTTCGCTAATCCATTGTCCGCTGATCTATTGGAATATCGCGGATTGTCTTTTCTTGACGATGACGTGCCAAAAATCGAAATAATTATGCTTATGATGCAAAGTACAATTAATAATACAACATATTAAAATGAGCGCAACATTGCAATGTTAATAATTATTTCCGTAGGAACTCTTACGTCTTGTACATCTATACTAATTCTCATTCAAGTTATCAGTATAAAAATGGCTAAGGGGAGGAGTCTCGCTCAAATAAAATCTTTTTACTATCCTTTCCAATGATAATTTTAATTTTTAGAATTCCATTTAAGACGCGGTCTCAACATTTAAATATATTTCTAAGCTACTCGTTCACTTTGTGTCGTGTTTTTCCTACATCTAAACTTAGAAATCCTCAACTATTTCAAATATTTATTGAAATTTTTTCAAATGCATCGAGCTATGTATTATTTTATCAGTGCTTTTATTTTCTTTGCATTGGTAAAATAATCATTCAAATAATTTGCCTATAAGGATTGATCGATTGACGCTATAATAATAATGTCATTTGTAATAATAATAATCAGAGAATGTTATCACAATAATAAGAAGAAAAAATACACAACAACTAATCGTGAATGTAATTAAATCGTTCCTGTATGGAACAGAAACCATTTAACTGAGATTTGAAAAAGCGACGTATGTTTATGGAGTCATTCCATCGAAGAAGTTTTGGTTAAACTTAGTGATTGGCTTCATATTTTGAGAGATTTTTGCTCAAACGTGGTGATGCACGTGACAACGATCATCTGTTGATTTTCACTTCCTCTTTGAAGCGATGGAATGTAAGTGCCATCTACAAAGCAGTCATGTGGCTCAATCTATATTCAATTCTTCCTTTTCTCTTTCCGATTTTTCTCTCCGAGCTCATTATTCCTTATGATTATTTTAATTGTAACTCACCGTCGTTGATAATTATTGCGATTATCATTACGAGAAATAATTGAAACCATCTTAAGCAGTTGAAAAATCAAATATAGCATTTTTGGTGACAAAATAGATTTTAATCATGCGTTAGTGTGTCATTTCTGAGGGAAATGTGAAAAACATGACCAAGAGTCGAACCCAGGTATTTTCAGGTATTGCCCATATAAGACTAACTGAACTATGGTTATCCTTCGTCATTGTTCGTGTATATTAAAAATTCTATGATAGCGAAATTTAGGATGAGGCCATCATGAACTGAAACAACTTTATTTCTAGTAATTTCAAGCACTCACGTTGCTTTACAATTTTTCAGCCCCATTTATTTGTGCGTCCCTAGGCGGTCTTCCCAATCCCCAAAATATATCTTCTTTTTACTCTTACGTGTATATTAAAGGAGTGGCTCCACTCAAAGAAATATGTGGCTAATGAATGATCATTGGCGCTCTTAAAACTCTCAAGTGGCCCAAATTAAATGATTTTTCCAAATTTTTGTCATTGTTGACGTCAAATTCAGGATTTAGCAAATAATGTAAATTTGCATTTCGGATGACGAATCGGATCTTCGTCGGTGGAGTTGTCATCGAACCGATATCAATATTTGCCGGAACCCAATCCGAACCGAAAAATGTAAATTCTGCAAAACCTTTGCAATTTCGTTTGTCATAATCAGGAAATATCGTAATAGTTTATAGTTGTAGGTAGATGATATGCCCGGTAATTGTCAGCAATGTTGTATGTAATTAGTATTGTAAGTAGTATTGTGTCATTGTATTATTGTATAATAGGAATGTAGAAACGTTACCTGTTAGTTTGCCTGAAATTGATGTTATAATAATTTATATACGTCGGTAAATAACGATTAAAATTTCAAACCGAATTCTGCAATAGTATTAATTCTATACATTCTTTGGCAGTGCAACTTTGATCATAAGAAATTTAAACACTATCTTTTTAATAATGGAATAAAATAAGAGTCTCATGTATCTTCGAGTAAGTATCGAGGAGAAGGTTCTTTAAATTCCAGTTTAATTTGGATCGGACATCTCATGAATTTCAGTGAGGAATATTCCTGATTGAAACGTGATGCTCATTACTTATTTTCCGCGTGACTTGTGTATACTTGAGTGACCTCCCGTGCATTATAAATAAAAGCAACGTGATAATCAATTTGATGAACCGATATCCGCTTGAGTAGGAGTTTCCGTCTCAAGATGCTCATCTACAACTGAATTCCTGTAAGAGAGGCTAAGGAATATTCCCTGGAAATATTAGATGCTAACTTTGAAATATTTTAAAAGAAGTTCATTTTCCCAGAAAAAAAACATGATAACGTAGTATACGAATGGATTTTTAGGATAAACGGAAGTTAATTAAATACATTCTCAGTTTAAAAACTCTACCATCTAGTGGTAAAATTGAACAGTACAATAAGAAACTGTGAATTGTCCTTCCGAAATGGAGTCTTAAGAATCTCTCTTTTAAATATTTCCAATAAATGTTCAAAACATCAAAGTTATCCTGTGTTGGTTAATGCTGTGACTCCAGGAATTCTTTTTCCCAATTAAACTCATTACTTCTGTACGTTCATACCTATACAAAGGATTTATAAAAAGGAGTATAGTTTTGGGTACATACTGATAAAAGCAAATTCTTTTCTTCAAAATTAATTGAAACCCCCCTGATTCATCATCTGATGGAGATCCTCATAATTAAAGCTTCCTCTGTTGATTATATTTTGATATATTTTTTAGAATTTTTAATTGCTAATTGCCTTAAGACGCTCATTTTTTCTCGAGTGAATGCGCAGGTTTTTTGCACCCCCCTTTCTTTGTGGGTGTTTTCCTGCTTTAGATATTTTTCCTAAGGTAATATCATACTTTATTTACATCTATTCCACCTAAAATTTATCCATTCTATTTTTATTTACGCATACCTTATGTTTCTATCTATGTCATTGGTTAGATGCTATAAGAGACAGTCTCAAAAGGCCTTTTATATGCATTTAGCTCTGAAGAACGTAGTCTTTACTGAAGTGACAGTTTCCTTTCAGAAATGCCAATTCATTTTTTTTAAAAAGGCAACCTGAGAAGTAGCTAAAAAGTGCTAAAACATTTTTTAAATGTAAATTCGCAACTATATAGAAAATCTCAGAAATCACAGAAATTGTTCGAGAAATATGGATAGCTTTTATTTCGGAAAGTTTTTTAATTTTAAAATTCGTGGAAAAAGTTTGTGTAGGAGGGTGGAGTGTGTCACTAAACAGAAAATTCCTCCAAATATGGCGACAAAACCGCTAATTGGCATGAATAATAAATATTTCCTGTATACAAATTGTAAATTTGGCCCTTTTATTCTCGTCGTCAATAGTTATCAGTTTCTTATTAACAATCGCAAACCCGTTTGGAATTCTAACAATGGGATTACGTGGAGTAGTATAAATTCATCTCTGAAGTCCTTATTGCTATTAACTATGGAGGGACAACCGCATAGCTTCCTTTTCACGAGTTTCTTCTCATCCCAACTATGTCTGAAATCAAGTAAAGCGCGGGAAATGCGATGCTTTTTGTCTCAAGAAGCCGTTTGGAAGGCTCTCCGTTATTTGTGTGGTGCCATCCAAGTAACGGTGAACGACGCCTTCTGAACATTCTCCTCCATTTCAAAATGGCCAACTTTACATTTAAAGGAATTTCGCCATCATCAATTACATCCGTCTGCTTTGGTGATATCTATTTAGTTTTGGAATTTTGTGTGTTCACATTGCAACGAACTGACGCGCACGAATCTTCTTTTGTAGATAATGTCGAGGAATGTTTAAATGTATTCTTGAAATACATTTTATAATGATATTAAAAGGTAACCTAAGGGAGATTTACTAATTGTTGGATTATCATTTTAATTCAGGAAATATGAAAAATTGTGCGACAGTTACTACAATCCCTTCAACCGAAAACAGTAAAAAATAATGTAATTATTATTATGATTCTTTAATTGTTCTTAATGATGCTGTTATTGACTGCTAATAAGTTTAAGGTTGTACTATTCAATGCAAATAATACAAGCCAGAAAGAACAGAATTTTTGAAGGATTCAATGGTCGAAAGAAAGCGGCTGAACCGAAATTCCGTAATCGGAAAATATCGCAAAATGCGGAGTGTGTTACGCAGAATTAGAAAAATAAACAGCAGTGGCATTTCCAAAATTGCTGGAGGACAGCTGAGGTCATTTCCGGGAATCGAACCCATCTACTTGGCTGGCTGGGAACCTATTCCGCGGCACACTAGGAAGTTGGTAGCGGCACTCCGGTGAAGATGTCGTCTGTGCTGCTGCGACGAGCGCCGCCGACGGACGCCAGTGGAAGCTCTAGAGGAATCGAAGAGAAACAAATCACTGCTTCTTCTGCTACGATATCTTTCGGGCTATCAATGCTATTCTCTAAAATAGAACACAGAGTGTATACAGGATGTATTGAGGGGCCTTATATTGAGCAATGAAAAGATCCCCGGTCGAGTGAACTCTTTATCAATACATTAAACAACGACAAATAAAGGTGTAAATGGGCAAATGCCTATAAATGTTATATTAATATTAATAAATAATATAATACTAATGCACTTTTGCGCTTAGCGATAATTTATTTTTAATTTACCTAAATCATCGTAATGAGAAGAAAGCTCGGATTACACGTGATTTCCTTACTCCCTTCATTATATCGAAATTTCCCATATGATTTACAGTTGGTTAATACACGAACTGCAACAATAAACGAAAACAATCAATCATCTACTATCTCATATATATTTTAGAACGTACTCTCGATGAATTCATCGAGTAAATTATGTCTTCGATTCTTCTTTCTTTTAAAGATCTTTCCATCAATATCTACGAACGAATCGCTTAAGTCCCCTTGGATTTCATACGGCTGTATAGTGATGATGTCAAACAGATTTTAATGAAATGGCCTTCGTTATATTATATAAATAATAACATAAAATTAGGTCTCGAACCCGTGATAGCATAAAATGCATAGCATTCGCGTCTTCCCAGTGTAGCCACTTCGATATCCATCGCGTGACATTTTAAGATATATAAAAATTTTTAACACTTATTTTACGCAAAATAAGAAATATATGTTGCTTATTTTTCAATTTTAGATGTCTTTCGCATCGATCGGAATATTTTGTTCAATTTTTCGAAGAGCACAACAGGATTTCCCGTATTATGACGAAACCTCTCCAAATTTCATTAAAATCCCCTTGTTTGGAAGGAAGTCATGTTGATTCAAAGTCGCATCTCCCGAATGTTATGCGACGAATATGATCAGCAATCGGGATTCAGACATCTCGAGATCCAAGGACTACATGTGAAATCTCCATTTCGGGAAAAACATCAACGAAATCGAGGAGAGTTCAACCCGTTTAAAGCGCGCTTTTCTTGTGGTCAGAATAGTGCTACCCGTTTATAACGCGGATTTTTCCCGTCTTGCACTGCGACAGGTCGGCTCAATCGAGAAATATTATCCTTCCCTAATTGTCCACTTAGTAAGGATTGTTTCGTTGGCGAGTGAATAACGACCAAAATTAGGTAAAACGAAGGAAGACCATTCTTCAGATTAAATTACGAGACCAGTGATCTGGTCTCTTTATGTATCTATAGCTGTAACAAGTGAGCAAACTGAAGAAGATTCTTTTTCGTTTCTAATTTGTAATACACTTACGCAAAACTACTTCCCCATTACTTCCTAATGTAAAATAAATAAAAATAGTAATATCCCGGTTATTACAGTATTCCGTTAATACCGCATTTCTTATTATTTTCCAATATAATAGATATATGAAGTTTTCTTAGCCAGATTTTAACGCTATATGATAACACGGTTTACATCCTATCATAACCTTTCATAACCTGTTCCTAATTATAAATGATTGGTAGCAGAAGAATGATTTTCGTTACTTCGATGAGATGATTTCTAAAGAGGGTTATCAATTATCAAAATATCAATTTGTAGATCAACCGTCGAATCTACGGTAAGTAATTGATGGTAAATCACGTAGCATACGTCAAAGAGCAAGGAAAGATATCCTAAGTGAGACAGAACCTTAGTTACCTTAATAACCTGCAAGGCAAAAACACCGATGTCTAACCTTTTTATTATATTCTCTAATTCTCCGCGACCAGAATTAGCTATATGACCTGACGAATATTTTCTTGCGACACTTTCGTTTTCTCTCGGTTCCTAACGAAAATAACAAAATCCACGTCGACTTTGCAGTGAACTATTTCGATGGGATTCATATTGCCATCTCTTCCGCAGAACTACTGGGAAAATGTCCCGGAAGACTCCGGAGGAAGGCCGACCGCTGGTAATGAGGATGTTTCGCATCCATCATAATATTAATCTCCCGGAGTACAAAGTGGATGGCCGTAGATGGTCGTATCCGTTTGGTGGATGCGGTTACTTTCTCGAGCGATTTCACAAGGGGCATACTTACAGTATTGCAGTATTACAATATTAGAGAGACCGCAGAAATCTTATGGGGGAATAGCGCACTAATTTTGAGTAAAAGTAGAAAGTTGGCGAAAATTTATTTGGAAGACATTCAGTGGAAAGTAAAAAGCAATTCGTGAAAGTAGAGCGCGATTTATTCAAGGTTAAATAGCTCCATAATCGAAGGAAGAATAATAAAGTGATACTTTCAAGACAATACAATTTTCTTGAAGAAATAAACGAGTGTCTCTGACTGTGTTGCTATCAATTCGTTGTCAAGGAACCGATTCGCCCAGAAGATCATTTCGAAATGAGTGAATGAAATACACCGAAAAGAAACTGGTAGTTATTTTATTCAGAATTAACTTAGAAAAGTGGTGTATTTCATGCTCTCATTTCATTATGGAATACTTCAAAGTGAATCGCCGTTTATTGGTGTTCAAATAATTTCGTTGTTTTTCGCGGGAAGAAGAGGACTCTTTCGTAGGGAGTACATTTCTCCTTGTATTTTTCGAAAACTCGAGAAATTATAGCTGATTTTCCCCAGACACTCATCTCCAAAGTTTCTCAGAATTAATATCATGGGCGTAATCTCGATGAAATTCCAGGAAAGGCCGTGTTTCTTGAAAAATACTATCCATACGAAAATCTATTCCCAACTTTCTTGAAAGTATCAGCGATGGTCGTTCAAAAAGTTCACGAAACAATATTCACAACCCCCGGGGTGATTTCATATTGAGTGAAGGAAAGAGTGTAGCACATTCCAGAAGCATGAAGATGAAGGTCATTTGAAAGTAACTTTCGTTTCAGAAAAAGGGAAGGTTACTGTATCTCTGATGCATCGTTGGAAATAATAAATATTGCGAATTGTGTTAGTAGAAGTAAGAATTATACGGGGATTTAACGAAATTTTAAAGAGAAGGCAGGTTAAGTAAGATCCGAAAGATAAAATAAGAAACCAGATACACTTTACATCGATATTGCCAATGGAAGTGAGTTTGCATAACTATTAACAGAGAAAGAACATTACGGTGCAAAAATATTTAGATTAGAAGATAGGCATTTATGGCAAAACTAAAATGAATAAGGAAAAGATTCGTTATATCTGATAAATGGTGACCTTGATGAATTCATATGCCGTCTGTGTTATGGAACGATATGCAGTCCACGAATTTCTTATCGTATTTAGTGTTTATTTTCTCTTCGTACATGTTGCTATGGAACGTGTAGTAACCATTAATTATAGGAAAGTAGCCTTTGCAGAACGAGGGAACTTTCTCTTCAGAGCAGTCTCGTCTTCACTCCTTCTGTAGGCCAAAGCGAATCAGCGAGTTCTTTCCGATGATTTAGTACAAAAAAACTCAGATTCGTGACAGTGCGTTTAGAATTTCGATTTTTCGTCTGTTTTGAGGTTATTACCTTCGTTATTTAATCACGTGTAATCGGTCATTAATGTTCAAGTAATACTTTTCTGAATTATTTTTTCTTAAAGATCATATTCTCATCTAGTCTCCCATTCTACGTTATCCAAATTCCGGAAAATTTCTAAATAACTTGGGTGCTTTTAGATAAGGGACTTGTATTTTTGCAATGATAACTCTCTTTCACATGTTGCATTACCATAGTTCTCGAATTCAATGACTGCAGTATTTAGTCAAATTTCATAATTACACTGATTGAAAAGCGTTAAACCAAAGTATAGAGTTAAACCTGTCTACCACTAGGCTTATCTCAGACTAGCGCGTACATATAGAGGTTCAACACTCTAATTTACATTTATTTTCTTTCTCTCTTTAAGAAATGTTATTCTGTAAGGAAAAGATTCCTGAATCCGATTATATATTTTAGGTTCCCATGATGTAGTTCCTACGCATTCAAATGTTGTATCAAACAATTTATTGCAGTTTTAAAATATTTTGTAAGAATTATTCGTAACTCTCGTAAATAAATAAATGAAATATCTATAACGTGTTTCATTCCAATATTAAGACCCTTCAAAATGACCCATCTTCTCCGATTTTTACAATCATTATGAAATTTTAAAAATTTTAAATCTTTTTGAGTCTAAACTTTGCCACAAATGGTTTCTTGTTGATGTGCGCAAGTATGAAAATTATTAAAATTAAAAAAATAGATAGAAGTCAATCTGATTTCCCTTGAATTAGCATTGAAATTAACCTTAGAGGCCTTCGTGCTAAAAATCCGGTATCAGTAGTTGAACAACTACAGAAATGTTGTCACTTTCGCATAATTTATTAAATTTGAGATTCATTTGATCGGAAATCTCTATTGCGGTTTGTTTTTTTAAATGCCTGGTAACTTATAAGTTTGCGTTCGGAATGATGTTTTATTGCGATACCTGTGGTTTGTCGTAGATTTTCATAGCATACATACGAGTACATACATACCTACCTCACAGGCGAAATTGGGATTAAATAGTCTTACAGTCAACCGCTTAATTATGAGTAAAGTTAAAAAGTAAAACAAAAATTTTATGGAAGAAGGAAAGAAAGTAAAGAAAAATCAGGATAAACTTAGAATAAAAAATTAAATAATTGTAAAATAAAATATTGCGTCCTGAGAATGCATCGTTTCCGCAAAGGGAAGAATCACGACGAAATTGATTTATCGATAAAAATTAATGAAAAAATGAATAAGGAAGTAATGAGAGGTGGGGGAAATGAAATAATGTTGAGAAAAAGCAAAGAGTTTATGGAATCAGTCGGATTGCTTAGAAAGAGATGCTTGCTGATAGTAAATTCCACGTATGATTTATTTCACGGTATTTGAAGGTCGCGATAATTCGCTCCAGTTCGTCTGAGTAAAATTAAGACGTTTAATCGTAGTCAATGGACAATGTCTGAAATTTGATTTGTCTCCAATACCCGTTGGACATTAAACATGAATGATAGTAAAAGTATTAATCAAACAAATTCTTCGGTTAGATGTAAGATCCAGTCTATATAGTCCGAATTTCGCCCGATGATAAAGACATTTCTAATTTAACAAATTTTGAAGTGTTTCGGACTACATAATTCTAATTATTCCAAAGAAAGAATCCCTTTTTAAGTCGGTTTTATCATGGGAATGAGGTACTTGATGTAGGATTAAAAATTTCACGATGAGGGAATTCTCTGCAAAATGTTACCACAATTTCATTATTTTCTTTTAATATTCTATTATAGGATTTTTTAACAGAGTTTCGATGACGGAATTATATTTTAGAGGTATTAATCTAGCATTGGATTCTGAAAATCCTTCGTGGTCGGAATTCTTCTATTAATTCTAATCTGTTAGATTTTTTGCTCTCCTTAATCGAGATTGGATTTAAAGACTGTTAAATAGGCTGTTTTAATGCTCCTAAGACGTATTTTTTATGGTAAATAGAATCTTTTGCGTTTACACATTGTTGGTCGTAATGACCCTTCAAAATAATCCATGTTCGCCGTATTTCGCGAAAATTAGGAGAGTTGGAATTATTAAAGAAAAGTTGTTTCTGGGCTGCATAGTTGCCCGGAGGGTGTCTTGATTGAAGTGTTCACATTTTAAACTTAAAAAGATAGGTTTTCTTTTCGATTCTCCATGATATGGCATATTCCTCCTTCACACCTATAACTGAAAGCGGGCATCAACGGGCAGTATTGTCAAATTTTGGCGCGCGGAAAAAATCTACAAATTGAAAAATTCATAAATCCCCCATAAATCCGCGCAGTTTGAATCGGTGTCGGACCAAAAATGTATAGACCTCGAATTCGACGCCTTCGCTTGCAAAACTCTGCGGTTATAATGGGTGGTATTATTTAATATAATAGTAGATAATATTATGCATCGTTCATGAGAGCAGTTATTAGCCTTTAAAATTATATACCAAAGGAGTCTACATCGATCACCAGTTTTATCTCAGCCTGTGTGAATGCAATCTACACAAGTTAAGTAAGGCACACTCATGGTCATATCTAGGCTATTACATTAATATACTACATTAAAAAACAATAGGTAAATATATAGTATGAAGTCTTGAGGCATTCTCTGCGTATTTTAGATAAATTTAGTTTCATTTGATAAGCATCGAAATTAAAATTCGATCGGTAAAAAATCAGTAAATTTTATCATCTATGCAGTTGGAATTTTTACTATACCGTCCAAATCAATTGAGAGAAAATGTGCTAGGATCGATTTTCCTCAATGAATAAAGATGATGGATACTAGACTACCATCTTTCACATTAATTTTGAATTAATTAATTAATTTTTTTTCGATGTCATTGAAGTGTGAATCGAATAAACTTGATTACTTCTGTGGATTCCTCTTGAAATGTTTGCAGTCACAAACCATTACGTTCTTAAACATTCTTCTCGCTATATTTATCACCTTTAAAAGTTCTAAAATACACAAAAAGATAGTGTGAATGAGGTTTGGTCATAATGCTCATTGAATGCTACTGTTAGCTATGAATGTAAAATTTTCAATTAAATTTGAATGTATACAAAACTACCTACATTATTTATATTCCAATTGTTTATTATAACGTTTACAATTATTATAATGTAGAAAACGTTAAAAATACGCAAAATAATAGGGACTTTGTGAAATAGTTTTTCCCAGGGCCTTTTCACCTGTAATTCCAACCCTGTAATATCACATGGGGAAGCGCATATGAGGCTCATGTTGAAATTTTGCTTCCCTCGGTTGATGGCTGACCCTACGTAACCCTCATGTTTTTCGACAGAATTTCAATGATTGAGACGAATGGGTGGTGGTTTGGTATGGCTAGTCTATCTACATATTTATCGCTTGGTGATATTGAAAATATTCCTTCGTATTTAAAATGTATTGACTATGAGAAACTTTTCATCTCTCCACATTCCGTGACAAATTTGAAAATCAATATACAGGAGTGATTGGAAGAAGTGAATAAAGCAATGAATTCACCAGTATTTCAAGAGGGGGACTGTTTTGATAGAGATAGGGAAGTGAGAAGTGACGGCAACAGTAATATATACACTCACATGAATTTAACAACCAAAAGTGTAAGAGGTATGTTAATTCCAGATTTTTGGATGAATCACAATAGGTAATGGCATTTCTTGCGTTCCTCGTCGACCAATTGATTACTTTGAGTAGGAGTAACGACCTCTTTCAAAAGTATAACGCACTCACTCACCTCAATTTTCTCATCCAACATATATTTTTTCCGTTTATGACTGCCTCCAGAGAAACTACTCATTTATCCAATTTAAGTAATATCTCAGTCAAACATGGTTAACATTCAAATATACAGGATATAACGTCGATGGCTTACCATACTTTCAGAAATTTCCTTCTGTTGCATCAGTTTATTCCCAGGATCTCCGAAATTGTATACAATAGCGATGTTCAATGTTTTGTAGCAACCTTCTTTTAATTCTATAAGAAAGTTCGAGCAGTTCACTAAGCCAGTACCTAAATCATTTTCTTATCAGCAATTTATTTTGGAAAGAGATTCAGAGGTCTTTTCAAACCGATAGAAATTGCTAACATTAGTATTACTGTCTATGCAAGCCAATGGTTTATTCTAAATAACTTTAGAGATATAATTTACCGGTAATCGGCATATAAACTTCAAGTTTCTGCGACGTTGAATATGCGGAGTGTCTACAATTCCGTATTTACATTTCAATTCATATTTTAGTGACATTATAATAGAAACTTTAGTCGATCTAGTAAGATCATCTTCAACGCTCTATCAACTTTGTATCATAGATGTTGTAAGAGAAGTGAAACGATTTGGTTCTCGTAAGCGTAAGGAATAGATATTAGATGGCATTTCTTTAGTCCATTGTTCATTTCTCAAGTTATTTCAAACTACGAAATTTTGAGCTGAATATAGAGACAAAATAAAGCATAAAAAATAATATTTATAAATAAACAATTATTGACGAGGAGCTATTTTTTCATTTTTGTTGCTGAATTACTTATTTAGTATAAGCTAATACAGTTTATGCCATTCACTTTAAAAGCAGAATATAGAGATACTATAATTCTGATATGATACACCCAAACATTGTCAACTTTATGTTATCATTCAGATTTTCCGAAGGTCCTATTTCCAACTGGAATGATCTTCCTTGCATTACTATTTTTAAAAATTCGAAACATCTTCGCAAAGATCGTAGAGAATTATGATGTGCCTAGGATGAAGGATGTTATGAAGGTCCTTGGAGTGAATGTTGGAATAATGGATTACATATAGAACCAAGAATATTTTAACAGCTAAGGTATGAATCATGAGAATTAGAGGAATATTCTCATGTAAGTCTGTTTACAATCCGTTGGTTTCTATTTTTTAAGGTATTCTTCCATGACTCCTTTTACCCATCATTCATAATTATTGACGGTGATTTTTCTTTTAATTATTATACATATTATGCACCATTCAAACAATTCGGGTTATATAGTTTACTTGAGGCATTCAGAAACCGAAGCAGCGATCATTAATCACTAGTCTCACTTTCACCTAGCGCATAGTTCTGAAAATCATTTCAGTATAACAATGGAAATCGTGTTGTGGGTGTTTTCACACCCCCTGACATACGTCATACGGCGGCTCGCCGGGTGTAAATGAAAATGTAAATAAACCAGGTGTTAACATGTAAACCTGCAATATGCAAGTATAGAAAACCTGGAATTTATACGCAATATGCAAATCAGTCCTAAGGTTCTGATTTTCCATACTAACTGTTGTTTCTTAACCATCTTAAACTGTATTCCTTGCAAGAAGTCCTGAAAGGTCGTCTACCTCAAAAATAGAGTTGAATATCTTCATTCCCTAAGGGAATACCCGCGGCGAAGATTACAAATCGTGGATCCACCATTTCCCACCTTACTTGTGATCGGTCGCCGCCACCATACCCTAACCTTAGATACCTGCTCAGCAGGGGTGCGGTCGGGAATCCTCATTAGCGCTTTCAAATTCGCTACCCCGGATACATACGACCATCCACAATATGCCGAAAAGGGGGTTTTTCTTCTCAGAGCGGAGTTCACCTTCATCCATCGGCCGTTTTATGGTTCCTTTGAGAAAATAGGCAATACCTTCCGATGGACGAAACAAAAGAAAAAGAAACAACAAAGGAATGAATAGGGGATACTCCTAGGGCCAGTGTGGAGGGCCTCCCCTTTCTCTGAAAGACTTAGTAAAACCTCAGACGCGAATTTGTCAGAAACAGCCAAATCTCATCTCAAAATCATAATACTTCATCTGATACCATCATCACGAATGCCCGGCGGAGGAACAGAATGACGTGTTAACACATATATTCTAAAATACCTAATGCTCCGTTATTTGTCGTATCAAGCAAATTTTATACTTCTCTGTATCGCAGAATAATTCAACAGCAAAGAAATCGAGTCAAAATTTGCACCACGGGGCAAGAAAGAGATTAAGCATCAGATAAAAGTTGGGACAGCATAATTTTGTAAGGAACATGAACTTGATTTAATTAAAGGGATAGTTTTTCTGGGACTAGCAATGAACAATATTTTCGGAAAAGTGTTACGAGATGCTGGCGTTAATTTCGTCGTAAACTAATTTTTTATTCGATACGTGAAAAAATTTTGTAGTCCTCAGTATTAAAATTAGGAGTGCTACTATTCTAATATCTATGTTATTTTCTAACATACTAAATTAGCAAGTTGAATTTTAAACAATTGCCTTAGAAAATGATGATAGCACACCAATTAATATTTTACTTTCTATCAATTGATTTGGTGGTATTTAAAATTTTTATTATATTTGATGTGATTATCTGATGTAGTTGATCGAAATTTATTTGGTTTACTTAATTGTAATAAGTTTTGGGTCTAATTTTCAGAGCTCTTTACCAGGTCGACCTAAAATGATTATTTCTCAGTGTATTCGCCCAGATAAAGTTTTTTTTCATCTTTGCTTTCCTTAACAGGTTTCGCAGTGTTTTCATGCTCCCCTTCGCGATAGAATTTTTCTGCAACATAAATTAGTTCAAATACAGTTGATTGTGTTCTTATTCATAATTATTCTTTATCTCCTTACAGAGTTTTCGTTCATGTTTCTATTTGAGTCATAGTCGTGAATTTCCTCTAAATAAATTTAAAAGTTCGTCCTGTAGGCGACAAGAGCATAAAAAACGTAATAATATAATTCTTTTCTATCTTGGAATGACATAATTTTTTATTGGATAATTGAAGCAGCTAAAGTAAGTTTACCCGACGCCTCCAGAGAAAGGTGAATTACGCAGAAATCTCTGGCCGAAATAAGGAAATCCGATTTTCATTCATTTTTTAATACTATGCTGCAGACATAGTAAAAAGTAGCACTAAATCTAGTTTAACTAGATGCTAATAAAGACGGTACAAATACGTTCAACGCGTTTAAAAACGGTTTAAAAAGGCGCCTTCCTTCCAAGAGCCAATAGAATGCGTGGAAAACTCTAGACTCGCTCTCATCGAGCTTCTTGTCTGTTATGCGGGTTGCGGCTTAGGTGGTAAGTTTTTTTTGGAACTAGCTGTACGTCTCCTTTATCCTGTAGAAAAATGGAAAAGATCCCACTCATCAAGGTATAAGTAAAATACGATATTCACTTAAGTTTCAATGAATATTAATTCAATTTAAACACGGATTCCCATTCAAGCCTCCCGAATTTCAGTTTCTCATACAAAAGGAATTATGAATGATACGCCAATGAAATAAAAGAGGATAGGAGAAGAACTAATACATTTCAATGGACAACTTTAAATTCATGAAAAAAACTTTCGGAGCTGGCATTTCATTTGTTGTTAATGTTATTCTAGAATCATAGTACTTTCTTCTTAGTGTCTGACAGAACTTTGAATAAAATACCGTGTAGAATACTCCCGCTCTTGTATTTTTTCGGCTATGTTGAGAAAAAATGCCGAACATAATTGTGCGCGATTACATCATGAAGCTGAATTCCCATAAATTCCTCTTTTAGATTCGAATTCATACTTTTCGTTTTCTGTAAATAAAATAAAAATATATTTCTGTGAAGGATTTCTTTTTAGCATATTTTCTTCTCGGGAAACTTCTTCCCAAAAGAGATTTGTTTTTTATTACAAAAATCGCACCGGAATAAACCATGCTTAAACGAATCAAATTTGATTTCGTTTTTTAGTTTTCTACATGAAATTTGTTCTGTGCATTTTCTACAAGTATTCATCATACTGAAACTAATTTACTAATCGAAATGACTATAATTACGAAATTATATATAATCTAAAATTACGTCTTCACTATAAATTTACCATGCTATTTCAGCGGATGAGGCTGATAAGCAAAAAATGCAGAGCTCCAGTTTTAAAAGTGAAGGAGAAATAAACGGACTAGGTATCACCTGTGCAGATAATATGCCAAATTTTATTTGCCTAACTGTCCTCGGTTCGAGCCCTGACTAGAAAAAGCGTTCTCGTAATAAATGCACGTCGAATAAATCGAAATATGTATCGAATGTTTCTTCAGTTCCATTCGAAGAGCTTTCAGGAGCGTAACCTCGCCAATGCTGTTTGGCATCTCTGTCTTACAAGGAGAGACTCTCACTTTTGTCCGGGGATTTTGATGAAACTTTTTGCAGTGTTGCAGTAAGTAGAGTAATGAAAAAGTGTAACGGCGTTCGTCTGAATAGGCCTTAGTTTCGCTGCAATAAATAATTGAAAATTGATAACCGAAGTATAGGCAACCCCGCAATACACGCCCATGCTAGCCGAGTATGCATGAAAGAACGCGATGTTCTCTGGTATATTTGTCATTAAATTTTTCTTTTCGTTCGTTAAATTCTTTCCTTGATACTTACTATTGACTTATTAATAATAATAAATAGTATGCTCAATTTGAAATCCCGTTAAGTAACCTTCGTAAGCGATATTTTTCCATTGAAGGTAGTTAACGACTATCCTAAGAACACAAAAGGAGCTTGCATTCAAGTAATTTAGGATTTCGCAATCATAAATAGCGTTTGCTTTCTAAAATTTTATATAATAAACACCATTGTCTTTTTGCATGTTTTGTTTGTTATATTGCATAAACATGCAAGTCTTTGGCGATATTCCTTCTCCCGGAGTTTACAACGTACTTTACTCGATTGGCTACCAGGATGATTAGCATGATGTTAGCGTGTTCAATCCCTTACCGTCAAATAAGCGTATCGTATGTTAGTCAACATTCGATAAAGCTCTCCCAAAATCGATTCCCCGTAGGTTCTATTGGTGCGAAACGGTCTTACTTGTGAAACAATCGACACCTACGTTTGCTCTAAAGTGCTTTTATAAGCGAAAGAATGCTGGTAGTCTAGTGATGGCTTACTTATGTTCGTACCATCATAGTTTTACAAATTCCGTCATCTGACTTACTATCGTTACCTCAAATAAGCATTCTACCCTGCCATTACCTTAGTTTTCCTTTGGGTATTATCTTTAGCAATCCCAGTCATAGGGTGTAGGATATCCTGCTATGAAGAAATTCTCAAGCTCTACCTAAGCGATGTTTATTATTATCCAAAAATCCATCTCTCGCTTTCAGCAATGGCAATTTTAAAAATTCTGTAGCCCGTCGGGCAGCACGACGTTCCACGACACCCAGAAGGAACCAATTATTCCTTTCTTTTCTTTGATTTCCTTTTCTTTTCTTTTCTGGTTGTGCCAGATACTTCACTGACCAAAACGCGACAACGCCAGCGCGGCTCCTGAAAAATCTGGTGGGGGAGGTACATGCGTAATTAAAATATAGTCGTTTCTTTAGGACGCAACTAAATTTCCGCGCAAAGGATCGTTGCGGATGGAGGACATTTGTCTAATTGTTAAACAAATTAGATGTTTTTCCCATAGCTCATCCACAAACTTGTTTTAATAACAGGCGGCCGAGAAGGCGGCGTCAGGAGAGACATCTTGCGCACGCTTGCCCATACTGATACCAGTTTTAAATATTCGGCCAAATAATTGGAATTTTGCGCGAGGTTTCCTTCCGAGATTTTTTAATATTTCGTATCACTTCATGAAAAATTGATTTATACTCGGTCGAGATCAGGAAGTGTAACAGAGAGGTCATGACATGTGGTAATATTGCGCGAGGTTTCCGTCCCAATACATCTTGTTCTCTTGTCGCAAACACACCATAGGTTATTATTCCAATACATGAGACTGCTTCTACGGTGGTCATATTAGGGTAAAAGATTTCTGTATATTACATGGACGTAATTCGAGGTACATCTTTCATAATTTTCCTTGAAAAAAGAACTGATTGTCAAATATGTCAAAGGAAGAATGGAGTGCCAACCTTAGAACTAGCCGCTTTGGGAATGGTTGATTCCATTAAAAATTGCAAGCGTCAGCCGATTGAAACATGCGACGTTTACTGAATTACGCTCGGAAGTACGTAATATTCAAGCATATCCATTAATAATCCTAATCTCTGGTGCCTACCCGAGGGTAGAATGCTAAATCTCTAAACAATTCAATTCCCATAACCAAAGCAAGAGACATTTGTTCGTTGGCGTTCATAATTAACCCTAAAAAACCGCGCAATACAAATAAATACTCAAGAGGTACAAATAATACTAATAATACCCGACAACAATGTACTCAAAACAATTTTCATAAACGCTTTGGCTAAACAGAGTATACTTTACACTATATATTCTAAATTTGACTATATTTTTCATTTTTTATTACTGATAACTTATATGTAAATTTTATTTAACAAGTATTAGATTACTAACGGCAGCACTCTTACCAATTATTCCAGTAATATTTTGTACATATTACAGCATTTTCCAATATTATTCTGAGTATGCCGACGCAATCCGGCGTGTTTCGATTATGCCGTTCCAAAATTTTCTTTCCTTACCGCGCACATTCGAGCAGTATAATTTCTCCATCACCCACTGAAGCCCTAAGATAATTTACTCGGTATTTAAGGAATTGCTGATACGAAAGGGGATATGAAAGACTGTTTAGGGAAGATGAAAATTTACATAATACAACAAATATGCACGTGTAAGCTGTTGACTTCGTCACGTTTACTACACAGTTGAAATATATTTTTCTGGAACACTTAAGTCCTCCATTAGGTATTATCGTAATCAATCTCTGTCAGAAGGTGTTCGATATCCCGCGATGAAGTAATTCTCAGCCTCTACCAGAGTAATATATGTTGGTATCAGAAAATCTATCTTCCGCTGCTAGCGGTGGCATTTTCAAATTTAAAAATTCTGTAGCCCGTCGAGCAGCATGACCTGCCAAACACCCAGAAGGAACTAATTATTCCTTTCTTTTCTTTGATTTCACTTTCTTTTCTTTTCTGGTTGTGCCAGATCCTTCACTGACCCGAACGCGACAACGCCAGTGCGGCTCCTGAAAAATCTGGTGGGGGAGGTAAATCCGTGATTCAGCAGTAGCCCTTAATTCAGGACGCAACTAAGTTTCCGCACAAAGGATCGTTGCGGATGGACGATATTGGCCTAATCGTTTCACGAAACTGTTGTTTTTCCCATAGCTTCTTCAGAAAATTATGTCAAACTCCAGCGGCCTATCTTGCGGCAAGAGGAGCGACATCTTGCGTACACATGAGCAAACCGGTTCGAATTTGAATTCTTCCGCCAAAATATTGGAATTCTGCGGGAAAGTTGAAGTAGCATATAGTGTGCAGTGAGGCGACGCGACGTTTTCAGAAGGGAGGCGAGTAATTCTCGGAAGATAAATACAACATTCGACTTCGAAACGTTAGGAAATTAAGAAATCATGAAATTCAAATGAACTCCAAAGTTATCAAAATGAAAGCCGTTTCTGGCAGGGAAGTTATCTTGACATTTAGGATATTTACGAAAGGGATAAATTTATTCCTGTTATCATGCGCGCACATGTATGTTTTGATCAGTTAGTAAACGACAATACATTTAAGCTATGATTCGATTGTAGATGAGAAAATAAATACAGGTATCTCGATGTTACTTTGAGGAAAGAAGGGTTTAGGAAAAGGTAATAACCCGTATGTTCCACTCCATAAGCTTACGAGTGTCACTGGCGGCTCATCGAGTGCTCTGCATTGCTCAAGAAAAACTACTGTAGCTCAGCTAATTATTATAATATTAAAATACTACTTTCCCTGGATATTTTTAAGGTTGATTCTTTACATTCATGCAAAGAAACAAATATTTGATTTTTTCAAGTTGAGATGGGTATGTAACCCCTTAAATAACTTTCGTAAGCAATTTTACTCCATTTTAAGTATTTCACTACTATCCTTAAAATGAAAAAGGAATTTGCGTTCGAATTACTTAGGATTTTCAGCCATATATAGCGATTGCCTTTCATATTCTTATTTAACAGTCACTACGATTTATATATATTTATTTATTTCAGTATATCTGGCAAAACATACATGACAAGCAACGACAAAATAACTGTCTATATTCAGTTTCCTTTCTTTTTGTACTAGTAAGGATTTCGTAGGACCATTATTCCTGATTTCAGTATACTAATGAAAAAGTCTGTAATCGATTAACGATGATGAAAATGATCTTTTTCTTTTCTTTCTTAACATTTATTAGAAGGATATTTTCGAGTCATCTGGAATCGAACCAAGGATTTACTGCGCAAAAACTATCGATATATTATACACAATTATGCATGTATTTCTTGAATTTCTATCTCGTCAGGAAGTTGTGAAATTGATTACCGAAAAATGGCTTGCATTCATATCTTTCGAGAAATGCTGAAATCGGATAAATAAATTAATTAATATAAAGACAATGGTGTTTATTATATAAAATTTTAGAAAGCAATCGCTATTTATGATTGTGAAATCCTAAATTACTTGAATGCAAGCTCCTTTTACGTTCTTTGGATAGTCGTTAACTACCTTCAATGGAAAAATATCGCTTACGAAGGTTACTTAACGGGATTTCAAATTGAGCATACTATTTATTATTATTAATAAGTCAATAGTAAGTATCAAGGAAAGAATTTAACGAACGAAAAGAAAAATTTAATGACAAATATACCAGAGAACATCGCGTTCTTTCATGCATACTCGGCTAGCATGGGCGTGTATTGCGGGGTTGCCTATACTCCGGTTATCAATTTTCAATTATTTATTGCAGCGAAACTAAGGCCCATTCAGACGAACGCCGTCACACTTTTTCATTGCTCTACTTACTGCAACACTGCAAAAAGTTTCATCAAAGTCCCCGGACAAAAGTGAGAGTCTCTCCTAGTAAGATGGCACAATGCTACAAAGTAAAATTTGTACAGCTTTCAGTAAATCATTCCCACGCCATTCTGCAGCTGACACGATCAATCCTCCGATAATTTTTTTTTGTCAGAAATAGTTTCGATCTTCATGCTTTTGGAGTGTATAGAAACTTTCATTTTTAAGTTTTATCAAATTTTCTCTGCCTCGAACATCATGTTTATCGTCCAGCAATTACTCGCCTGAATAGGCAAATGTCGAGCCATCTGCCTACATACTCTGTGGTACTTCAAGTTGTCCGCAATATTCCCAATAACCGGCGGAAGATTTAAACTGGAACCGGGTTCCTCAGACGAGCGCAAGATGGCGCTATTCCTAGCGCCTGATCAGTCCCTCTATTTTGACATAAGTTTCTGAGGGATCAATTGGAAAATACATCCCATTTGTAAAAGGATTAGGCCGAAGGAGTCTGTCCGCAACCATCCTTTGCGCGGAAACTTAGTTCCGTCGCGAGGAAACGGCCACAGTTGAATCACGCATTTACCTTCCCCACCAGCATTTCATTCTACCCAACCGGTGTCATCGCATTCAGCTCAACCAAGGATCTAGCACAAGCGGAAAAGAAAAGAAAGAAAATCACTTCCTATTAGATCATCAGGGCGAAGAAAATATCGCAGAGGAATGTTCTCATTAACTACATGTCGTAGTTCAGAATTTACATTTCAAGGCTGATAAAATGTTCAGAATACTACTACGCCTAAACTTTAAAACTGTGTTTGACAGTTATTATATTATAATCTCCCTGATCATTTGTCTTTTGGCACCTTTTAGTTAGTTTCGACGAGTTCTTTTACAATCTATGGAGAGATCGAAAGAAAAGAAAACTCTAATGTTAATGAATTAGAGATTCTCCAATCGCCTTACCTAAGGAGAGTTCGATTAGTTTTTGGCAATAAACGCAAAATGAAGCGAAAAGGATGTTCCGTGTTGATTTTATTTCGTTGTTCTTAGAATATCGTGAAGCAATTTTTACCATAGAATCCGTCGATTATTAAAATTTATCTTTTCGGTATATTTTCTTGGCCCGCTCTGTCATTGATGGCCTCATTTCAGTTGCGATAATTCAAGAAAAAGGTTTTAATAGCACTCTTAAACATAAGATGCAGTTCTTTGTAATTTTGAATTTCCGTTTTCATGTAACGTTTTTTAAAATTCCAACCTATCAAGATCGTTCGATATTGCAGAAACGACTAAAACGGTGAAGGAGGCAGAACTTTCGCATATAAGACACAGGGTCATATTTTGCAATAATGTTGGAAAAGTATGCTTCCGATATGCCCTCTATTACGGTAATCGCATATAAAATCCTTTTCATTCGTTCAGTTGTTTTATATCTTGTTTATATTATGAGAAATATAGAATACTGAAGATTTACTTAAGACTACTTTCTGGTTAAAACTTGTGAAGAAACCCTAATACGAGTATTTAAATATTTTGCACCATCTGTTGTGCCGTAAATTTTCAATCACAAGCAAAATCGGGCTTCAAATCGACATGTTGATTTAAATACGAGAAAAATATTCAATTAAAAATAGAAAACGAGCTTCAAATCATGATTTTTGAGTTTTAATAAAAATCTACGAAAAGAAGCGAAAAACGAACTTGAAATCGACGTTTTCGAGTTAAAATGTAAATTTTTAAGTTTTATTTACAAAATTTCTCAAAAATTCAACTTCTTCAACGATGATATCTATTCACATGGGCCATTTCAGTTCTGATATACTTTCCTACGGTTGTCGAGATTATTACGGCGTTAGTTATCTCTCACTAAATGGTTATCTTCCAAGCAAACATTGTAAACGTAGATCGCGGTGTTCTTAAAGAAACACACGTATATTCCCGCACATTTCTTGGTTTTCCTTAAAAAAGAGAGCCATCGCACAGTGGGCTAGAATCGAAAAAAGCTGGCCAAAAATACGAAAACGCTTTTCTTGAGTGCGGGCTACGAAACTTCGCATGATTGATCATGAATGAATCCTGCATACATCTATGGAGGTCATTTACGCTCGATCCTTAGCATTAAATTTATACAGGAGGTCAAAGTTGACCAATTTTTGCGAAAATTTCCCGTTTCCGATTTTTCGCGAAATTCTTCAACTGCGAATCGATTGTGAACCCAAACTAGGAAAATCATCGGGTAAAATATGATGCCATATTATTAATATATTCCTTATCCTTAATAAGACTTAGTTTCAATGAGCTCTGTTGAATATTTATATACTTAACATTACAAAATGGCCGACCCTTATTTTGGAACAAATTTTTACATAAAGCTAGGAAAATAGTAGATTGAGACACCGTGTGACACGGAGTTATTTACACCACGATAAGCTACAAACCTTCCTTTAATGGGAATCTGAAATAAAATCTTGCCCCAATTTGCCCCAATAATATACAAGTCGATATAAATATTTTCTGCGTACGACATTCGCTGGAGAAGTGAGACTGGTTTGTAGAGAAAGCTCACAAGTAAATTACTTTGAATGAACCTTTAATAATGACAAAATATTGTAATAAAAATCAGGAAGGAAGGGGAATTTTCAAACTAACCCCTATTTGTACTGACTAGGATATAAAGATAAATATAGCTTTATATCTTCGTCGAATCTCTGCAAAAGAGCTCTTTTCATTCTTTTGAAGGTGTAATATCTTTTAAGTAATACAAATTCGTCTTAACGTCTTTAGTATTTAATATTTAGAACTTATTTGGCAAAAATACGTATAAGATACTGTAAAACATTACTTGTTGAACTAAAATACATGTATCTATCAGAGTGTTTAATCAGAGCTCTCTCCGGAATGGCCGGGCTTCCAGTAGCACGTTGTGAAATCGACCCCGGGTTCGAATCCCGGTAGGACAACAAGGCTCGAAATGACCTTAGCTGTCATAGCAATTGAGTGATTTTGATGACTTTTTATTTATTTTGATCTCTTGAGGCTTAGCTATCGAAATACGCATTGGAAGGTTCCCAAGGGTCGGTTTTCCCCAGTAATGATGTTTTTTCCCCTTCGAAGTGTATCGAAGTTTCGTGGAGTTCTTCAAACCTCTTATAAATGATACCAGTGAGTTTCCCCATCAGAAATGACTGAACCTTATATAACTTATTCCATAATCTGTATTTATTATTGTATACACCAGATTCCTCTGCTCCAGAATGGGTGGGGTAAAATTTGGTTAGTCTGTAAAATTTTATGTTTTACATATTCATAATATAAATAAGATACTATTTATTAGAGTTAACTTAATTGAGAGACTTAACAGAATTTCTAATTCGCTGCATAATTTATGTGAAAGTATATCTTGATATTAGAATTATGAAATTAACATTCAAAATTTTTATATATAACATATAAAATTATCTAAACTTAGGCCACACAAGCATCTTTGTATATACATTAAGTGGCTCTATTTTGCCACATACATCTCCCCTTTTTTCTCCCTACTCTGATAGATATTTTGATATTTCCACGCCTAAGAGACAAAGCAAAATACTGGTTGTTTAAGCAATACACAGTCGTCTGTCTCTGTTTTGTTCATCATTACTATAAATAACAGACTCGCAAATGATTACCTACTATCAATTTGGCCGAGATGTGGTGGAAATAAATTAAAATAATTTAACACCTTAAACTTCCTTGACCTAACTCTTGCTCTTAAAAATAATAAGATTGATTTTAGCATCTATCGTAAACCCACTTATACAAATAGTATTATTCCTCCCTTTTATAACCATCATTACTCTCATAAATTAGCCTCTTTCCATAGCCTTATCGATAGATTCTTCAGATACCCCTTTCCCCCAGTAACTATTCCCGCGAAATTAAATTATAAAAACTATTAAACTACTATCATAGAAACTATTAAAGCTATAGCCACTGCCAATGGATATCTCACCACTTTAATTGACAAATTACTTTCACGGAAAGAAAAGAACCTCATTACCAGACAAATTTTTCCCCTTGCATCTGTTAACTGATATAGAAACCCCTCGACGTGTGGCCCTCTCATTTAAAGGCTCCATTTCTTACAGTCTGCAAAACCTTTTTAAAAAATATAACGTGATTCCAGGGTATAAAAATAATAACACACTAATAGAATTACTAGCCAATTCAAAAGATAAATTAAAAGCATTAGATAAACCAGGAATATATAAACTAAATTGTAACGATTGTGATGGAATTTATATTGGAATGACAACCCGCAATTTTAACGTCAGAGCACATGAACACCATAGAGCTTTCCTCCATAAATCTCCCTCCTCCCACTTTGCCAAACACCTCTTTGAAAACGGTCATTCAAGTGATTTTTCCCCAGAAATCCTTCATTAATGATCCATTTTGCGATTCCGTTGGACAATTATTTCTGATTTAATTATTGGCATTCCTAATTATCTCCAAAATTCGTATTTAAATCTTGTTGCGAAGTGCGTGGAATTAATTTTCAAAGTTGTTTCCATGTATTTCTTACGGAAGTTACTGACATCGTATGAATAAATATATAAATACATACACAACGATGATTATCATATAAGATTTATCAACACCAATACATTTTTATAAGCATATAAAACACCAATTCATTTTTATAAGCATATAATCTTCTTTAATATTTTGTTCAGGAAATCCACATAACTTATGCAAAATATCCTGATAAATGATTGTTAAGGGCTATCAGGTTGTCACACTCTTCAAATGATGTACATTAAGATTAAAGATTTCAATGATTTTTAAGTTTTATCACCTAGCTAGAAGCAACATCTTTTGGCAAGATGGTCTTGGTAATGTCTTGGTCTGCCAATTGGTAAATCCAGCCCTTACAATTCCCTAAACAAAGAAGTGTTTTAATGTTCATCATAATGTAAAAGCTAATTGTTTTAATATTCATCTTTCTAATATAATAAAATAAGGTGTGTGTGTGTGTGTATGTATGTATGTATGTATATATGTGTGTATGTATGTATGTTCGCCTAAAACTCGAGAACCATAAATGGCACAACTTTCAAACTCTCACGATTGTTAAATCTACTCTCTGCGCAGATAATAGGCTACTTTTCATTTACTTAAATGTCCCCAGTTCGAGCCCAGACAAGAAAAACCGTTCTCATAAGAAATGCACGTAAACCTCACTTTTAGCAGTTGCAGGCTACATTTCTTTTGCGAAATTAAATTAGAAATAATAGGCTTACGAAATCGAGATAAGCACCAAAAGAAAGAGAAATTAATAAAGATTCTTATTTCGGTCACCAAATATCGTTATCGGGTCGAAATGGCGAGAATTCGGTTAAAATAAACGGAAATTTCGTGAAAATTTGAAGCTGTAAACAACCAATCCCCTTGACGTCCGAAACGATTGTTGAAACCGAGGTATTGCGTTTTTCCATTCGAATACACTGTGATTGATATGTCCATATGAAAGTAATGATTAAAAATGAATGATAGTACATGTTCATAGTCCAGACTCAGTCCAGATGTCTGGTTCAGACCAAACAACTGCAACCAGAGGGTGCATGCGCGCGGCTAGTCATAACTAATAAAAATCTTTATTCTCAATGCATGTTCTGATTATCGCTTTCTTTTTTAACTCACAAGTTTTCCCTTCTTAATTCACATGTTTTCCTTGTTTATCAGTCTTTAAAAAAAAAATAAAACAAAACTTGACTGATTCCACAAAAATATGATTTCCTTAAAGTGCAACTAGTTTTAAGGATATCATCAGGCATTCGTTTAGACATATATAAGCTCTATCAAGAATTATTTAACTATGTTTATCAATCATTGGGGTTCATCTTGAGTGCCCTGTATAATTGAAGGGCTTATTCAAAGAAATCGCCCAGATGAACCAAACAAAATTTAGTTCTTGATTTCTCCATTCTATGGTTAAAGTGCTGGTACCACACAAAAGGTATGTACTTTTTAGTGACATTTATTCTTTGATTTCCAGGAGTTTTCATTCTCAATATTCTTGATATCCCTGGAGATGGGTCGAAGCGGGTACACATGCGTCAGGCGAACGTTTTGCTCCATCAATGTCCTGCTATGGGTGAGTTTCTTAATCTCTTTTATGGAATGCTTTTCTTATCAATTTACCAGCCTCAATGGCAGAATGTTCTCAATCCTGAAAGTCCCAGGTTCAAATCCCAGCTGACTGGATTTTTCTGGTTAGGGAATGGTTGCGTATTTGTACTGTTCATGCTACTCCTGTAATTTCCCTATATAGATGTTTGTCAGAGCAATGGAAAATACATAATTAAAAATAATACTATTTATACTTTTCCCCTTCACAACATTCTGCCTATAGGTCTCTTTTATTCTCCCCTTAGTTTGCTTTCTATTCTTATTGTCTTGTCATCAACTCATGTTGCTTCTTTAATTCCAACCTTTATAAATGGGTATAAATTCACCATATAATTGTAAGGGAAAATTCATGAGCTTGGATTCAAAATCCCATCAGGATGACAGGTTCTTTATAACCACAAGATTTCAGAAAATTTTTTTCCTATTTGATCAAAATTCTTGCAATTTCAAATCAAAAACGATAATCTACAGCCAAAATAAGAATATTTACTTAGTATCCCTTGTTTTGGTAATTGCATTGATTTTTGTAGGACCCTTTACTTTGTATAATTATTTAAAAGATGTGGCAAAGCTTTTGGTTCTGTTTTATTGATTTATTATATCAAATACATGTATATGCCATCCTATAAGACACATCCTGCTTCATAACACAAATTCTTGGTGAAAAAATGCATATAATATGTAGATATGTTCAATATTCTGCAAGGGATAAAAATGAACTTCATTTTCATTTCTTGAAAATTTATCTCTTTTCATAACAGACAACGTTATAAGTCTTACCTGATACTTTAAATCCATCCAAACTTTGGAAAGACTATGCCCATCACAAATGAGAAAATATCAGAATAATGTGATTTGCAATCTTATTTATGTGTGGAGCCCTATTTAACTTCTGCTCCTAGCACAGTTTGTAACAGGATCCTCAGTCTCCCAGACAAAATTTTAGACAGGAAGAGGAAAATTGAAAAATAAAAATTCTTGACTTCTCTTTTCTAAAATAATCTATGATTAACAATAATAATAATAATTTTATTCGTAGACATGTATGTATTGGAAAAGTCAAAAAATTCTCAAAATAACTTTAAGTACTCATGGAAATTAACTTACAAGGAGAATTTACACTGTTGACAGCGATTTAAATGGTAAGACTTGGTTATTTGATAGATTTCGATTCAAGATTGATGAGTCACTTCCAAAGTTGGTTTTTACCAGCGATAGTTTTCATGGAAAATTTACTTAATGTTTAAGCAAAATTGTCAGCTACGATATAATGCTAAGCATAGCACGCTCTGTCAGCTGAACCCATGTCGCAGTGGTATGGTGACTACTTCAACATGACTGCCGGATTTCATCTTTCCATGTTATTGCAAAATCATTCCAAAACATTCTTAAAAATAGCCAAAATACATTTTAAAGGGGAGCATTTTGCACCCACCTGGCATCGAACTAACACTCATTTGGTAACATTCCTTCCACTACTGCTATATAAGACCACTTCATCTACAACCTCCGTAATTTTGGTTCCTCTATCTTACCGAGAAAGGATACAAAAATTTTTCAAAAATTCGCACAAAAGACCATCTGGCATCGAACTCAGGACCTGTTTGTGTGAGAAAATTGCATATTAATGTTAGATAATTGCCTCTCTAACCATTTCACAAGTTTCAGTTCAATACAACATCGTGATAATCTTAAAATAAGATTCTGTTATCCCCTTTGAATGCATGGTAGAATTGAAATAATGCTCTTGCATCGAACCAAGGACCATTAGAGAAACAGCGAACTGCGTATATGAAATTTATGAATTACCTATGAATACATTCTGTGTTATATCATTCCCGGCTATTGGGTAAGCATTCAAAATAATTGTCATTATCACGGTAATTTGGTAACATTTCTTCCATTGGTGTAGGTCATTCCACATTAAGTTGACAGTATTGTCCTTACGGCGAACGCTGTTGCCAAACGTACTCTCAGTCTACTCGCCTCGCGATTCCCGCGCCAAATTTGAATTGGCTACCGGATGTGTTAAGAGAAAGCCCATTAAAAAGTTCCTAAAGTAATGTTTAAGAAAGGACGGTATTTATACGCAATATTTTCGGCTTGCAAAAGATCAAAGTTATAAATACCATGTGAATTTCTCGAAAATAGGTATTTAAAAGTATAATAATGGATTACTGGAAGGCGTTTAGCAGTTTACCATTTTTTAAAAACCTCCTAAAAGGAAAATGAAAATAAAATGATGGGAACATTAGCAGGTAAAGTTTGACAAATCAGAAATTATTGGAATTGCGAACTGCTTTACAAAAAGTATGAGATATCTTGAATGTTCTCATTCACAACGGCGACAAGAACAATTTTATTAGTATTGCCTTACAACGTATTCATACTGATTATATTTGCACAAAGTTGTGAATTTTTTGCTGGAAATAAATATCTCATTAAACTATAAAATCCTTTTTTGCAAGGCAAAAGGCCATGCCCATCACAAGTAAATCAAGTATATCGCATAATTATATGGCTGTGTAGACTTTTTAGTTTCTCATCGAGCAATTAAATTTAGAATGAGCCTCAGTGTGCATCCTTCCTTCTCCATTGATTTCTTTGAATTCCATTTGCGGCCTCTTCGCAGAATTCGATAGCACTGAGAGACTTGCTGATAGAGGTAAAAACGTAAACTGTTTGCTTCGCAGCTTGCCTCTTTTAGACTTCTTTTCTCTTCGGATACGATGATCGCACAAACTTAAAAATAAACCACTTGGGAAAAATCTCCACAACAACGTTCGATAAGTTACGACGCCACTCCACTTCTATACTCCGAGAATCCGAAGACAAACTAAACAAGAACTCTAATCCTGAATTCCCAAAGTTGAAGAGCCACTACGTTTGCTCAGATGTCTAATGGCTCAAGGGCCGTCCTATAACAGAGTTTTGTAGTCTCTCTCTCACAAACTATCCTATGAAGCTGCGCACCATATGAGATGAAGTGTTACATCTTCCAAGCACGCGAAATTTTCTGCTGTATTAAACAATTAATTGAAAATTTTTGAGAATATTAAAGAATATTCGGAGCTTTAATGAATACATATGATATGATAAATTCGATCCATATCAATAACTGAAAGAACCAGATTTCTTACTATGATCATAAGTACGATAATGACCCTTCAAAATAATCCATGTTCGCCGTATTTCACGAAAATTAGGAGAGTTGGAATTATTAAAGAAAAGTTGTTTCTGGGCTGCATAGTTGCCCGGAGGGTGTCTTGATTGAAGTGTTCACATTTTAAACTTAAAAAGATAGGTTTTCTTTTCGATTCTCCATGATATGGCATATTCCTCCTTCACACCTATAACTGAAAGCGGGCATCAACGGGCAGTATTGTCAAATTTTGGCGCGCGGAAAAAATCTACAAATTGAAAAATTCATAAATCCCTTTGTTATCAAGATAAAGTCCTCATTCCTTCACTAAAAATATATTGACACTTTTCTTCAAATTTCTTACGCAGAATGTTGGTGAGTATCTCGTACAAAACGAGAGTTAGCTAGCGATGGATTTTTGGCTTACATAATTCGAAAATTTCGGTTCAAAGAATCCTAAACATTTTATAAGAGGCGTTTAAACCAAGTAATATAGAACTATAAGTTTACCGGTACGGAAAGTAAGGTATGAAGATATTTATGTGTTAATTTTGTGTCGAATGAAAAAGCGCTTTGTTCACAACAACGTGATAAAGATAAAGTAAGAAATTCGTCTTTCTGCGCGAAAATGTAAAGAAATAATTTGTATCAATTTTATTTTTTTAAATATTGAAAAATAAATTCCACCACTCGATGCATCCTTTACTCCTGCATTAGTAAAGAATTTTTAAATGAAAAGAGCAATTTTTCGCAACGTTTGACAACATCGCGCCTTGCTCCTTACGGGGAAATACACGGGAAACGATTCTCCATAAGAACGCTGTAAACGTGCTATACATACTATTGAAGGCTACCTCATCTCCAACCACCGAGATTTTGGTTTCTATATCTTACCAAGAAGTGCCTCAAAATAATTTTCAAAAATCCCCACAATGCATTCTTATGGGAAACTTACAATTTTTGGGACCTTCTGGTATCGAACCCATGATAGCTTGTGTTGATGTCTGAATTATTCTAGTGACTACAGGATGGGGCCAGTACGTCACAAAAATTTCACGATGGCACTTCTGGAACATGCCTAGAGTTTGTATCGCCTATAGATATATACAGTAGAACTTCGCAATATCGAACTCCGAAATAACGAAATTCACTCAATAACGAAACAAATTTTGGTACCGCCACTTTACGTAATTAATTTTATGGGCAATAACGAAAATTTTCAGTAACGAAATGTAATTTTTATCCTCTTCATAGAAGATACGATGTCAAATTTTCAAAATGTCCTGATGTTTTGCAATAACCACTCGCAAATTTTCTTAAAAGTAACGTGTGTGTTGGTCCATGATCTGCTGCTCATTATGAACTTGTTAGGAATTTAAGATGTTTTTATTTACAAGAAGCACAACAAAATCGAGGGAGCAGGTGCTCCCTCGATGAATTCCCTCGAGATGAATTTCAGGAATCATTATGTTAACTTACGTTATCAGAAACGGATAATTATAATATATCAAGTGAACCTAAGTACTTGCATTATAAAGCGAATGTTCAACCACGTGAAGAAAAGCAGGGTTTGAGCTAGGTATTTTATGCCGTTCGTCGTGATTGTCTATTCAAAACAGAAAAATTAAGCGCGAGTCTATCCCTTTTGTCCATGTTCTGCTAGCATCGCTAGCATTTAGTAAAATGTGACGTCCTTGGGTGTTCCGGAAAATATGACCATCTGAAACGGGCTTACCAAAGTTACAGCATATTAAAATAAAATCACGAAGAGTTTATGCCTCCAGGCGAATAACGTGAAAACCATTTTCATCTGTGCATGTTTCATTCCTCGTGCAACTGTAATAAGTAAAACGGATTCGGGAAAAGAATAGAAAACGTCTTTCTTTGGGAAAGAAAAAAGAAATTCTTGACGCTGTTGGGACGAGTAAAACAAGTGGAGAATCCAAGCTTAGTATTGCTGCAAAGTTTAACATACCTGCTTCAACTTTAAGTAATATCATCCATGATAGAGACAAAATATTAAATGCCCTTGCCCCCAGCTACTGTTTGCTGCATGCATGTAATTATTTTTGTATGCTTTAGTTATTTTGTAATTTCCCTTTTCCTGGAATTGTTGCATTAGAAAGAGAAATTTTAAGTAGATTTGTAAAAATGTGCTATAATTTATAAAATACAGAACGCATATGATTCCAAGAAATGAATGTAACCAAATCTTAGATCCTTAAACCTCATTTTTCATATAAAAGAAAAATACCCATTTTATAACTAGTCGAAGAATTTTGAATACTAGTACCTTATGACATTGTGTTGCATACACACATGGAGTCTTGCAATAACAATATTTTCAATAACAAAATGACAATTTTTCAATCCCCATAATTTCATTATTGCAAAGGTTTACTGTATATCTGGAGAAGCTTCTATATATAATAGATTATAACCAACATTGTTGAAGATCTTGGAGTTAGGATGTAGTACTAATAATTAAACTTTGATCATTGCACTGATTTTACTGTGAAAAAGGCATCCAGACCTTTAGGGATTATTTCACATCAGCTAGGGAGTCTAATGATACTTCATTTTTTAGTACCTCTTCATCTTTCCTGTATGGCCTTTCCATGAAATGCTTTTTTTGTCCCCAGTATCTCCTCAAAATAAAATCAAGATACAGAATATCCTAAATAAATTTATTGAACTCATTAGATTTCATCTTACCTATGATATTGACAATATTTCCTACCTCTAGATACTCTAAAATCTTCCAACCTCACATATCATTAGATATTCTATTTTTTTAATGTAGTTAATGACATGATAGATTCCTTATCTCTCTTTTTGATTAATTTTCATGTACCTCCCTACTGCACTCATTACAGCAATGTCCCTTCTATCTCTCACAAAAGAACTACTTAATTTACTTAATTTTCTAGAATGACTTATAAATAGCTAGTAATATTGGTCTCTTCCTGGACAATTGTTTCTCTTTAAAAAAAAAAAAAAAATTAAAAGCACCTTTTAGACCTTTCAACAATCAGTTATTTATTCATTTTTTATCATTCTTACTTTTAATCCCTTTGTGGAACTTGCTTTATTTCTCATATAATTTTAATTTCTTCTTCAATGGTACCTCTTTTACATCTCATTATACCTCTTCGATTATGTTATTGTATATTACTTAAATTCTGTTTTACAAGGTTCTTTTCACTTCTCTTTCTTTCTCTTAATCATGTTTTCCCTTTGTTATAGCTGTCATTTTATTTTTCAACTAATATTTTGTAAAGTGGACTTGTCCAGTGAAGTAAGATAAAATTTTTAAAAATTAAAATTTATTTTTAGTTGATATTATCTCATACATGGGTGGTCTGAAAAGTTTCTGACATTTTGCCATTTCTCGACATGTTTTCTGAAAATTTTCTGAAGATTTCTGAAAAATCTGGGGTCGGAAACTTTTCAGACCACCCTTGTATTTACATTCATTGTAACAAATTCCGAATCATTCTTATGCATCTTCATAGTGGTGATTTAAAGTTTTAAGTAACTAAAGTTGTTCTTGACTTCATAGTTGCTCGGCTGTGGTGTGCTAGGAGTTGGAATTTGGTTGCATTTGGCTCACGGAGGATATGCTTCATTAGCACCTCAATTTGCAGTAGCCAGTGCAGATGCTATATGCATAACAGCTGGGGTGGTGGCCTTTGTGGTAGCTTTCTTCGGATGTTGTGGGGCATGGTTCCAGAGTCGCTGTATGCTGGTCACTGTGAGTATTCATATTAAATTAAGTTCTTTTTAAAATCGCATGCAGTTATTGATAGATTTTAATTGATGCAATGGTGTGATCAGTATTTCAGTTTGGTCGTATTCATGTTCCTTGTGGAATTCCTGCTCGCTACTGTGGCATTTGTGTTCCGTGAGAATCTTGGACGAACTCTGAGGGAGGAGTTGATATTTGGAATTGAGCATCATTACAATGATTCCATCTCATCTCCCAATGGACTTCATCACATATGGAATCATATTCACTATGAGGTAGACTGAGTTATGTCTGGCATTATATGAAGCTAGATGCAGTAAATACAGGTTATTTATAGGTTTTATAAAGGCTTCAATGTTTTTCTTTCTATTGTATTAATGTTAATAAGAACTTTACACCATCATTAGAATATTAATGGGTATAGTATATTGTTTTCCATTTTTTAAAATTATACTTATGTATTCTTTCAGCAATTATTTGCACATCAATATTTCCTTATTCTTTTTTGCTTTATTTATTTTCTCTTAATTTATTATATTATACAGCATTCCTTGTATTTATATTCCCTTTCTATTTTCATCTATATTTTTGTATGAATATGCATTTATCTTGTTTTATTTCTATTGCTAAGCAGTTTTTATATCATTATATTTCCTTTCCTTTATTTTTCATAAATTTTTAAACACTGATGTATTTCTAATTGTATTGAAAATGTGAAGTGTACACTTATTCTTTATTTTTGGCATTCAGAGGTCTTAATCTGCATTTTCCTTAAAATTTAGTTATGATTGGTGGGCTTATGAGGTTTTTAACTTTTCTTGCTGGTATTTTCCTGCTGTTGGTAATCTTTTCCTAAGCACTAACTTAGGTTTTAACCCCAAAATTAATTTTCTCTATGCAATCATCTTCAATTTATTCTTTCTTATGAATTTCATACAACAAAAGATTAGATGTTGACAAGAGAATCATTAGTTTCAAGCCCCAATAAAAGTAATTTATTATTGTTTATAATGAATGTATCATTATTATCATGAGCCATATTCAGTCTGATGTCAGATGTAGCACTTTCCAATTCTCTCTATTCTGAGTTTCTCTTTGCCATGTCACTCCTACTTACTTAATGATCTCTCTGTTCCATCAGTCCTTTGGTCATCTTCTTGGTCTCTTCACATCTCTTGGTGTCCAGTTCAGAACTGCTCTTGTCCAACTGTTGTCATTTCTTCTTGCCACATGGCCTGCCAACATCCGTTTCAGAGATCATTCTTTATCTCCTCACTCTTGTCTTCATCCTCATCCAGGTGTTGTGTTTTCTGAAGTCACTGGGTTATTGCAGCATTTAACACCCAGGTTTCACTCCCATTGGTCAACACTGGTAGAATGGATTGGTTGAAGACCTTCCTATTCAAGACCATTGTCATGTTTGACTTCATAATAAGTGCATTTATTCCAAAGACTATTCAGCCAAGCTTGATTCTTTGTTCACTTCATTAATTCTGTTGTTACTAGTTGTCCTAGGTATGTGTATTCTGAGTAGACCTCCCATTAATTCTGTTGTTACTAGTTGTCCTAGGTATGTGTATTCTGAGTAGACCTCCACTTTCCCATATATATATATATATATATATATATATATATATATATATATATATATATATACGAGTAAAAGTTGCTTGCATACTGCAAGCTAATTGGTGAAAATTTACAATAAGTTTCCCGTACGGGTATCATTTTCAAAGCTTATCCAGCAAAAATCTTAAAAATTGCCGCAATGCATTTCGAACGTGAGAATTTTTCATCCATCTGGCATCGAACTCACGGTCAAATGTAACCTTTCTACCACTGGTTCTATAGAAAAGTACTTCAAACGCAAAGGCTGTGATTTTAAATAGTATCCTGCATTGAGAAAGGCCTCAAAACAATTTTTTAAAATTTGCGTAAATGACCGCCTGGCGTCGAACACAGGACCCATTTGTGAGAGACAATGGCATACGAATAATAGATAAGCGCCACTCTGACGTGTTTCAAAGTTTCAATTCAGTATCTTATCGGGAAGTTCCTAAAATAAGATCCATTATTCCCATTAGAAATGCATGGTAGAATCGGAATGACACTCTTACATCGAACCAAGGACCACTAGAGAAACAATGGACATCTTGAAAGAATGTTCTCAAACGCCTCTGTCACCATTCCGGGTTTTATCTTTCCAGCTTATCGGGAAGGATTTAAAAAAAATCATCCAAAATTTCACCAATGCATTTCTTACGGAAGCATTTCGAACCCACCTGGCGTCGAACACACGGTCATTTGCTAACATTTCTTCCTTTGATACTATGGAAGACCATCTCATCTGCAAACACCGTAATTTTGATTGCTCTATCGCATCGAGAACGGTCTCAAAACAGATTGCAAATATTCGCGCTAATGACCGCCTAGCGTCGAACTCAGGACCCTTCTGTGAGAGAAAATAGCGAATCAATATTAGGTAAGTGCCATTATGACTTATTCCAAAGTTTCGATTGAATATCTTATAGGGAAGGTCCTAAAATAAGATTCCGTTTTCCCCGTTTGAAATGCATGGAGGAATCGGAATGACCCACTTGCATCGAACCAAGGACCACTAGATGAACTGTGAAATTCATGAAAGAATGTGTTCAAACGCCTCCGTCGCCACACGGAGTTTAATCTTTCCAGCTTATCGGGAAAGCCTTGAAAAAAATGACAAAAATTGCAGCAATGCATTTCTTATGGAAGAATTTCGGACCCACCTGGAGTCGAAGTCACGGTCATTTGGCAACATTTCTACCATAAGAACCATAGAAGACCACCTCAGCTTTAACCTCCGAGATTTTGGTTCCTCTATCTTACCGATAAGTGCCTCAAAATAATTTTCAAAAATCCGCGCAATGCATTCTTATGGGAAAATTGCGATTTTTGGGAATTTCTGGCATCGAACCCATGATAGCTAGCGTCGAAGTCTGCATTATTCTGGCATCTAGAGTGTAGGGCCAGTACGTAGAAAAAATCTGACGTCGATGGCGCTTGTGGAACATGGTCAGAATTCGTATCCCCTATATCTATATATATATACGAGTAAAAGTTGCTTGCATACTGCAAGCTATCCGTTGAATACAGTATCATACCAAGTACTGCCTCAGTTCAAATTTAAAACTTCGCGCCAAAGACCGTCTGGCGACGAACTAAGAACCCGATCGTGAGAGAAGACAGCAAAATAATATTAGATAAGTGCCATCCTTACTTGTTCCAAAGTTTCGATTCAATATCTTATCGGGAAGGTCCCACGCCTCTGTCACCATTCCGGGTTTTATCTTTCCAGCTTATCGGGAGGGCATTTAAAAAGATTTCCGCAATGCATTTCTTATGGAAGAATTTTGCATCCACCTGGCGTCGAACTCACTGTCATTTGGCTACATTTTTTCCATGAGAAGCATAGAAGACTACCTCAACTTCAACATCCGAAATTTTGGTTACTCTATCTTAACGATAAGTGCCTCAAAATAATTTTCAAAAATCCGCGCAATGCATTCTTATGGGAAAATTGCGATTTTGGGGAATTTCTGGCATCGAACCCATGATAGCTAGCGTCGAAGTCTGCATTATTCTGGCATCTAGAGTGTAGGGCCAGTACGTCGAAAAAATCTGACGTCGATGGCGCTTGTGGAACATGGTCAGAATTCGTATCCCCTATAAATATATATATATATATAGGTATATCCGGAGAGTTAGCTATATATAATAGATATATATATATACGAGTAAAAGTTGCTTGCATACTGCAAGCTAACCGTTGAATGCTGTATCATACCAAGTACAGCCTCAGTTCAAATTTAAAACTTCGCGCCAAAGACCGCCTGACGACGAACTAAGAACCCGATCGTGAGAGAAGACAGCAAAATAATATTAGATAAGTGCCATCCTTACTTGTTCCAAAGTTTCGATTCAATATCTTATCGGGAAGGTCCCACGCCTCTGTCACCATTCCGGGTCTTATCTTTCCAGCTTATCGGGAGCCATTTAAAAAGATTTCCGCAATGCATTTCTTATGGAAGAATTTTGCATCCACCTGGCGTCGAACTCACTGTCATTTGGCTACATTTTTTCCATAAGAAGCATAGAAGACTACCTCAGCTTCAACCTCCGAAATTTTGGTTACTCTATCTTAACGATAAGTGCCTCAAAATAATTTTCAAAAATCCGCGCAATGCATTCTTATGGGAAAATTGCGATTTTTGGGAATTTCTGGCATCGAACCCATGATAGCTAGCGTCGAAGTCTGCATTATTCTGGCATCTAGAGTGTAGGGCCAGTACGTCGAAAAAATCTGACGTCGATGGCGCTTGTGGAACATGGTCAGAATTCGTATCCCCTATAAATATATAGGTATATATATATATAGGTATATCCGGAGAGTTAGCTATATATAATAGATATATCTATTATATATAGCTAACTCTCCGGATATACCTATATATATATATATATATATATATATATATATATATATAGATATATATATATAGGGGATACGAATTCTGACCATGTTCCACAAGCGCCATCGACGTCAGATTTTTTCGACATACTGGCCCTACACTCTAGATGCCAGAATAATGCAGACTTCGACGCTAGCTATCATGGGTTCGATGCCAGAAATTCCCAAAACCGCAATTTTCCCATAAGAATGCATTGCGCGGATTTTTGAAAATTATTTTGAGGCACTTATCGTTAAGATAGAGTAACCAAAATTTCGGAGGTTGAAGTTGAGGTAGTCTTCTATGCTTCTCATGGAAAAAATGTAGCCAAATGACAGTGAGTTCGACGCCAGGTGGATGCAAAATTCTTCCATAAGAAATGCATTGCGGAAATCTTTTTAAATGGCTTCCCGATAAGCTGGAAAGATAAGACCCGGAATGGTGACAGAGGCGTGGGACCTTCCCGATAAGATATTGAATCGAAACTTTGGAACAAGTAAGGATGGCACTTATCTAATATTATTTTGCTGTCTTCTCTCACGATCGGGTTCTTAGTTCGTCGCCAGGCGGTCTTTGGCGCGAAGTTTTAAATTTGAACTGAGGCAGTACTTGGTATGATACTGTATTCAACGGATAGCTTGCAGTATGCAAGCAACTTTTACTCGTATATATATATATATATATATATATATATATATATATATATATATATATATATATATATATATATATATATATATATATATATAAAGTGTTCTACCTTTTGGTAGGTTAATGTGCCCCCACATTCCCTATTCAATTCCCTCTCCTTCAATTCCCAAACTTAACTTGTCCCACCCCTTAATTCTTCTAACAACTTCTGTCTTTGTCTTTCCCTCTGTCTTTTCCCTAGCATTCTTCCCTCGATCGCTTTCTTCAACAATCCCTCCCCCTCAATATTTGACCCACCCATTTCTTTTGTCTATATTTAATTACTTCAATCATTACTCTGTTCTCCCAAACTATCTCTAGAACCTCCTCGTTTGTTTTTCTATCGACCCTACTTCCTTTCTCCATTCTACGCCATACCCACATCTCAAAAGCTTCCAATCTTTTGACATCCTCTTTTCTTAACGTCCACGTTTCACTCCCGTACAACATTACACTTCACACCAAGGATTTTACCAATCTCTTCCTGATTCCTTTATCAAGTCCCGTTGTCATCAGTTCCCTTCGCTTCATGAAAGCTTTTTTTGTTAATGCTATCCTTTTTCTAATTTCTGACGAACATCTTCCATCCTTAGAAAGAAGGCTGCCCAAGTATGGAAATTGATCTACTTGCTCTCGTTTTTCCCCATCCACCCTTATCATTAACTTAGCTTTCTTTCCCTTTGAAAACCTCATAATCTTAGTCTTTCTTACATTGATTTTCATCCCAAACTCCTTTGCTTTATCATTTAGTGCATTTAATAGGATTTGCAAACCCCTTACAGAATTGCACACAATGGCTTTATCGTCTGCATATCTTACTGACTTCAATTCTTCCCCACCAACCTTTATTCTCTTATCTAGTTCATCCCAAGCTACTTTGATCATTTCTTCTACATATTTGTTAAACAGAGATGGTGATAAAGGACAGCCTTGTTTTACTCCCCTCCCTAACTCTGTCCATTCAGATTCACCATTAGCAACTCTTTCTCACGCGGTCTGATTTAAATACTAACTTTGCACTAAACGCCTATCTTTCAAATCCAACCCAATTTTCTTTAGTATCACCATCAGTTTTGGCCATTGAACTCTATCGAAGGCCTTTTCAAAACCAACAAAACATACACAAACATCCTTTTTAAATTCTAAGCTTCATTCTACAAGAACCCTCATAACCCCAATTGCATCCCTTGTCCCTTTCCCTCTCTGAAAACCAAACTGATCATTCCCTATGAATTCTTTAGTTTTACCCTCGATTCTTCTGTTTATGACCCTTAAAATTACTTTTGCAGCATGAGAGATTAAACTAATTGTGCGATAGTCCCGGCATTCTAAGGCATTATTCTTTTTCTATAACGGAATCAGGATAGACTTGGTAAAATCATCTGGCCAATTTCCTTCGTCGTATATTTTCCAACATAAATCATAAGATTGTTTTTTACCCTTTCCTCCAAGTTTCTTAAGAAATTCTACAGGAATCTCGTCCACACCCATTGCTTTCTTCCCCTTCATGTCCCGCAGTGCTCTATCAAGTTCACTATCCAGTATAATCGGCCAAAAATCATCTTCCTTTACTATTTGTATGCCCTCTATCTTTATGTGGGTAGGCTTCATTTCTTTCGAATACAATTCTTCCACATACTCTTTCCATTGTCCCCTTATGCTAGCTGAGGCGTCCCTTAAGGCGTTTCCCCGATTATCCCTAATAGTGGCCATTTTATTAATAATTCTATTCCCAGTTAATTGTTTTACTTTTCTGTATAATAGGTCGACCCTCCCACTTTCAGCCATCTTTTCTATTTCATTACACTGACCCTGCCACCACGATTCTCTTGCTTTATTTGTTACCCTCCTCAGTTCGTTGTTTAGGGCCCTGTACATTCTACGTCCGTGTTCTGTGTTGACCCTTTCCATTTCCTTCTTTCGTCCAATTTATTTATCATTTCAACTGTCACCCATGGTTTCCTAATTTTGTTTTGGTTGACCCTCCCAATGGTTCTTTGGGCACTATCCTTGATGCAGGTTTTGATCTTTTCCCATCCCTCGTTTACGGTGAGTTCCCTTTCTATACCATCTAGAGCCCTGTTGACTGACTCTTGAAACTCTATAGCTTTCCTACCCCTGAGGGCTTCTACGTTCCATTTGGGTGCGGTTTTTGCCCTATAAATCTTTTTGAATCTTAGTTCGGTCTTCATTATTACTAAATTATGATCCGAGTCTACATCAGCACCAGGATAACTTCGTGAGTTTTTAACACTATTTCTAAACCTCTTTCTTTCCAAAATATAGTCGATTTGATACTTATCCGTGTCCCCTGGCTTCTTCCATGTGTACCTCCTTCTGTTATGGTGTTGAAAAAGAGTGTTGGTGATAAAGAGGTTATTCCTTATGCAAAAATCTACCAGTTTTTGTCCTCTCTCGTTTCTATTTCCTAGTTCGAACTCTCCCACTTCGTCCCCATCTTTGCCCTGCCCAACCACAGCATTTCAATCCCCCATTACTATAAGGTCTTTATTGCCTTTCACCCTTCCAATAACCTCTTCTATTTGTTCAAAAACTAAATCTACTTCATTCTTACTGTAATCGCTAGTAGGGAGGTACACTTGCACTATCACAGTGTTTACTGGCTCTGCCTTGATTTCTACTGACATTACTCGGTCGCTTATCAGTTCGGTGGTTATCACAGTATTTCCCGCTCCCTTGTCCAACACTATAGCAACCCCTCTCTGCCTATCATTTTCCCCACAGAATATAACCCTCACATCATCGCTCCAAAAATCTCCCCCATCCTTCCACCTTACTTCGCATAACCCCAGAATGTTTATGTTGGACCTATTCATTTCTATCTTTACGTTTTCTAACTTCCCTTTCCTAAGCATCATTCTAACGTTCCAGGTCCCTACCCTGGTTTCCTTGGTCATCTTCTTCTTCTTCTCTTGTGTCGTTGGGTAAGGATTTCGTGGAATGACGACCGGGGTGGCCTTACCACCATCCCTGCCGGGCACGACACTCTCCCTAGTGGGCTGAGTCCCATTTTTGCCAGGAACAATATAATTATTGTGGCACATCATGTTCATGGGATAGATAGTCGAGGTGGTCTCCCCTTGCCTTCCTCAACAATGTTTTTATCGTGACACCATCACTCATATAGGCCGCCCCACTGGGGTACAGATGCCTTTGCAGCCGTCTCTCTGAGGCACAGACGCTGCATGGACTACCTTTCATCTGGCCCCTACCTATTGACCTTTCTGTCATGAGTGACCCTACCAGGAACGAAGTTCCAGCCAGTATAGCTCTCATAGGAACACGCAAGCCCCTTCACCACATCAAGGTGTAGTCCGTAGAAGGGGACTTTCCCATAATTACCTCATAAAAGTGGGCTTCCTTAGCTCAGTGCCCAGAGTCTAGTTAAATTTTTTAATTTCTTCTTCGCTGCTAGCTGCTGTTGGTATGATCTTGTATGATGTACTTGTATGACTTGTATGATCTGAACAGAGTAACGTTAATTTATCTTGAGTATAAGCTCACAAATTCTGTCAGATATACTTTCTATTTTCTGTACCATATTTTTCCATCTCTTGTTGATCAGGACCCCAAAACCTCCAAGTCTTCCATCATTTGTACCCCTGTAATAAAATAAATTACCTTCTTTGAGTGCAATCAAGTCTTCTGATTTTCTTCTAACTTCACTGAGTCCGATGACGTCCCAATTTATTTTCTCTGCTTCATTCAGTGACAGTAGTTAGTCTTCACTCTTCCAGCTGTGGCACTTACAATGAAAAAAAAAATATATATATATATATATTATTTTCAGTCACTCTACATTTAGACTTGCAGATTAGTATTTTATAATGAAGTATTTTTGCTAAAATCTCTTGCTTTTAAAAGCCCTAGAAAAGAGTTAGAAACAATTTTTGCCATAATATTTACTTTTTGTGCTATAGCTAAGTTTTTCAGTTCAATAATTTAATCTTACTGAGAAAAAATTGGAATTTTGGAAAAGTTAATAATAAATTGTGTTAGTGTATAAGGCATGTGCTATAAGACCTTAGTGTCATTAATGTATTAATATCCTCATCAATGGAGTGCTATGTTTATGTTTGAGAGTGCTTAGGAGTGTGGCTAAATGCACTTCATTCTTCTTGAATGCTTTCCTAGCTTTCTTTATATATCTAAATTATCAATTTTATCATATTAGTGCATTTAGATAAGATAAAAGAATTACTTATCTATAGACTTAAGTAGTGAGTGTTCGTTTCATAATCATTAGGTTGTCTTATAAAGAGGTAATAACATTTTTGCAACCCTACTGTTTGCAGTTCCATTGCTGTGGTGTAAATAACTATGAAGATTGGTATGATATTGATGCTTGGCGTGGAGAGAAGTTTGTCCCAGACTCCTGTTGTCTTGCTCAGTTCCGGAATGTAACTGGTGAGATATTTCCATTTTTATTATGAAGTGATGTCTTGAATGATAATGTGCTTCCTGAAGAACACATTTTTTTACAATACAAGCTCCCTCGCTCACAGCAACATTAAGAGAGAATGAGTGATGCTCTCCCATTCGAGCTTATTTAAACAGTGACCATCAGTGCTAGAAAGAAAATGAATTATGAAGTGACAGCAATAGGCATCTAATGAAACTGTAGAGCAGTTGCTTTATTATATACCAGATGGAAAGCCCATTGATTCTCAATGGGGAAATAAAAATTTCTATGTATGTACCATATTAATTGTGTCTTGGATGTCGTTTTAAAGATTAATATGCCCTCTCGATGAATTGCACTCTGTAAGATTGAGAATTTTGACCCTTGAGTATTTAATCTTATTTCACCTACACCTTCACTTCACTTCCACCTTTTATATCTTTACAAAAATGAATAACACCGTAAACTCAATTAATTTTTGCTAGAAATATGTTAAAGCTACTCCAAATGTGTCATTAAATTTTTAAAATATATTTTATATTTCAATGTTAATTAAAAGATTCGCAAGATCAATATTTTAAAAATTTCTAATTTCTTAACTCTAACTAATTATGAAACCGAGGATAACGATGAATCTTGATTAAATATACTTCTTAAAAAACTTATATCAAGCTTGTACAATGAATCTTTTAAATAAAAATTTTCTATAGAAATATTGCCTGAAAACTATTAGAATGAACTCAATTTGTTTTTATTGCCTTTGATTACACTTTGACCCTCCTGGGATCAAAACGGGGACTAATATTACAGAAGAAAAAATGCATTTATTTTATGGGGATGGATTTTCATGATTTGCATGCATTAAGGTTTAACTAATTCTTGTTCTCACATTTAAGGTGAAAATAAACCCACACTCAAATCACAATAGCTCTAAAGTTGATTCTCAACGTTAAGTAAACTTAGATAATTACTATAAAATTTTGCATTACTCTACCTACATGAAAACAGTACATAGGGTTACATAAGTGTTTACTCGATATACTACTAAGATAGGTGACATAAACTAATTAGAGAGGTGAAGTATAGTATGTACACCCTCTGTCATACACCGATAAATGACTTGCAGGATACAAATTAAGTTGTACATCTACCTGAGCCTTGGTAATTAACAGTCATAGTATAATCTCAAAATAGCAATGGCAAATTCAAACTGATTAAAAGAAACTCCCAAATGGTCATTCCCTGCAATTCCCTGTAAATTGACACTGCAAATTGTTTGTAAATGGAAATGCAAACATTTAAGAATTTTGCCTGCTATGGATGTACTCCATCAATCATTCTAATCATTACTTTCATACGGATGTAAAATCCCTGTGTATTCTTATAGAAAAATACATAAGCCTAACTTCAACAATCGCATCGGTCGCCAAGGGGACTAGTTGTTTATAGCCTCAAAATTTTAGTTTATTTTAACAGAATTCTTGCCATTTTGACTTGGTAATGATATTTTACGACCAAAATAAGAATCTTTACTCATTTTCCTTACATTTAGTGCTTATCTAGATTTCATACAGCTATTATTTTTAATTTTATTTTGCAAATGAAGTGTAGCCTGCAACCTATAAAAGTGAGGTTAACTTGCATTTCTTATGAGAACGGTTATTCTTGTCTGGGTTTGAACTGGAGACATTAGGTAAATGAAAAGCAGCCTATTATCTGTGCAGGGAGTTCATTTAACAATCTTGAAAGTTTGAAAGTTGTACCATTTAATGTTCTTGAGTTTTAGGCGACATACATACACACACACACACATGCACCTTATTTTATTATATTAGATACAAGTAAATGTTGCTTGCATACGGCAAGCTAATCAGTTGAATGTGGTATCATACTAAGAAAGGCCTCAAAACAATTTTTTAAAGTTTGTGCAAAAGACTGCATCGAACATAGGATCCTTTCGTGAGTTTAGAATTGCATATTAATATTAGATAAGCGTTACTCTGATGTGATCCAAAGTTTCGATTCAATATCTTATCAGGAATGTCCTAAAATAAGATTCCTTTATCCCCATTTGAAATGCATGGTAGAATTGAAATGATGATCTTGCATTGAACCATGGACCATTAGAGAAAGGGTGAACTGCATGAAATAATATTTTTAAATGCCTCTGTTACCATTCTGGGTTTTATCTCTCCAGCTTATCAGGAAGGCATTTTAGAAAATTCTCAAAAATTGCAGCAATGCATTTCTTACAGAAGAATTTTGCGCACCCATCTGGCATCGAACTCACATTCAATTGGTAACATTTTTACCTTTGGTACCATAGAATAGTACACCTTAACTTCAACCTTCGAGCTTTTCCTTCCTCTATCTTACCGATCAGTGCCTCAACATTATTTTCAAAAATCCACATAATGCATTCTTATGAGAAAATTACGACTTTTGGGACATTCTGGTATCGATTCTATGATAGCTAGCGTAATAGTCTAAATTATTCTGGTATCTATAAGCTAGGAACAGTACTAAAACAGTACGTAAAAACTTCATGTCGATGGCACTAAAGGAACATGGTCAGAGTTTGTATCCCCTATATATAGGTAAATCCGGAGAGTTAGATATACGATATACGAGTAAAAGTTGCTTGCATTCTGCAAGCTATCAGTTGAATGCAGAACCGTACCAAGAAAGGCCTCAAACCATTGTTCAAAACTTCGGGCAAAAACCCTCCTGGCATCGAACTAAGGACCCGATCGTGCGACACAATTGCATATTAATAATAGATAAGTGCAATTCTGACCTGTTCCAAAGTTTTGATTCAATTTCTTATCAAGAAGGTCATAAAATAAGATTATGCATCCCCTATTGATATACTTGGTAGAATAGAAATGACTCTCAGGCATCGAACAAAGAACTGTCAGAGGAACGGCGAACAGCATATATGAAACATATGAACAGCCTCTATGTATATTCCATTTTCTATCATTCCCAGTTATCGGATAAGTATTCAAAATAATTGTAAAATTGACCGCCATGCATTTTATACGGGAAAATCTTGCACCCACTTGGCGTCGAAGTCACGGTCATTTGGTAACATTTCTTCAGTTAGTATGTACAATAGACAGCCACGGCATCTCTAACCTCCGTGATTTTCATTGTTCTATCGCTCCGAAAAAGGACTCAAAACAATTTTCGGAAATTCGCACGAAAGACTGCCTGGCATTGAACGCAGGACCCGTTCGTGAGAGACAATGGCATACGAATGTTAGATAAATGCCACTCTGACGTGTTTCAAACTTTCAATTGAGTATCTTATCGGGAAGGTCCTAAAATTAGATTCCGTTATTCCCGTTTGAAATGCAAGGTAGAATCGGAATGACACTCTTGCATCGAACCGAGGACCACTGGAGAGACGATGAACCTCATGAAAGAAGGATTTAAACACCTCTGTTACCATTCCGGGTTTTATCCTTCCAGCTTATCGGGAAGACATTGAAAAATCGTCAAAGATTTCAGCAATGCATTTCTTACGGAAGCATTTCGAACCCACCTGGCATCGAATACACGGTCATTTGGTAACATTTCTTCCCTTGGTAATATAGAAGACTACCTCAACTTCAACCTCCGAGATTTTGGTTAATCTATCTTACCGATAAGGACCACTGGAGAAACGGTGAACGGGCTGCTGAGATGCTGTGAGAAATTTTGGGCCTGTATATATACCCAGCCGTCAGTCCAGTGCTCTTCTCTGATTGGTTGAATTTCTGTCAACCAATTTCCCTTTTATTATCTGGTTCAATGCCTTGCTAAGTCTGAATCCCTTGTCTCTGTTGAAGTTATTTTCATGGAGCCTTATTTCAATGGCTTCTTTTGTTATTCTTTCCCAGAAACCATTTGCATGAGCGAGTCTTTTGGTTCTTTCAAAGTCTATTTTGTGTCCCATCTCCAGGCCTTGTTCGGCCACAGCTGACTTTTCTGGTTGTCTAAGCCATATGTGCCTGGAGTGTTGGGTGGGTGGAGATGGTCCTGGAAGTTTCTCTGATGTACGAGGCTCCACATTCGCAAGGGATTTGGTATATTCCGGGCGTTCTCAGCCCTAGATCGTCCTACACATGCATCAAGCATTCTTTCAGTTTTTGAACGGGTTTGTGAACCGTTCGGATGTTGCGTCTCTTCAGAATTCTGGAGATTTTTCCGGAGATTTTTCCGGAGACTGTTTACACAAAGGGGATGCATGCCATGGCAATTGGATCTGGAATTTCCTCCTTGTTTCTGTCATCGCGGGACGTCCCATAAACGGCCCTTTTCAGGGCCCCGTCGGAACCTCGGGGGGCCTTCGCCTTATTCAAAGCTGCATCAATGTCTTTTCTGTTGTAGCCATTCTGCTGGAATACCTTGCAGAGATGCTCCAATTCTGAAAAAAATCTTTGCTCGTATGGGTGGAGCCTGTCGGAGAGCCGTCTGCCTCCCTCAGCTGACTGGAGGCAGAGTTGCAGGGCAACAACGTTCTCTAGCTCTAGTTCGGTCAGCTCCGGTTGGCATCGCATCACGTGCAGGCTATCCGTCTCTGTCAAGCCGCGAATGTCACAGGAATCACTATCTCCTTTTCGAAAACGATGACAGATAGTGACTGTAAGGCCCATGGCCGCTTAGGAAGCCCACCATTTGCTTCGTAGGCTCTAATTTCATTTCCTGCCTGTGCCTGACACTCGGGATAATTGCATGGAGGACCTTGGCCTTGGTGCTAGCAAGCCACCCCTTGTCCCATTCTGATAGGAGCCAGTCGTCTATTTTGGCCTTGTTTACCTCCTCCTTCCCTAACCTTTGCAAAGAGTATTCTCTGTCTAGAGCCACAGCCGTCGCCTGGATCTGGAGATAAATGATCTGCAAACTTTCCATTGGTGTGGTGGAGTAAGCCCTCGTCATACGTCTCAATACTCTCCTTTGGACAATTGCTGTCCGCCTCTGGATAGCACATCTGTCGAATGTGTGCGCAAACGCAGTGCACCCGTATGAGGCTATCGTCAGCAATATGGACTTATAATAGGTATTGCTTATTCTTGCGGGCAAGCTGTACCGTTTTGCCATAGTCAGGACTGTTTGGATCGCCGCATTTGCCTTTGTTAGTGACCTGGTCACGTGTGGAAGGAAGCTGAGCTTCGAATCCAGCACAACTCCCAGGTACGAGGCCTTCTTTCTGGCTGGTATCATTGAATCCCCACAACGTACCACCAGAAGCCTCTTTAATTGACCTTTGAAGGTAACAATCTGGCTCATGGCTGGCGAGAGCTCCAGTCTGACCGAGACAGACCAGGTGTTGACTTCCTGGATTACCGGAGATCCAGTGATTCATGATCCGTTCTAGAGATTCACAACTTTCTCCTTCTATCAGGATGATCACGTCGTCTGCATAAGCAGCGTGATCGTAAACGTCCATTCGTCGTTCGAGTCTTTCGAGCAAGTCGTCTAGATAGATATTCCAGAATAGTGGTCCAAGCACGGACCCTTGAGGGCAACCCCTTAGGGTCCTCTTGGATACCATGGTCTGATTCCTCACGATGGCGACACGCCTGCCCTCGGAATAGGACTTCAGAAGGTTCTGGAGATATGGCGGAACGCCGATGGTCTCCATTCTTCGTGCAAGGACAGTCCATTCCATGCAGTTGAATGCATTGCTTAAGTCAATGAGCATTCCCATGATGTACTTAGCATTACTTGCGCTGATTCTGCTGCACACACGTTTTACTGCCATATGTATGCTTCTTCCAGCACGAAATCCATACTGGCTCTCCTGAGGCAGCTTCACTCCGAGCAGATAGTTCTCCAGCCTATTGTAAACTACCCTTTCGAGGAGTTTCCCCAGGGTGTTTAGCAGGCATACTGGCCTGTATGACTCCGCTAGTTTAGGGTCCTTTCCTTTACCTTTGTAAAGTACTCGGACCTCACCCTTTTTGAGGCTCTTCGGAAAGATTCCAGTTTCCAGGCAACTGTTGAATAGGCTGGTTAGGATGTGCTTAATGGAAGGCAGAACATCCCTTATGATCTCTGCATTCAACCCGTCTGGGCCAGGGGCTTTGTTATTTTTGAAACGTGCCGCGCATCTCTCAATCTCTGCTCCAGTCACTGCGGGTATTGGTCCACATGACCTCTCCCGCCTCCAGGCCTTCTGAGCGTTCCCTGTTGGTTCCTAGAACAGGGTGCTGAGCAGATGGGTCTGAGTTTCGATCCAATCTTTCGTGACCGTACCGTCCTCTATGAGCAACGTGTACGTGGCATCCGGACTTCTCAGTTTCCCTGATACAATCTTATATGGGATCGACCAGGATTCCTGCAGAATCTCGGTCTCCACAAACCTCTGCCAGTACTGCTCTTTCTGATCTCTAATCATACAGTTTGTATAGTCTTAACTGCTTCTTTGCAGTCAGCTTGTCCAAATGGTTTGCTGTCTTTCTCGCACGTCCCCTGGCTTTCCTGCCCGTGCGTTTCTGGTGTTCTAACTGAGGTCCCCACCACCCGGCAGGGCTCCATGGCTTTCCATCATGCAGAGGTACTATTTTTGCGCAGGTGTTGTAAATGGCGTCTGTGACTAGCACAGTGTCTCTTTCTGGCTTTCCCATGAGAGTCACCTCAGTTTTGCTCATTTCCTCAGCCAGCTTGACCGAGTTGGCATTCTTGACTTTGAAACGTCGTTTAATACCACAGACGGGCGGATTGTGCTCAACAGTGCATTGTGATCACTAGTGGTCACCCTCTCCATGACCTTCCAGTCACGTACCTGTCCCAGAAGCAGAGAATTACATGCAGTCACATCTATGTTGGTTCTGTGACCTGCGTGGCCAGATTAGGTTGTCAGGTGCGTTCGATTGTTTATTATGGTCAGGCGTAAAAAGTCGAGTGCATCGAGCATCTCTTTGCCTCTGTTGTTCGTCTCTTCGCTGAACCACTCAATGGCATGTGCATTAGTATCCCCGGCATAGAGGGTACGTGGCTGCAAGAGCCCTTTAATGACTCTCAGTTGAGCCGTGTGTTTCTCAATGGGATGCGAGAACTGACAGTACTGATTGACTATCGTCATCACTTGGCCCCAGAATTTAATCTCTACAGTCACCAGATGGTCTGTCATGGTCTGGGACAATCCTAAGGCTTGTATGCTTTGATTGTACATGATCGTCACTGCCATGAGGGAGCTTCCGGAGTCAAAGTACCTTATGCCAGATGGAAAGCAGTAAGGCCTACTGCAGCTGTAATATGGTTCTTGTACGCATATTACGTCGACAGGGTTTTTGTTGACATATGACCAGAGTTCGGCCATGACTTCCTTACTCTGCACTGCGTTTAATTGCAGGACCCTGATAATGGATTCAACACCCAATCAGCCGCCGTCTGGCCAGCAAGTAGGCTTCACAACTCTCCAGCGTCCCATCACAGGAACTGTTCGGCCCACAGGTCGCACATCTCTTCCCCTCAACCTTGCATTCTTCCTTGTGCGCCTTGCCGCCGCACCACCTACAATGCTCATCCCCTTGGCAGTGCTTGGAAATATGGCCGTACTGCATGCACTTCATGCATTGGGTGACTTGTATAAAGTCCTTAACTCTGAACGAGCTGTAGGCACTGTAGAACCTACCTTGTTCCAGGAGGACTTTTTGGGCTTCTGGTGAGGTTTCAACCACCCAGTGCACCGTGTTCCTTTCCTTCGGGCCAGTCCTGAATAGTGGAGAGAACTCCTTCTCCGAACCCACACCGTTTTGGGAACTAGCTGCCACGATCAGATCTTGCTTCTCGACCTCGGTTAGTACATCATAATTGCCCATATAAGCTCCCGTTTACAGAAGTGAGACTGCACGGCTCGGTAGTTTAATGAATAGAATACCTGCCCGGAAAGTGGGAGACCCGAGTTCGAGTCCCGGCCAAGTCACAATTTTTCACTTCTTGTATAACCTTGGTACATCATAGTTCGCCTTTTGCTTTGTAATGCAAATTCAACGGGGCTGTCCTTGGAGAGCTTACCGTTGTGGATGATTCTTTTCGGGTCTGCTTCTGTGGCTGCCTCGATCTTTATTGCGCCCTCTCAAGTGTGTCGGGTAGTCTTGATCCTTACCTTCTCCTTAGAGGGATCACCAATTGCCTCGACAAGCTTTTTTGTAAGCTGCTCTCGGGTCACTTTTTTCCCATCTTTTGGTTTCAGGAACGCGATTTGCCGTTCCTGGACCTCACGGATTTCATTTTTGCTCCCGGCCTTTGAGTTGGTTTGGGCGACCGGCTTACCCACAGCAACCTTTTCAGCATAGCTTACCTTCTTGGTTATCCGTTCCTCTATCTCCGAGAGGGCCTTTTGGTAGCCATGCTTTTCTGCTTCATTGAAGAGGATCTCCGCCACTGCCTCGAGAACCTCAGAGACCTTTCCATCCACCACCACGAGTGATCTTTGTGATGCGGTTGTCCTCCTGGATGACCTGCCGAATCTCTTGTTGCAGTGCGATGCACTTTTTCATGAGGTCGCCCTCAGGATGGCTCCCCATTTTCACTCCCTCCATAGCGAGCTCCTGCCCGGCCATGGGGCCCAGGCAGGGTCTTGCGTCAAAAAAATGCCCTCTTTCAGGTAGCTCTCAGACGATTAGTGGCTACCAGCTGGTTGGGAACCAGCTTCTTCTACTCGGCGCAATGGGCAACTCACACCGGTAGGTGGAGTGCCAGAAAGGCTGACTCAGGTACTCAAACCAGGTCTTGATTTCTCCGTTTAGCTTCCCTCAGAGAGGTACTAGGGGCCGTCGCCGCGATGAGGTACGGAGCAGTCTGAATACGTGCTCTGCCTGATTTGCCAATAAGAACAAGAAAGTACTAAAACGATTGCACCCAGATGCGAAAGACAGTTGAAAACCGCAAGTACTCCTTGCAGAGCACAGCGAAGAAAAGCAGAGGGATTCAAGGCACGTTGACCAAACGGCCTAATGTTTTCAGGCCTTTCTTGGTACGATACTGCATTAAACTGATAGCTTGCAGTATGTCACTCCATTACTTCCAATTCACAGTAAATGAAAAAGATTTTGATTGATTTGAATTATTTGAATATTAAATAGAGGATAACAAGCAATCAAAATCACAGTGTTTGCAGATGAGATGGTCTTCCATAGTACCAAAGGAAGAAATGTTACCAAATGACCGTGTGTTCGAAATGCTTCGATAAGAAATGCATTGCTGAAATCTTTGACGATTTGTTTAAATGCCTTCCGGATAAGCTTGAAAGACATTCTTGAATAAAAAAATTCTTGAAGCTGTTTCCTTCTGCACCTTGCCCCTATATCATTGTTGCCTGGGGCTATCGCCCAGCTCGCTGTCTCCTTTTTGTGGTCTCATATGTTAGGAATTCTACTAGAAAATTTCATGCAATATGACAGTAAGAGTGTGCTTTGAAATTGTACCAATCCAAATTCTTCATTACACTCTTTTCTGGACACCGCTTCCTAAAAGTAGTTAATCCTGGAATCCCGGTTCACTACCTTCTTCCCATAAGTGACCCCAAAAATCCCCCATCCCAAAACCCCTCTTGCACAACAAACAGTTACATATACCTCAATCTTTACACTTTCTTTCATTATGCATTTAACCTCCCTTGATGAGGAAGGCATTGTCTCCAAAATGCGCATTAGGTGTTTCTAAAAGCTGGCCCCCGCACCTGGTGTTAATCCTTTTATTAGGAATTGCGCCAGATGATTCCCAGCATACAGCGATTGGAGAGTTCTTGAATCTCCCATTCCCCAAAATCCTGTTCCTCTTTTACCTTATCCCAATGATTATCAGCACTTCAATCATGAAAGGGATAATTTTGCTCTTTTACTGAGGGATACCGATATCCTAAAGAACATTCTAACCCTTTGTTTTGAGTGGTATTACTCTCTCTACCACTATAATTTCCATTTCTAATCAATTCTCTATATTGTCTCGTTTTGGATGGATAACTCCGATGAAGTGAAATATAAGTGACTGAAATGAGTAGAAGACTGAATCTAATCAATATCATGATGCTTAAGCTACTTACACCTTATTAATTAAATAAGTTACTAGTAAGTCTTATGATAGATTTTCCAAAATTCGTTTCCCAGTATCTTTTCTAAAGTAAGTAACCCCACATACATAAGAAACACTGTGTAAAAAGAGTGATGCAAGGGCTATTACGGATTCAACTTCAAGTTTTAGTTAAAAATACAGTATATAAAAATAAGTATGGTAGAAAAGGAAGCGTAAAAATAGGGTTATTTGCACTGAATAAAATGTTTGTTATCAAATAAATAGTAGTTAAAAGCTACGGCAATTCATAAACAATTTAAGACCCTAATGAAAGTTTTATTTTTAGGCATTGCGGCATTTCGACTGAAATAAGAGCTCTAAATAAAGTCCCAGGGATGTGTTATGATTATGTATACAAAGTGATACATAATGAAGGATAAAGTCAACTGTATCTAATGGCAAATGGTTCATGATTTAAATGAGTTAAACGAAATAGGCATTGGGAAAAGGAGAGACTGTCGGAAGGGAGTTAAAGCATTTAAGGGGATTCATCTAATGAACTGGGATGAGAAGAATAAATTATATTACTATCTCTGTTGTAGGCTGAGGAAATAGGTTTGGTTCCAATGGTTAAAAATAACTTAAATCAAGACATGAAAAGGTTTGTATGAGAAAAGTTCAAAGATGAACATAAATTATTGTGGAAGACATGTTACCAACTTGGATATTTATTGTTATGATTGGGCCTGTGAGAGCGGAGCACTCAAGGGCTTTCAATGCCAAAATAAAAGAGAGACTTCCAGATAGTCATATTAGCAGCACGTTCTACTTGGATGAAAGTGGTTCTGGGTTTGATTGCCGGTGGGAGACCACATGCAAAATGACCTCCTCAATTGAATCCCTTTTAACAATACAACTCATAATAGGGAGAAATAATGAATGTTTAGTTATGACTTGCTTGATTGTGATTTCGTAGGATAATTGTAGCATAAATATTTTACTGCATTAGTTTATGTAAATATGGTTTTAGCAAGCTCGTAGCCCTCATGCATTTTATGATATTGTCTTTTAACAACAACGAATGACATTTTAAAATGATGGGTTCCTACAGATTGAACCTTTGTGGCTGCTTTTTTCAATCCTGACAAATTTAACGCGATTTAAATATGACATTTCAGGATTCTCTTCCTGCTATTTGAAAGCCTGAGTCAGGACATCCAAGGGCGATTTGTTCGAATCAGAATCTTAATTCCTTTTCTTTGATTTAACGATTAATATTATTATATAAATCAGTTGTAGTCCTCAATATTCAAGGGAGCTGGAAATTATGTCAAGGTGGAAAATTTTGGTTCTCATAAAGAATAAAGAGGAATCTGTTTCTAACTTAAGGCCTTTGCCCTTTTAAATTATAATTCCTTACGATCTACCGAAGAATTCCTAGCAATCGCTGGTATTGCTTTCTTTTAGAGCTCGCAATAGCAGCCCTCCTGATCGGACAGAGCGTAGGCACATGGGTACGCCCCAGCAAGGCAATATTCTGAGACAGTAAAAGGACAGGTGGAAGGGGTAAAGACTGAAAGTTGAAACCCGTCAATCTTATGCACCACAGACTACACCGTTCGATTTTATTTTGGAGGACTGTACAATGTCGAAAATACAATACCTTCAACCTCATGAATTTCTACAGTACCTTTCGGCTTACTTTGAATTTTATATATAAGTTAAAATTTGGATTATATGTTTTCTTTTTATTCATGCTTATTCTCAATACTGTTAGCATAAGTGAGTTCACTGTAATTCAAATTCAGCATTCTTGTAAGTCTTTGAAGACTTAAAAGATGAACACTCTCAATGATTTAATACATATGGAAGCATCTATATGTTGCTGAAGTTACTCAGGTATCTTGAGTGGAACTTGCTTTTTCATCCAGAAAATCTCTGATGTTGAGTGTAGTACCAAGCAGGCAATAATTCTCTTGGTCTGGTTGGGTAGGGAAATCTTAAAAATCTTTGATCTTTTCAATAATGTGTCAGTAGTACAAGAAATTGAGTATTTATGCAGATATAAAACAATTCATTTGAAAGTTTTTGGCTTTAGGTTAATAATATGTATGAGTTATTTGCAAATGACTAGCTATATAAGCATTGCATAATTTCACCCAAACAGGCTGTGGACGCTCTGGCAATCCTGATGAATGGTACATAAAAGGATGTGCAGAACAGGTCCAGATGTGGTTTGTGCAGCGCTTGCATGTAGTTGGTAGCATTGGATTAGTTGTGGCATTCATACAGGTTAGTCATATGAATCTATAATGCTGAGTCAGCTTTCCATTATATTTATTAATACATTTTTATCGTATGAATTTGAATCCCTCCAGTGAAATTCAAATTAAAGACTTAAATTAATGGGTGAATTAGCTATGCAAATATTTCATCACATCATAACTTAAGGGAAAATTTGCAATTTAAGAAAACTAGCCTTGTTGTTTTATTGAGTACTCTGAGATGCAATTGATGATTGTCAAATCACATGATTTTGACTGCTTTATAAATGCTGATAAATTTTATAAGCAACAAAAGAAATGCAAATTTGCAGTCTGTACTGTAGAGAAATACTTAGTTGCAGCATCCATTTCAGGGTCTAAGGACCATTTTCTTATTAATGCCATGCAGAAATTTCAATTTATTACTCATTTTCTTATTAGAAAATTTTGAGAATTTTCTTACTGATTTAAAACGTCTTTCTAAAGTAAATTCACAGATTTGTAAGTCAGAAAGTTAAATATTTGATTGTTTAATGTATGAATCTGCAAATCAATGCTATTTAAATAATGGTAATAATTTAATACTTAATGTTTATTAGTTCAATCTGAAATTAATTGCATTTTAAAATGAGCTTATGTTATATCAAAACCTACCAATATGAATTAATATATAATCTCTTTTACTTGATGTGTCAACTCATTTATGATCAAGAGTTACATATCTATGATTTTGGTTGATAATATCTTTTAAAAAGAGGCATACAGAAAATCGTTCATTTATATAGGAGTAACTTAAAATAAGGGCATATGGGATCAATTTTGATTAAATACCCCTAATTTTCTTACTTCAGGCTTTTCTAACCTTCTTTGTTTCATTTACTTTGATTCAATTATGCATAGGTTGACTGCATGTCCCATTTTTGCCAGGACAGTCCTGATTTGGACCCTTCTTTATCATTAATCATACATTTTTATTCGAGCTTTCTATAAAAATTAATTTTTTCTTCATACTTTGTAGCAAAATTAAGGCAGTAAAATATTGGCTACAGCTAAAAGGAAAGAGTTCAGCCATATATTTAAATTGAAATACAACTAATAATTCTACCAAGTAGAAAGAAAAGGATATTGTAAATTATTATAAAATTTCATAAGGTTATAAGACAATGTACATCAAAAGTAATGAGTCAGCAGGAATGCCTGTATTTTATGACGAGATAACTTGTCATTATGCTATTTATGCTATGCTGAAAATTTAGTCATTTATATGCAGAAACCTGGGATACTTAAATAATGATTACCATATAATTTCCCTCAACAAAATGGCCAAGAGGCAAAAACAAGGCTTTCTTGCTGACTTCAGGAAGAAATCCAACAGAAAAATCAAGCAAAATATCAATTCCCATGAGTTGAACATGGTCAGCCTAATAATGTTTGGTATATGCTGAAAATGTAAAACTAACTGGCACTTTCTTCTCCTCAGCTATTTGGACTCATTTCTTCTATGCTACTGTTCTGCACTGTTCGCCACAAAAGATCATCTCCTACATATAAAGCATATGATTCTCCACATTGAAAACCTCAAAAGAATTCCAAAAACAATTGAGTGATTTGTGCAACAGCCATCATCGAGTGCCATGTGTGCTAGACAATAATTTAATTTCATTGTCTCAAAGTGGAGACTTTCTGACCAGGAGATTATCATGGTGGTGTTTATATATATTTTTATTTAAGATGTTTAAATGTTGTTGACTTGTGTTTGTAGTGTTCATTAGAAGAAACATGTAAATTTTAAATTATATAATGTTTACAAATGTTTCAGGATTCAAATATTTAATTTTCTTTGCATGTACATTTTTGTATATAAAATTAATAAAACTGTTTATGTCTCAGTAATACAAACAGTCCTTTTAACATACAACAGCTGCCTTAATGAGCAGTAGTTTAATGATAGCTTGTCATTGCAATAGGTAAGATGAATTATTCTTTCATAATATCTATTATATATAGCTAACTCTCCGGATATACCTATATATACGAGTAAAAGTTGCTTGCATACTGCAAGCTATCAGTTGAATGCAGTATCATACCAAGTTATGCCGCAAATCAATTTGAAAACTTTGCACAAAAGACCGCCTTGCGACAACCTAAGGACCCGATCGTGCGACACAATTGCATATTAATGTAAGATAAGTGCCATTCTGACCTGTTCCAATGTTTCAATTTAATATCTTATAAAGAAAGTCCTTTAATAAGAATACGCTACCCCCTTTGAAATACACGTTAGAATAGAAATGACGCTCTGGCATCGAACCAAGAACCGTCAGAGTAAGGGCGGACAGCGTATCTGAAACATATGAATAGCCTCTATGTACATTCCATTTTATATCATTCCCGGTAATCGGATATGCATTCAAAATAATTGTAAAAATTGACCACCATGCATTTTATACTGGAGAATTTTGCACCCACTTGACGTCAAACTCACGGTCATTTGGTAGCATTTCTTCCTTTCGTACTATGGAAGACCATCTCATCTCCAACCTCCATAAATTTCACTGTTCTATGGCTCGGAGAAGGACTGGAAACAATTTTCGAAAATTCGTGCAGAAGACCGCCTAGCATCGAACTCAGGACCCTTTCGTGAAGTAAAATAGCAAAATTATATTAGATAAGTGTCATCCTTACTTGTTCCAAAGTTTCGATTCAATATCTTATCGGGAAGGTCCCAAAATAAGATTCCGTTTTCCCCGTTTGAAATGCATGGTGAAATAGGAATTACGTTCTTGCATCGAACCAAGGACCACTAAGGAAACGATAAACCTGATGATAGAATGTTTTCAAACGCCTCTGTCACCATTCCGGGTTTTATCTTTCCAGCTTATCCGTAAGGCATTGAAAAAAATTTCAAAAATTGCAGCAATGCATTTCTTATGGAAGAATTTCGCACCAACCTGGAGTCGAACACACGGTCATTCGGTAACATTTCTTCCATATGAACCATAGAAGACTACCTCAACTTCAACCTCCGAGATTTTGGTTCCTATATCTGAACGATAAGTGCCTCAAAATAATTTTCAAAAATCCGCGCAATGCATTCTTATGGGAAAATTGCGATTTTTGGGAATTTCTGGCATCGAACCCATGACACCTAACGTCGATGTCTGAATTATTCTGTCATCTAGAGTGTAGGGCCAGTACGTCGTAAAAATCTTACGTCGATGGCGCTTGTGGAACATGGTCAGAATTCGTATCCCCTATAAATATATAGGTATATCCGGAGAGTTAGCTTTATATCTATTACGAGTAAAAGTTGCTTGCATACTGCAAGCTAATTGGTACAAATTTAACAATAAATTCCCCTTACCGGTGTCATCTTCGAAGCTTATCCAGCAAAATTCTTAAAAATTGCCGCAATGCAATTCTTACGTGAGAAATTTTCATCCATCTGGTATCAAACTCTCGGTCAAAGGTAACCTTTCTTCCACTGTTCTACAGAAAACTACTTCAAACGCAAACGCTGTGATTTTGAATAGTCTCCTGCATAGAGAAAGGCCTCAAAACAATTTTAAAAAAATCAGTGTAAATGACCGCCTGGCGTCGAACACAGGACCCGTTCGTGAGAGACAATGGCATGCGAATGTTAGATAAGTGCCACTCTCACCTGTTTCAAAGTTTCAATTCAGTATCTTATCGGGAAGGTCCTAAAATGAGATTCCGTTCTTCCCGCTTGAAATGCATGGTAGAATCGGAATGACGCTCTAGCATCAAACCAAGGACCACTAGAGAAGCAGTGGACATCATGAAAGAATCTTCTCAAACGCCTCTGTAACCATTCCGGGTTTTATCTTTGAAGCTTATCAGGAAGGCATTTAAAAAGATCGTCCATAATTTCACCAATGCATTTCTTACGGAATCATTTCGGACCCACCTGGTGTCGAACATACGGCCATTGGTAACATTTCTTCCTAAAGTACTATAGAGGAACCATCTCATCCGCAAACAACGTGATTTTAATTGCTCTATCTCATCGAGAACGGCCTCAAAACAGATTGCAAAAATACGCACAAAAGACCGCCCAGCGTCGAACTCAGGAGCCTTCCGTGAGAGAAGATAGCAAAATAATATTAGATAAGTGCCATCCTTACTTGTTCCAAAGTTTCGATTCAATATCTTATCTGGGAGGTCCCACGTCTCTGTCATCATTCCGGGTTTTATCTTTCCAGCTTATCGGGAAGGCATTTAAAAAAATTATCAAAGCTTTCAGCAATGCATTTCTTATGGAAGAATTTTGCATCCACCTGGCGTCGAACTCACTGTCATTTGGCTCCATTTTTTCCATGGGAAGCATAGAAGACTACCTCAACTTCAACCTCCGAAATTTTGGTTCCTCTATCTTACCGATTAGTGCCTCAAAATAATTTTCAACAATCCGCGCAATGCATTCTTATAAATTCTTCTTCTTCTAAATTTTTACGAATTTGCTTGCAGTATGCAAGCAACTTTTACTCGTATATATAAGAGCTCACAGAACTCCCCATATCTATGTGCTCTCCAGGTATACTAATTTCCTTCTTGTTGAGTCTTAAATATTCTATTATTATAGGCAAAACTTTGGAACACTGAAAGACTTTGTTGCATAACAACCATACTTCTATGCTTCATTAAATCATGCATCGACTCTTTAGTTGTCCATAGTCACAATTGGAATGTCATTCATATTTATCTTAAATTATAACCTTCATAGGATACTTGCAAAGTGTCTCAAGAAACAGATTGTGTATCTGATCACTTTTAGACTTAGGTTTGGCACTATTTAAATGAGATTGCTTAAAGAATAATCATGGTGCTACTCCAGATATTCCTGTGTTTTTAACATATGCACATTTTTGGATCCAATGCATATGTCAGTTTTCTGAGAAAGCAATGGTCAATCTTGAGGACGATCATGAGCATTTCAAGCATTTTATTACTCTGTGCTATATGCTGCAATATGGCTAATTATGCTAAGATTTATGATTAATATCGAGGACATTTTTTGTTATAAAAATTGGTAAATGTTTCTGGGATAGGACAGGCTAGTGCTATCATCAAATGTACAGTCAGTATAGATCTAAATGTTCCTTACATACCATATTATATGACTCTGAAAATAAATCTTAGCAGTAAAGTAATTTACAGTTCTTGAGAACATTCTGTGTGTTTCCCCATGGAATCCATTTTCAAGGCGAACTCCATGGAAGTATTCTTTATCTTAGAAACAATCTTTTAGATAATTAATTACAAAGGGTAATTAATGTTTTAATACTCAATGTTACATTGAGTATTCTTCAGTTTCATTAATGGTGCACTCACAGGAGGTACTACTGTCCAGATGTAGGAGATGGTCGGTAAACAGAGCAACAAATATAGAAATATAAATTTTTTTAATATAACTTTTTGTTTATACAGTAAAAAATGTACAAGAGCCTCCTACTTAAGATGCTATCCCAGTTATTATGCAGTTATTTTCCAGTCCCTGACAAAGGAATGGAAAGGTAAAACTCTGCTTAAGTTGCACTTCCACCAGCTTCAGCCAATTTGTAGCTTGTGAATCACCTTTCTGAAGATAGCTGTAGAGATAGTAGCAGTAATGTCTGATCTGTTCCTACACACATCGTCTGGTTCGAAACCCCAAATTATTCTTACTGCACCTACTTCGGGAAAGCACCGATCCTTTCTGAACAACCTATTTTGTATTAGAATGAAGATGGGAATGATGAAAATGATGATAAAAAACTTTAATTTGCAAATGAAATCCACACAGTAATGTTGAAAGGGAGGTCGGCTTATTCATTAGGCAGGTTGAAAGCACACTCAACAGAGTTATTATCTTCCCATTAATTATTTAAACTTTAGAAGTTATCAGTGGTGATAATCATTGACAAAAATGAACATTTCTTCTCCTTTCAGGTTATTCACTGCATGCTCCAAAGTAATGCCCATATTTGGCTCCTTGTCCTCAAATAAGGCACGTTAATATTCAGTGCCTGGGAAAGAAATATGTTGAGCTGATAGTGGAAATCTATTTCGATTAGCACAGATTTTACCTTCATATGAGAATTTTGTCTGGTTCACGATGAATTTAACGTGTTATCCATCCTTGCATTTTAAAATTGCTGATTTCTTTTGTTGCACTAACCATAAGAGTGGCAGTGTTATGATCATTCGAAAAAATTATCATTGATCTGCTCTAGATGATTTTGTCTTTTGTGACCTATTAGGGAAAACAGGTTTTGAATGCTGTCCCAATCGCATTATTACTAAAAAGATTTTCCATTATTCTTTCTCTACTTACTGGTCTTCAACATCATAATTCAGTCTTTCTTTTCAAAGTAAATATTTTTTTAGATAAGGAAAAGCTTCATTGTTCTTCAATATTAACTTATGTGGGGATTTTAATAACCATCGTTTTGATAATAATCTTCCTACAATGTGCAAAACCTTCCAACATTATTTGTATATAAATCAAATGTAAAGCATTCAATCTTCACCAAAGTGCATTCTCACATTGATGTTCTAATGAGGATATTTTGTACTTAAGAAAATATAATTGAAGACTTCTATGCATGTACATGATGTGGGAAAATGAATTATTCTTATTCATAAAAATTTTGAATATTTCATCACAACATTCCTACCCAAAAACTTTAGAGGTGGTGATCTGCTACACCCTTATCTGCAATTATTTTGGGTGCATCTCTTCAAAAGAAGGAAATATGGCACATTTAATTTTCTTTCTATTTTCAATTAGATCAATCCAAATTTAACTCTTAAATACTGCGACATATTTTAATAGCTTGTTAAATTATGCACTTTCCTGTTTTGGAAAGAAATAGATAAAATCTTTGAAAATATCGAGTATTTTTAACACGGAATCATATGCAAAAAAACAAACAACCAGTCGCTGAAATGTTCCATAAGGTACGAATGCCGACTTTTAACGTGGAGCTGATTACCCTAACCGAGACAATTCGGGGACAACCGTGCATGAAAGTGAGATATTATTTATCCGGCAACCACAGGTATTTCGAAAAGTCGATGAATTCGAAATTCTGATTAAACCGGGAATTCATGCAGATTGCGTTTCTATTTCAATGATTACGATGAACTAGTCAGGCTATTTTAAAATAGAGCGTTGGAAGAGCATTTTCTGGGAGGCATAGAAAAGAAAGCAGTGTTTTCGCAGCCATTAGAAAATTCGACCAGATGTCTTTCACGTATTTTGAAGGATGGAGTCATTTTCTATCAACAATTAGTGCATTTATAGGTCCTAGAATTACGAGAGAGTACGCATGATTTCACGTTTCGGGAAGAGAGAGATTAGGGTAAACGTCATTGGGGTAAAGAAGAGAATTTTATCTGTTTTGGATGAAGTGACCTGCGAATCTCAGCGCGATGAGTTAGTGATTGTGTTTTTGAATCACTTGATTACAAACTGATGAAATTAACGAACGGAGATCGTAAGTCAGTGAATTAGAGTACATTCTAATAATCAAGACTATAGAATTTTAGAGAGGATCGAATTTACAATCACCGCAACGTATGGGCTAGTCTGAGAGGGAAAATTCCTCTCTATATAGAAGAGCAGGATGAAGATTAAAATAACTTAAGAAGAAGAGATCTCCGCTTCCCACTTGCTCAGACATTTACCGTCATGTATAAAGTGCTCTCGGGTCTCCAACCGGGTGCCTCCTGCCAAAGGGTCGATGTTTCGGGTGCGTACTCTGCACCCATCTTCAGGAACTGATTTCTTCAGTTCAGTTCAGAAATCAGTTCCTGAAGATGGGTGCAGAGTACGCACCCGAAACATCGACCCTTTGGCAGGAGGCAACCCGGTTGGAGACCTGAGAGCACTTTATACATCTTATTCATCGGGAAAAATTATACTTCTTTCTATTTACCGTCATGTTTCGCGCCTTGAGCATAAATCGTTCCTCAACTCAGATTCAACCGCCTAACTTTAACGAGAAGGACTTGCTGTAACTACGTTTTTGCCAGTTTAAAATGAGAGTGTAATGTTCTCGGGAAAGTTAAGATTGCCACATGTTATTTGTTTCGCATGTGTAACTAGGAAAGTGCAATCGATTGCTTCGTTGAATCATCCACGATTACAGCATATGATCAACTATCGGTGTTAATCGCTGCTAAGCGGAAAGTGCAGAATCGATGTGAATCATTCCACGATCTGGATCGATCGCGAGAGAAGTGTGTCTGCTGCTGTACTGACTAGGAAGATAGTCTTCTTTGGACCTAATTACTCGGAGGTCATGGAAAAAGTCTTTTGAGCATGATTCTCTTAAAGCCGCTTATGACACATCTTCTTCCTGAATCTCATAGTGCCTCGAAGGTTTTTGTTAATATCTTTTATGTGTGTCTGGTGATTAGTTAGTTGTTTTACGTCTGCGTCGATACCCTGGAAACATTATCCTGTGGACGCTTGGATTGCGCGCATTTGTAAGTTGTTTTTCAACGAAAATTTTATTGGAGCTCATAGTTTTTCGAAATTTTTTGGTGTGCATTGAGGAATTGCCTTTAAGAAAACACATCTCTGTACTGTTGGGTTGTGAATTATTAAAATGACACACCGAGTTCTCTCACAACTTTTAAAACATTGTTAAAATCTGTGAAATGTTCAGAAATTCCGGATTTATCCAATCACAATCTAACAGTGTCGATTTTAGGATTCAGTCAAGGATTTTACCCTGGAATACACATTTCTGTTTGGGACCGAATTGTACATTCTGTCTGTAGCAGGATTAGCACCAATTAAATAGCTAGGTATATGATACAAGGATAAACTAAGAAAGATTACATGTGAAATTGTGCAGAAATGAATTAGTAAAACAAAAATCTGAGCATTGAAAGTAATACCTATCAAATTAATAACACAATAATCATAATAATAGGATTATCATTATGATAAAATAATTATTTAATAACTAATACGCTACACTGCTGAAATATATCAATGCACAAAGTAGACGAGCTCTTTCTTCTTTTATTTATAGTGAAATGCAAATTTATTTAATTATGTTCCTTCTTCCCATCCTCTCTGTAATACAGCCTTCTTCTTTGGTGCACATATTTTCCAGTCCTCTTTGGGAAAGCAGTCTCATTCATTCTTTCAATGTCATGTAGCCTCTCAGCTTTTGTGAACCTTACCATATCTTCACCTTGATTATTGTATTTAATCCAACATTTCAATACATTCTATATTTGCCATTTAGTACGACAGGTTAGTATATCCACCTTGGATATTGGCTTTCAACCACAATCTGAGAATTTTAGTCCTTTAAGACAAAGTACTTGTTTCTGTCCCATTACTTCACTATTGGAGGTTCCAATGTTTTATATATCTGCATTTTTGGTTAACTCGATATCAAGCATTGTAGTGGGGGTCCCCTTGTTCTCAATATCAAACCCTTTCACTAGTTTGTTTCCAATTTTAGCTCATACCTTTCTTTTCTTCATACCCTTCTGTGGGCCATCATGTCTTATGCATCATTATGATGCTTTAAAAGGCTTGCTTATAATCAAAAAAACAGCACTTGGATGTCCAATAGGCACTTCTCTAATTAGGCAGAGAACCACCCTGGTACTCTACTGTTTCCCTTCAACTTTCCTTTCTTAGTCTCTTGTTTATTATAGAAGACAAAACTTAAAACTACACGGTTAGCATGGCATCTCAGCTATAATTACTACTCTCTAATTTGTCTCCTTTCTTTACTATTGGTTATATATTTCCAATCCTCCAATCATCTTTTCAGTTTCCCATATTATTGTGATTCATTTACGTACAACATCCTCAATTGCTTTAACTACATAATGAGTAACTTGTGTTGGAAGATTTGGTTATAAAAGTATACTGGATAGCAAATGGACTGCATAGGAAATGGACTATTTATCGAGAGACTAATCAAAGATAACTAATTATCATGTACATAATCTCCAATACCCAACTGTAAATTATTTCATGGATCTTTTTCAGGACTATGTTCTACTATTTGTTAGACATTTTCTCTTACGAGTTAGGAAAACGATTCTCAGTCAATGTGATCTTTCCCTCATTATCTTGGTTTTAAGGTTAATCATGCAGTGTATTATCATGTAGCTTGAACTTTTTTGGCATGTTGTTTCAGAAAACACAGTCGGTATTCTTTCGTTTACATATCTGATCATGTAAGTTGAACAGGAACTTTTGTGGTTTGAATTTACCTTTTCGTAAACAAAAATGTAAAGTTTTGATTCAATTCTGATTTAGCTCCAGCAGTTCAGGTTCACTCTTCAGTTGAGGAAATCAATATTTTTCCTTTGAGTTCATGTTTTGGTTTTATGCCAAATCTGAAACTGAAGGATATTGTAATGAAATACAGATAAAGTGTCATTGAGGAAGAATTCTGTGTTTCTCAGATATTGATCTTTTTCGGCATTAAGAAGTGTGCAATGTTATTGGCATACCATGGTAAGTCACTAAATATAACTGACCGCCGGTTTTTTATTCATAAACTTAAATTCCATTTTAAGAATGAGATAAGCATTTTAACATTTACTATTAGTTAGATAGCATCACAATCTTGATATTTCAAAAATCTTATATCAGCTGAGCTCACAGAACACCCAATACGTATGTGCTCTCCAGGTTCAATTCAATTCAATTTGTTTTCATTCAATGATCAATACATTGATATAGAATACGTCAAGACAATAAATAAAATAAAAATATGAATCAATAAAATGAGTCAATATATCACTTATGCATACAGGTCACTTATACTTACAAAATTCGTTAACCGAATAAAATACATGCTTCTTTAAAAAATCAATTAATTTCTTACGAAATGCATATATTGAGCATGTTTCTTTAAGATAATCTTGTAACTTATTATGCAGAATTTGTCCCATGGATTTAGGACCTAATGCAGTAGCTTTGGTTCTTAAGAATGGTCTATGTAGGTCCTTACTCCTACGTGTTTCGTAATGGTGGACCTCATTGTTTTTTACTAAGTTCGAAAGGTTCACCCTAGTGTGCATTAGCATTTCGTAAATATAAATGCATGGGACTGGCAGGAGATTAACTTTCCGAAATAACGGACGGCACGGTGCATCATGTCTAGCTTATACTGATTTTCTGCTTGTTGACTCTTAAATATTCTATTATTATAGGGAAAACTTTGGAACACTTTGTTGCATAACAACCATATCTCTATGCTCCATTAAATCATGTATTCACCCTTTAGAAATGCATAGACACAATTGGAAAGTCATAGATATAATTATCTTGAATTATTACCTTCATAGGATAGTTGCAAAGTGTTTGCAAATGTTGCAAAATTTTGTTGACAAAAATGAACATTTCCTCTCCTTTCAGGTTATTCACTGCATGCTCCAAAGTAATGCCCATATTTGGCTCCTTGTCCTCAAACAAGGCACGTTAATATTCAGTGCCTGGGAAAGAAAGGTCTTCAGCTGATAGTGAAATCTATTTCGATTAGCACAGATTTTACCTTCATATGAGAATTTTGTCTGGTTCACGATGAATTTAACGTGTTATCCATCCTTGCATTTTAAAATTGCTGATTTCTTTTGTTGCACTAACCATAAGAGTGGCAGCGTTATGATCATTCGCAAAAATTATCATTGATCTGCTCTAGATGATTTTGTCTTTTGTGACCTATTAGGGAAAACAGGTTTTGAATGCTGTCCCAATCGCATTTTTACTAAAAAGATTTTGCATTATACTTTCTCTACTTATGGTCTTCAACGTCAGAATTCAGTCTTTCTTCTCAAAGTAAATATTTTATTAGATAAGGAAAAGCTTCATTGTTCTTCAATATTAACTTATGTGGGGATTTTAATATCCATCGTTTTTATAATAATCTTCCTACAATGTGCAAAACCTTCCAACATTTTTTTTATTTACAAATCAAATGTAAAGCATTCAATCTTCACCAAAGTGCATTCTAACATTGATGTTCTAATGAGGATATTTTGTACTTAAGAAAATATATTTGAAGACTGCTATGCATGTACGTGAAGTGGCAAAATAAATTATTCTTATTCATAAAAATTTTAAATTTTTCATCAAAACATTCCTACCCAAAAACTTTAAGGTGACTGATCTACTACATCCTTATCTGCAATTACTTTGGGTGCATCTCTTCAAAAGAAGGAAATATGGCACATTTAATTTTCTTTCTAATTTCAATGAGATCAATCCAAATTTAACTCTTAAATTCTGCGACATATTTTAATAGCTTGTTAATTTATGCACTTTCCTGTTTTGGAAAGAAATACATAAAATCTTTGAAAATATCGAGAATTTTTAACACGGAATCATAGGCAAAAAAACAAAAAAAAACAGTCTCTGAAATGTTCCTTAAGGTACGAATGCCGACTTTTAACGTGGAGCTGATTACCCTACCTGAGACAATTCGGGGACAACCGTGCATGAAAGTGAGATATTATTTATCCGGCAACCACAAGTATTTCGAAAAGTCGATGAATTCGAAATTCTGATTAAACCGGGAATTCATGCAGATTGCGTTTTTATTTCAATGATTACAATGAACTAGTCAGATTATTATAAAATAGAGCGTTGGAAGAGCATTTTCTGGGAGGCATAGAAAAGAAAGCAGTGTTTTCGCAACCATTAGAAAATTTGACCAGATGTCTTTCACGTATTTTGAAGGATGGAGTCATTTTCTTTCAACCATTAATGCATTTATAGATCCTAGAATTACGAGAGAATACGTATTATATCAAGTTTCGGAAAGAGAGAGATTTGGGAAAACGTCATTGGGGTAAAGAAGAGAATTTTATCTGTTTTGGATGAAGTGACCTGCGAATCTCAGCGCGATGAGTTAGTGATTGTGTTTTTGAATCACTTGATTACAAACTAATGAAATTAACAAACGGAGATCGTAAGTCAGTGAATTAGAGTACATTCTAATAATCAAGACTATAGAATTTTAGAGAGGATCGGATTTACAATCACCGCAACGTATGGGCTAGTCTGAGAGGGAAATATCTCTCTATAAGCATGATGAAGGTTAAGAGAAGAACTTAATAAGAAGAGATCTCCGCTGCCCACTTGCTCAGACAGTTAATGTTTCGCGCCTTGATCGTAAATCGCTCCTGAACTCAGGTTCAACCGCCTAACTTTAAGGAAGAGGACTTGCGGTAACTACGATTGTGCCAGTTTAAAATGAGAGTGTAATGTTCTCGGGAAAGTTAAGATTGCCACATGTTATTTGTTTCGCATGTGTATATAGGAAAATGCAATCGATTGCTTCGTTGAATCATCCACGATTGGAGCATATGATCAACTATCGATGTGTATCGCTACTAAGCGGAAAGTGCAGAATCGATGTGAATCATTCCACGATCTGGATCGATCGCGAGAGAAGTGTGTCTGCTGCTGTACTGACTAGGAAGATAGTCTTCTTTGGACCAAATTACTCGGAGGTCATGGAAAAAGTCTTTTGAGCGTGATTCTCTTAAAGCCGCTTATGACACATCTTCTTCCTGAATCTCATAGTGCCTCGAAGGTGGTTGTTAATATCTTTTATGTGTGTCGGGTGATTAGTTAGATGTTTTACGTCTGCGTCGATACCCTGGAAACATCCTGTAGACGCTTGGATTGCGCCTTTTAAGTTGTTTTTCAACGAAAATTTTATTGGAGCTCATAGTTTTTCGAAATGTTTTGGTGTGCAATGAGGAATTGCGTTTAAGAAAACACATCTCTGAGCTGTTGGGATGTGAATCATTAAAATGGCGCTCGGAGTTCTCTCGCAACCTTTCAAACATTGTTTAAAATCTTTGAAACGTTTAGAAATTTTTGAGAACCCTATTTATGCAATTACAATCTAACAGTCTCGATGAAACCATGATTTTTCCCTGGAATACAGTTTTCTGTTTGGGACCGAATTGTACATTCTGTCTGTATCAGGATTAGAACCAATTGAGTAGCTAGGATAAACTATGAAAGATTACATGTGAAATTGTGCAGTAATGAATAATTAAAACCTGAAATCTGAGCATTGAAAGTAATACCTATCAAATTAATAACACCATAATCATAATAATAGGATTATCATTATGATAAAATATTTATTTAATTAATAATACACAGCACTTCTGAAATACATTAATGCACAACGTAGACAAGCTCTCTCATCTCTTGTTTATAATGAAATGCAAATTTATTTAATAATATTCCTTCTTCCCATCCTCTTTGGCAAAGCAGTCTCATTCATTCTTCCAGTGTTCTAACAATTTTAGCATCTCAGCTTTTATGAACCTTACTCACCTTGGTTAGTGTCTTTAATCCAACATTTTAATACATTTCTATATTTGCCACTTAGTACGACAGGTTCGTATATCAACTTATGATTTTGGCTTTAAACCCCTTTCTGAGAATTTTAGTCTTTTAAGACAAAGTACTTGTTTCTGCCCCATACGTCACTATTGGATTATCTGCATTTTTGGTCAACTCGATATCAAGCATTGTAGTGGGGGTCCCCTTGTTCTCAATATCAAACCATTTCACTAGTTTGTTTCCAATTTTAGCTCAAGCCTTTGTATTCTTCATACTCTTTTTCACAATTTTTTTCACCTTACGTGGGCTGCCAATTTCATGCATCATTATAATGCTACAAATGGCTTGCTTATAGTCAATTAACAGCATTTGGATGTCCAATAGGCACTTCTTTGATTAGGCTGTATTCCACACTGGTACTCCACTATCACCCTTCAACTTTCCTTTCTTAGTATCTCGTTTTTAATAGTAGACAGATGTCAAAACAACACGGTTAGCATGGCATTGCTGCTATAATTGCTACTCTCTAATTTCTCCCCTTTCTTTACTGTTGCTTATATACTTCCAATCATCTTTTCAGTTTCCCATATTATTGTGATTCATTTACGTACATCATCCTCAATTGCTTTAACTCCATAATGAGTAAGTTGTGTTGGATGATTTGGTTATAAAAGTATACTGGAAAGCAAATGGACTATTTATCGAGACTCTGAATAAAGATAACTAATTATCATGTACATACCCTCCAATACCTAACTGTAAATTTTTCGATGACTCTTTGTCTGGACTTTCTACTCATTTGTGCTCTTGTTTTAGAAATTTTCTCTTACAAGTTAGGAAAACGATTCTGAATCAATGGGATCTTTTTCTCATTATCTTTGTTTTAAGGTTAATCATGCAGTGTATTATCATGTAGCATGAACTTTTTTGGCATGTCGTTACAGAAAATACAGTCAATATTCTTTGGTTTCTGTATCTAAACATGGAAGTTGAACAGGAACATTTGTGTTTTGAATTTACCTTTTGGTAAAAAAAGTAAAGTTTTGATTCAATTCTGATTTAGCTCCAGCAGTTCAGGTTCACTCTTCAGTTGAGGAAATCAATATTTTTCCTTTGAGTTCTTGTTTTGGTTTTATGCCAAATCTGAAACTGAATGATATTGTTATGAAATACAGATAAAGTGTCATTGAGGAAGAATTCTGTGTTTCTCAGATATTGATCTTTTTCGGCATTAAGAAGTGTGCAATGTTATTGGGCTACCATGGTCAGACACAAAATGAACTGACCGCTGGTTTCTTATTCATAAACTTAATTTCCATGGTAAGAATGAGGTAAGCATCTTAACATTTGATATTAGTTAGAAAGCATCACAGTCTTGATATTGCAAGAAATCTTATTACAGCTGAGCTCACAGAACTCCCAAGATCTATGTGCTCTCCTGGTATACTAATTTCCTGCTTGTTGAGTCTTAAATATTCTATTATTATAGGCAAAACTTTGGAACACTCAAAGACTTTGTTGCATAACAACCATACCTCTATGCTTCATTAAATCATGCATCGACTCTTAAGTTTTCCATAGTCACAATTGGAATGTCATTCATATTTATCTTAAATTATAACCTTCATAGGATAGTTGGAAAGTGTCTCAAGAAACAGATTGTGTATTTGATCAGTTTTGGACTTAGGTTTTGCACTATTTAAATGAGATTGCTTAAAGAATAATCATGGTGCTACTCCTGATATTCCTGTGTTATTAACATATGCACATTTTTGGATCCAATGCATATGTCAGTTTTCTGAGAAAGCAATGGTCAATCTTGAGGACGATCATGAGCATTTCAAGCATTTTATTACTCTGTGCTATATGCTGCAATATGGCTAATTATGCTAAGATTTTTGATTAATATTGAGGACATTTTTTTGTTATAACAATTGGTAAATGTTTATTGGGATAGGACAGGCTAGTGCTATCATCAAATGCACAGTCAGTATAGATCTAAATGTGCCTTCTTCTTCTTCGTTTTCAATCCTAAGATTGGTTTGCAGCAGCTTTCCATCTTTGACGATCCTGTGCCATTCTCTTTACTTCTTGATATGAACGGCAGCCTAACTCCTTCACCATCTGTCCCAAGTAATCAAATCTAGGTCTGCCTCTCCAATTCTTTCCTTCAATAGCACCCTCCAGTGTAGTTCTAACAAACCCTTCATGCCTCAGTATATGTCCCATCCAAATAGTCCTTCTCTTCCTTAACATTCCGAGCAGCCCCAGTCTTCTTCCGATCCTTCGAAGAACCTTTTCGTTCGTCACCACGTCCACCCAAGATATTTTCAACATCCTGCGGTAACACCACATTTCAAAAGCTTCCACTCTTCTTTTTTCTATCTCTCCAAGTGACCAGGTTTCGCTGCCGTAGAGCATGACGCTCCATACGAAAGTCCTTATCAGGTGTTTTCTTATCTCCAGTTTAATATTGCTAGAGGTGAAGAGCTTGATTTTTCTATTAAAGGCTGTCTTGGCCTGGTTGATCCGGCTCACTACATCCTTCTTACTGTATCCATCTGATGTTATCTTACTTCCCAAATAGGTGAACTCGTCCACTGTTTCTAAAATCTCTCCTCCTAAATCCAGTTCAACTTTCGTGCCATACCTGCTCACTATCATTACCTTTGTTTTACTTTTGTTTAGAGTCATGTTGTACTGGGTGCCAAATATCCCTTCCATTTCTTCTAGTGTCTCCCTCAGCTCTTCCTCACTCTCCGCCAGAATTGCTATATCATCTGCAAATCTTATCATATCAATCTTTTCCCCTTGTACTTTCACTCCTGCTCTATTACCTAGTTTTTGTCTTAGCTCATCTATCCCTTTCTGAATGTATACATTAAAAAGGATTGGTGATAAAGAGCACCCCTGTCGTACGCCTTGCCTTATGTTAACCTCCTGTTGGTGTTCTCCACATCTGATTACTGCTTTTTCTTCTTTATAAAGGTTCCATATCACTCTTCTATCTTTATAATTTATACCTGCTTCTTTAAGCGTACTAAACAACTGCCTCCATTCAACTTTGTCGAAAGCCTTTTCGAGGTCTACAAAAGCAATGTAGGTGTCTTTGCCTTTTCGCAGTCTTTTTTCAAGTACTAGCCTTAGGATTAGGAGAGCTTCACGGGTTCCTCTTCCCTTCCTAAATCCGAACTGGTCTTCCGAGAGCCTCAGTTCTGTCTTGGACGCTATTCTTTGTAGGATTATATTTGATAATATCTTGGATGCATGAGTGACTAAACTTATAGTCCGATGATGTTCGCATTTCTTTGCTGATGATTTCTTTGGGATTGTGACTATGACACATTTTTTAAAGTCTGTTGGTATTTCTCCAGTCTCATATATTGTATGTACCAGGTTATACAATTCATCCTTAGTATCATCTCCGGCAGCTTTAATCAGTTCAGCTGGAATGCCATCCACTCCAGGAGCTTTCTTGTCTCTCAGTTTTTTTACCACCAAGTCAAACTCATCCCTTAATATTCCTTCTCCTAATTCATCTCGGTCCACCTCTTCAATTTCCTCTAGCACTTCCTTTACATTTTCGTTTCCTTGATGTAGTTTGCCCAGATACTGCTTCCACCTCCCTACTATTTCTTCATCCTCATATAGAATTTGGCCGTGTTCTCCCTGTAAAGCTTTGCTTTTTACCTTATATTCTCCGAAGAATCTCTTGATGGTAGTGTATGCCGTTTCCATCCTTTGATTTTCTATGTGATCATCTACTTCCCTACATCTGTCTTGGAGGAAAGATTCTTTTGCTAACCTCAAGGCTCTATTAATTTTGTTTCTGAGCTCTCTATACATTCTCTGTCCTTCTTGTGAGTCATCGTTCTTAAGATCCCTTCTTTGGTTGATCAATTCAACTATATCATTAGTGATCCACTCCTTTCTTGGCTGTGGTTTTACTCTTCCAATCACTTTTTCCGCTGCACTCAAAAGTTAATCCTTGACCGTTCCCCATGCGATTTCCGTATTATTGATATTCTGTTCTCTTTCTTCTTTAACAAGATTCTGTGTATTTTCCTTAAATTCTTCCAAAATTTCTTCCTTCTTTAAAAGACCAACATTCCATTTGTTGCCCTCCCTTTTTTTAAGTCTTTTAAACTTGAGTGCACATTCACTAATCACCATATTGTGATCACTGTCAATGTCTGGACTAGAAAAGCTTCTGCAATCTTTTATTTGATTTTAAAACCTTTCCTTGACTAAAATATAGTCGATCTGGTAACGCCTTCTATCTCCTGGTGACTTCCAGGTATATCTTCTTCGTGGGTGGTGTTGAAACCAAGTATTTGCTATCACCAGTTGGTTTCTTGTACAGAATTGTATCAGTCTATCACCTAGCTCATTCCTTTTTCCTAAGCCAAAAGGCCCTGTAACTGATCCTTCTCTCCCTTCTCCCACTATAGCGTTCCAGTCCCCCATAAATATTAAATTTTCATTAGCCTTTACACCTTTTAATACCTCATTAAGTTCGTCGTAGATTTTGTCCACCTCTTCTTCAAAATCGGTTAAAGTAGGCATGTACACTTGTACTATAACAGTATTGGTAGGTTTGGTTTCTATCTTGACTAGAATAATTCTTCCATTTAATTGCTCATACCCTTTGACTCTCTTTCCTAGATCTTTACACATCACCACTCCAACACCTCCTTGACCTGGTCTTCCCTCTATTGTACCTGTGTGTATAACCCGATAATCTCCACTCCAGAAATCACCTTCATCTGGCCATCTCATTTCAGCAACTCCGAGTATTTTTATTTGCATTTTTTTCATCTCTATTTTGAGATTATCTAGTTTGCATGGTTGTAATAATGTGCAAACATTCCAGGTTGCAAATCGTCCATAATTTGTATTTTTCTTCTTTTGTCTGGTTGAAGCGAAATCTTGAGCCGTCCTCTCCCGGAGATCCGACCGGGGGACTATTTTACCTCCGGAGCATTTCGCTAAAGCACGCTTCATATTCATATTTCCAAAGAACTGCTGAATCTAGGGAATATCCATTAGGATATTTTAATGGAGTGGTTTCCCGTTGCCTTCTCCATCCTATGCCGTTGACCAGCTAGTGGTTCCTCCGCCTTCAGGGGTAGTTTCCTGCCCCTAGGGCAAAAGGGGGCCCTTGCCTCCACCCGCTCTTCCGCCCTCGTAAGAGGCCGTTGGCTCTTGGTGGAGGAAAGCTCCTTATCCCGGAAGCTACTCGGTCCCTGTGTTCGTTAGCCGTTTTTATCAAACGTTGCCCCCTCTCTACCACGGGGAGGTGAACATCAGGATATTCCCTTCATCAAGCCGAGGACCTATATGGCATTTCCTAGGCTCTCCAGTACTTTTAGAGAGGGAAACTGTGCCTTACATACCATATTATATGACTCTGAAAATAAATCTTAGCAGTAAAGTAATTTACAGTTCTTGAGAACATTCTGTGTGATTCCCCATGGAATCCATTTTCAAGCCTAACTCCATGGAAGTATTCTTCATCTAAGAAGCAATGCTTTAGATAATTAATTACAAATTATGTTTTAATACTCAATGTTACATTAAGTATTCTTCAGTGTCATGAGTGGTGCACTCACAGGAGGTCCTACTGTCTAGATGTAGGTGATGGTCGGTAAACAGAGCAACAAATATGCAAATATAAATTTTTTTAATATAACTTTTTGTTTATACAGTAAAAAATGTACAAGAGCCTCCTACTTAAGATGCTATCCCAGTTATTATGCAGTTATTTTCCAGTCCCTGACAAAGGAATGGAAAGGTAAAAACTCTGCTTAAGTTGCACTTCCACCAGCTTCAGCCAATTTGTAGCTTGTGAATCACCTTTCCGAAGATAGCTGTAGAGATAGTAGCAGTAATGTCTGATTTTTTCCTACACACATCGTCTGGTTCGAAACCCCAAATTATTCCTACTGCACCTACTCCGGGAAAGCACCAATCCTTTCTGAACAACCTATTTTGTATTAGAATGAAGATGGGAATGATGAAAATGATGATAAAAAACTTTAATTTGCAAATGAATTCCACACTGAACTCCTTTTTCACAAATTACTCGATGACTCAGTTGTGTAGTGTTATTTCTGAGCCTTTGCAGGACGCTCTGGGAGGTTATCGAGACATTGCATGTCTGGCCTAATATAATATGTCCCATCCAGTAATGTTGAAAGGTAGATCGGCTTATTCATTAGGCAGGTTGAAAGCACACTCAACAGAGTTATTATCTTCCCATTAATTATTTAAACTTTAGAAGTTATCAGTGGTGGTAATCGTTGACAAAAATGAACATTTCTTCTCCTTTCAGGTTATTCACTGCATGCTCCAAAGTAATGCCCATATTTTGCTCCATGTCTTCAAATAAGGAACATTAATACTCAGTGCCTGGGAAAGAAATCTCTTGAGCTTAAAGTGGAAAAGCTATTTATATTAGCACAGATTTTACCTTCATATGAGAATTTTGTCTGGTTCACGATGAATTTAACGTGTTATCCATCCTTGCATTTTAAAATTGCTGATTTCTTTTGTTGCACTAACCATAAGAGTGGCAGCGTTATGATCATTGGAAAAAATTATCATTGATCTGCTCTAGATGATTTTGTCTTTTGTGACCTATTAGGGAAAACAGGTTTTGAATGCTGTCCCAATCGCATTTTTACTAAAAAGATTTTGCATTATACTTTCTCTACTTACCGGTCTTCAACGTCAGAATTCAGTCTTTCTTCTCAAAGTAAATATTTTATTAGATAAGGAAAAGCTTCATTGTTCTTCAATATTAACTTATGTGGGGATTTTAATATCCATCGTTTTTATAATGATCTTTCTACAATGTTCAAATGCCTTCCAACATTATTTAAAATTTAAATCAGCATTAAAGTAAAGTGTAAAGAATTTAATCTTCACCAAAGTGCATTCTAACATTGATGTTCTAATGAGGATATTTTGTACTTAAGAAAATATATTTGAAGACTTCTATGCATGTACATGATGTGGCAAAATAAATTATTCTTATTCATAAAAATTTTGAATTTTTCATCACAACATTCCTACCCAATAACCAACCCCTTTAGAGGTGACTGATCTACTACACCCTTATCTGCCAATATTTTGGGTGTATCTCTTCAAATTAAAGGGAGATATGGCACTTTTATTTTTTTAAATTTTAATGAGATCATTCCAAATTTAACTCTTACATACTGCCACATTATTTTAATTGCTGTTTAAATTATGCACTTTACTGTTTTGGAAAGAAATACATAAAATGTTCGAAAATATCGAGTATTTTTAACACGTAATGCTAGGCAAAAAAAGAAATAACCTGTCGCTGAAATGTTCCATAAGGTACGAATGCCGACTTTTAACGTGGAGCTCATTACCCTACCTGAGACAATTCGGGGACAACCGTGCATGAAAGTGAGATATTATTTATCCGGCAACCACAGGTATTTCGAAAAGTCGATGAATTCGAAATTCTGATTAAACCGGGAATTCATGCAGATTGCGTTTCTATTTCAATGATTACGATGAACTAGTCAGATTATTTTAAAATAGAGCGTTGGAAGAGCATTTTCTGGGAGGCATAGAAAAGAAAGCAGTGTTTTCGCAGCCATTAGAAAATTTGACCAGATGTCTTTCCGTATTTTCAAGGATGGAGTCATTTTCTTTCAACCATTAATGCATTTATAGGTCCTAGAATTACGAGAGAATACGTATTATATCAAGTTTCGGGAAGAGAGAGAGATTTGGGAAAACGTCATTGGGGTAAAGAAGAGAATTTTATCTGTTTTGGATGAAGTGACCTGCGAATCTCAGCGCGATGAGTTAGTGATTGTGTTTTTGAATCACTTGATTACAAACTGATGAAGTTAACAAACGGAGATCGTAAGTCAGTGAATTAGAGTAAAGTCTAATAGTTAAGACTATAGAATTTTAGAGAGGATCGGATTTACAATCACCGCAACGTATGGGTTAGTCTGAGAGGGAAATATCTCTCTATAAGCATGATGAAGGTTAAGAGAAGAACTTAATAAGAAGTGATCTCTGCAGCCCACTTTCACAGACATTTACCATCATGTTTCGCGCCTTGAACAGAAATCGTTCCTCAACTCAGGTTCAACCGCCTAACTTTAACGAGAAAGACTTGCGGTAACTACGTTTTTGCCAGTTTAAAATGAGAGTGTAATGTTCTCGGGAAAGTTAAGATTGCCACATGTTATTTGTTTCTCATGTGTAACTAGGAAAGTGCAATCGATTGCTTCGTTGAATCATCCACGATTACAGCATATGATCAACTATCGATGTTAATCGCTGCCAAGCGGAAAGTGCAGAATCGATGTGAATCATTCCACGATCTGGATCGTTCGCGACAGAAGTGTGTCTGCTGCTGTTCTGACTAGGAAGATAGTCTTCTTTGGACCAAATTACTCGGAGGTCATGGAAAAAGGCTTTTGAGCGTGATTCTCTTAAAGCCGCTTATGACACATCTTCTTCCTGAATCTCATAGTGCCTCGAAGGTGGTTGTTAATATCTTTTATGTGTGTCGGGTGATTAGTTAGTTGTTTTATGTCTGCGTCGATACCCTGGAAACATTATCCTGTAGACGCTTGGATTGCGCGCATTTGTAAGTTGTTTTTCAACGAAAATTTTATTGGAGCTCATAGTTTTTCGAAAGTTTTTGGTGTGCATTGAGGAATTGCCTTTAAGAAAACACATCTCTGTACTGTTGGGTTGTGAATTATTAAAATGACACACCGAGTTCTCTCACAACTTTTAAAACATTGTTAAAATCTCTGAAATGTTTAGAAATTCTTGTGACCGGATTTATCCAATCAGAATCTAACAGTGTCGATTTTAGGATTCAGTCAAGGATTGTAACCTGGAATACACATTTCTGTTTGGGACCGAATTGTACATACTGTCTGTAGCAGGATTAGCACCAATTAAAAAGCTAGGTATATGATACAAGGATAAACTATGAAAGATTACATGTGAAATTGTGCAGAAATGAATTATTAAAACAAGAAATCTGAGCATTGAAAGTAATACCTATCAAATTAATAACACCATAATCATAATAATAGGATTATCATTATGATAAAATAATTATTTAATAACTAATACGCTACACTGCTGAAATATATTAATGCACAAAGTAGACGAGCTCTTTCTTCTTTTATTTATAGTGAAATGCAAATTTATTTAATTATGTTCCTTCTTCCCATCCTCTCTGTACTACAGCCTTCTTCTTTGGTGCACATATTTTCCAATCCTCTTTGGGAAAGCAGTCTCATTCATTCTTTCAATGTCATGTAGCCTCTCAGCTTTTATGAACCTTACCATATCTTCACCTTGATTATTGTATTTAATCCAACATTTCAATACATTCTATATTTGCCATTTAGTACGACAGGTTAGTATATCCACCTTGGATATTGGCTTTCAACCTCATTCTGAGAATTTTAGTCCTTTAAGACAAAGTACTTGTTTCTGTCCCATTACTTCACTATTGGAGGTTTCAATGTTTTATATATCTGCATTTTTGGTTAACTCGATATCAAGCATTGTAGTGGGGGTCCCCTTGTTCTCAATATCAAACCATTTCACTAGTTTGTTTCCAATTTTAGCTCAAGCCTTTCTTTTCTTCATACCCTTCTGTGGGCCATCATGTCTTATGCATCATTATGATGCTTTAAAAGGCTTGCTTATAATCAAAAAAACAGCACTTGGATGTCCAATAGGCACTTCTCTAATTAGGCAGAGAACCACCCTGGTACTCTACTATTTCCATTCAACTTTCCTTTCTTAGTCTCTTGTTTATTATAGAAGACAAAACTTAAAACTACACGGTTAGCATGGCATCTCAGCTATAATTACTACTCTCTAATTTGTCTCCTTTCTTTACTATTGGTTATATATTTCCAATCCTCCAATCATCTTTTCAGTTTCCCATATTATTGTGATTCATTTACGTACAACATCCTCAATTGCTTTAACTACATAATGAGTAACTTGTGTTGGAAGATTTGGTTATAAAAGTATACTGGATAGCAAATGGACTGCATAGGAAATGGACTATTTATCGAGAGACTAATTAAAGATAACTAATTATCATGTACATAATCTCCAATACCCAACTGTAAATTATTTCATGGATCTTTTTCAGGACTATGTTCTACTATTTGTTAGACATTTTCTCTTACGAGTTAGGAAAACGATTCTCAGTCAATGTGATCTTTCCCTCATTATCTTGGTTTTAAGGTTAATCATGCAGTGTATTATCATGTAGCTTGAACTTTTTTGGCATGTTGTTTCAGAAAACACAGTCGGTATTCTTTCGTTTACATATCTGATCATGTAAGTTGAACAGGAACTTTTGTGGTTTGAATTTACCTTTTCGTAAACAAAAATGTAAAGTTTTGATTCAATTCTGATTTAGCTCCAGCAGTTCAGGTTCACTCTTCAGTTGAGGAAATCAATATTTTTCCTTTGAGTTCATGTTTTGGTTTTATGCCAAATCTGAAACTGAAGGATATTGTAATTAATACAGATAAAGTGTCATTGAGGAAGAATTCTGTCTTTCTCAGATATTGATCTTTTTCGGCATTAAGAAGTGTGCAATGTTATTGGCATACCATGGTAAGTCACAAAATATAACTGACCGCCGGTTTTTTATTCATAAACTTAAATTCCATTTTAAGAATGAGATAAGCATTTTAACATTTACTATTAGTTAGATAGCATCACAATCTTGATATTTCAAAAATCTTATATCAGCTGAGCTCACAGAACACCCAATACGTATTTGCTCTCCAGGTTCAATTCAATTCAATTTGTTTTCATTCAATGATCAATACATTGATATAGAATACGTCAAGACAATAAATAAAATAAAATATGAATCGATAAAATGAGTCAATATATCACTTATGCATACAGGTCACTTATACTTACAAAATTCGTTAACCGAATAAAATACATGCTTCTTTAAAAAATCAATTAATTTCTTACGAAATGCATATATTGAGCATGTTTCTTTGAGATAATCTTGTAACTTATTATGCAGAATTTGTCCCATGGATTTAGGACCTAATGCAGTAGCTTTGGTTCTTAAGAATGGTCTATGTAGGTCCTTACTCCTACGTGTTTCGTAATGGTGGACCTCATTGTTTTTTACTAAGGTCGAAAGGTTCACCCTAGTGTGCATTAGCATTTCGTAAATATAAATGCATGGGACTGGCAGGAGATTAACTTTCCGAAATAACGGACGGCACGGTGCATCATATCTAGCTTATATTGATTTTCTGCTTGTTGACTCTTAAATATTCTATTATTATAGGGAAAACTTTGGAACACTTTGTTGCATAACAACCATATCTCTATGCTCCGTTAAATCATGTATTCACCCTTTAGAAATGCATAGACACAATTGGAAAGTCATTGATATTTATCTTGAATTATTACCTTCATAGGATAGTTGCAAAGTGTTTGCAAATGTTGCAAAATTTTGTTGACAAAAGTGAACATTTCCTCTCCTTTCAGGTTATTCACTGCATGCTCCAAAGTAATGCCCATATTTGGCTCCTTGTCCTCAAACAAGGCACGTTAATATTCAGTGCCTGGGAAAGAAAGGTCTTCAACTGATTGTGGAAATCTATTTCGATTAGCACAGATTTTACCTTCATATAAGAATTTTGTCTGGTTCACGTTGAATTTAACGTGTTATCCATCCTTGCATTTTAAAATTGCTGATTTCTTTTGTTGCACTAACCATAAGAGTGGCAGCGTTATGATCATTCGAAATCATTATCATTGATCTGCTCTAGATGATTTTGTCTTTTGTGACCTGTTAGGGAAAACAGGTTTTGAATGCTGTCCCAATCGCATTTTTACTAAAAAGATTTTGCATTATACTTTCTCTACTTACCGGTCTTCAACGTCAGAATTCAGTCTTTCTTCTCAAAGTAAATATTTTATTAGATTAGGAAAAGCTTCATTGTTCTTCAATATTTACTTATGTGGGGATTTTAATATCCATCGTTTTGATAATAATCTTCCTACAATGTGCAAAACCTTCCAACATTTTTTTTATTTACAAATCAAATGTAAAGCATTCAATCTTCACCAAAGTGCATTCTAACATTGATGTTCTAATGAGGATATTTTGTACTTAAGAAAATATATTTGAAGACTGCTATGCATGTACGTGAAGTGGCAAAATAAATTATTCTTATTCATAAAAATTTTGAATTTTTCATCACAACATTCCTACCCAATAACCAACCCCTTTAGAGGTGACTGATCTACTACACCCTTATCTGCAATTACTTTGGGTGCATCTCTTCAAAAGAAGGAAATATGGCACATTTAATTTTCTTTCTAATTTCAATGAGATCAATCCAAATTTAACTCTTAAATACTGCGACATATTTTAATAGCTTGTTAATTTATGCACTTTCCTGTTTTGGAAAGAAATACATAAAATCTTTGAAAATATCGAGAATTTTTAACACGGAATCATAGGCAAAAAAACAAACAACCAGTCGCTGAAATGTTCCTTAAGGTACGAATGCCGACTTTTAACGTGCAGTTGATTACCCTACCTGAGACAATTCGGGGACAACCGTGCATGAAAGTGAGATATTATTTATCCGGCAACCACAAGTATTTCGAAAAGTCGATGATTTCAAAAATCTGATTAAACCAGGAATTCATGCAGATTGCGTTATCATTTCAAAGATTACAATGAACTAGTCAGATTATTTTAAAATGGAGCGTTGGAAGAGCATTTTCTGGGAGGCATAGAAAAGAAAGCAGTGTTTTCGCAGCCATTAGAAAATTTGACCAGATGTCTTTCACGTATTTTGAAGGATGGAGTCATTTTCTTTCAACCATTAATGCATTTATAGATCCTAGAATTACGAGAGAATACGTATTATATCAAGTTTCGGGAAGAGAGAGATTTGGGAAAACGTCATTGGGGTAAAGAAGAGAATTTTATCTGTTTCGGATGAAGTGACCTGCGAATCTCAGCGCGATGAGTTAGTGATTGTGTTTTTGAATTACTTAATTACAAACTGATGAAATTAACAAACGGAGATCGTAAGTCAGTGAATTAGAGTAAAGTCTAATAGTTAAGACTATAGAATTTTAGAGAGGATCGGATTTACAATCACCGCAACGTATGGGCTAGTCTGAGAGGGAAAATTCCTCTCTATATAGAAAAGCATGATGAAGGTTAAGAGAAGAACTTAATAAGAAGAGATCTCCGCTCCCCACTTGCTCAGACAGTTAATGTTTCGCGCCTTGATCGTAAATCGCTCCTCAACTCAGGTTCAACCGCCTAACTTTAAGGAAGAGGACTTGCGGTAACTACGATTGTGCCAGTTTAAAATGAGAGTGTAATGTTCTCGGGAAAGTTAAGATTGCCACATGTTATTTGTTTCGCATGTGTATATAGGAAAATGCAATCGATTGCTTCGTTGAATCATCCACGATTGGAGCATATGATCAACTATCGATGTGCATCGCTACTAAGACCAAAGTGCAGAATCGATGTGAATCTTGGCGAGGTATTCCACGATCTGGATTCGATGCGACCGTATTGTGTCTGCTGCTGTACGTACAAGGATGATATTTTCTTTGGGCCTAATTACCCGGAGGTCATATGGGAAGATTTGAGTAGTCTTTTGAGAATGATTCTGTCAAGGGCGCTTATGACACATCTTCTTTCTGAATCTCATAGTGCCTCGAAGGTGGTTGTTAATATCTTTTTTGTGTGTGCGGTGATTAGTTAGTTGTTTTAAGTCTGAGTCGATACCCTGGAAACATCCTGTAGACGCTTGGATTGCGCGCTTTTGTAAGTTGTTTTTCAACGAAAATTTTATTGGAGCTCATAGTTTTTCGAAATGTTTTAGTGTGCACTGAGGAATTGCGTTTAAGAAAACACATCTCTGAGCTGTTGGGATGTGAATCATTAAAATGGCGCTCGGAGTTCTCTCGCAACTTTTCAAACATTGTTTAAAATCTTTGAAACGTTTAGAAATTTTTGAGAACCCTATTTATGCAATTACAATCTAACAGTCTCGATGAAACCATGATTTTTCCCTGGAATACAGTTTTCTATTTGGGACCGAATTGTACATTCTGTCTGTATCAGGATTAGAACCAATTGAGTAGCTAGGATAAACTATGAAAGATTACATGTGAAATTGTGCAGTAATGAATAATTAAAACCAGAAATCTGAGCACTTAAAGTAATAGCTGTCAAATTAATAACACCATAATCATACTAATAGGATTATCATTATGATAAAATAATTATTTACTAAATAATACACAGCACTTCTGAAATACATTAATGCACAATGTAGAAAAGCTCTCTCATCTCTTGTTTATAATGAAATGCAAATTTATTTAATAATATTCCTTCTTCCCATCCTCTTTGGCAAAGCAGTCTCATTCATTCTTTCAGTGTTCTAACAATTTTAGCATCTCAGCTTTTATAAACCTTACCCACCTTGGTTAGTGTCTTTAATCCAACATTTTAATACATTTCTATATTTGCCACTTAGTACGACAGGTTCGTATATCAACTTATGATTTTGGCTTTAAACCCCTTTCTGAGAATTTTAGTCTTTTAAGACAAAGTACTTGTTTCTGCCCCATACGTCACTATTGGAATATCTGCATTTTTGGTCAACTCGAGATCAAGCATTGTAGTGGGGGTCCCCTTTTTCTCAATATCAAACCATTTCACTAGTTTGTTTCCAATTTTAGCTCAAGCCTTTGTATTCTTCATATTCTTTTTCACAATTTTTTTCACCTTCCGTGGGCTGCCAATTTCATGCATCATTATGATGCTACAAAAGGCTTGCTTATAGTCAATTAACAGTATTTGGATGTCCATTAGGCACTTCTTTGATTAGGCTGTATTCCACACTGGTACTCTACTATCACCCTTCAACTTTCCTTTCTTAGTATCTTGTTTTTAATAGAAGAAATATTTCAAAACAACACGGTTAGCATGGCATCGCTGCTATAATTGCTACTCTCTAATTTCTCCCCTTTCTTTACTGTTGCTTATATACTTCCAATCATCTTTTCAGTTTCCCATATTATTGTGATTCATTTACGTACAACATCCTCAATTGCTTTAACTCCATTATGAGTAAGTTGTTTTGGATGATTTGGTTATAAAAGTATACTGGAAAGCAAATGGACTATTTATCGAGACTCTGAATAAAGATAACTAATTATCATGTACATACCCTCCAATACCTAACTGTAAATTTTTAGATGACTCTTTGTCAGGACTTTGTACTCTTTTGTACTCTTGTTTTAGAAATTTTCTCTTACAAGTTAGGAAAACGATTCTGAATCAATGGGATCTTTTTCTCATTATCTTGGTTTTAAGGTTGATCATGCAGTGTATTATCATGTAGCATGAACTTTTTTGGCATGTCGCTACAGAAAATACAGTCAATATTCTTTGGTTTCTGTATCTAAACATGAAAGTTGAACAGGAACATTTGTGTTTTGAATTTACCTTTTGGTAAAAAAAAATGTAAAGTTTTGATTCAATTCTGATTTAGGTCCTCCAGTTTAGGTTCACTCTTCAGTTGAGGAAATCAATATTTTTCCTTTGAGTTCATGTTTTGGTTTTATGCCAAATCTGAAACTGAAGGATATTGTAATGAAATACAGATAAAGTGTCATTGAGGAAGAATTCTGTGTTTCTCAGATATTGATCTTTTTCGGCATTAAGAAGTGTGAAATGTTATTGGGCTACCATGGTCAGACACAAAATGAACTGACCGCTGGTTTCTTATTCATAAACTTAATTTCCATGTTAAGAATGAGGTAAGCATCTTAACATTTGATATTAGTTAGAAAGCATCACAGTCTTGATATTGCAAGAAATCTTATTACAGCTGAGCTCACAGAACTCCCAAGATCTATGTGCTCTCCCGGTATACTAATTTCCTGCTTGTTGAGTCTTAAATATTCTATTATTATAGGCAAAACTTTGGAACACTCAAAGACTTTGTTGCATAACAACCATACCTCTATGCTTCATTAAATCATGCATCGACTCTTAAGTTGTCCATAGTCACAATTGGATTGTCATTCATATTTATCTTAAATTATAACCTTCATAGGATAGTTGGAAAGTGTTTCAAGAAACAGATTGTGTATATGATCAGTTTTGGACTTAGGTTTTGCACTATTTAAATGAGATTGCTTAAAGAATAATCATGGTGCTACTCCAGATATTCCTGTGTTATTAACATATGCACATTTTTGGATCCAATGCATATGTCAGTTTTCTGAGAAAGCAATGGTCAATCTTGAGGACGATCATGAGCATTTCAAGCAATTTATTACTCTGTGCTATATGCTGCAATATGGCTAATTATGCTAAGATTTATGATTAATATTGAGGACATTTTTTGTTATAACAATTGGTAAATGTTTATTGGGATAGGACAGGCTAATGCTATCATCAAATGCACAGTCAGTATAGATCTAAATGTGCCTTCTTCTTCTTCGTTTTCAATCCTAAGATTGGTTTGCAGCAGCTTTCCATCTTTTACGATCCTGTGCCATTCTCTTTACTTCTTGATATGAACGGCAGCCTAACTCCTTCACCATCTGTCCCAAGTAATCAAATCTAGGTCTGCCTCTCCAATTCTTTCCTTCGATAGCACCCTCCAGTATAGTTCTAACAAACCCTTCATGCCTCAGTATATGTCCCATCCAAATAGTCCTTCTCTTCCTTAACATTCCGAGCAGCCCCAGTCTTCTTCCGATCCTTCGAAGAACCTTTTCGTTCGTCACCACGTCCACCCAAGATATTTTCAACATCCTGCGGTAACACCACATTTCAAAAGCTTCCACTCTTCTTTTTTCTATCTCTCCAAGTGACCAGGTTTCGCTGCCGTAGAGCATGACGCTCCATACGAAAGTCCTTATCAGGTGTTTTCTTATCTCCAGTTTAATATTGCTAGAGGTGAAGAGCTTGATTTTTCTATTAAAGGCTGTCTTGGCCTGGTTGATCCGGCTCACTACATCCTTCTTACTGTATCCATCTGATGTTATCTTACTTCCCAAATAGGTGAACTCGTCCACTGTTTCTAAAATCTCTCCTCCTAAATCCAGTTCAACTTTCGTGCCATACCTGCTCACTATCATTACCTTTGTTTTACTTTTGTTTAGAGTCATGTTGTACTGGGTGCCAAATATCCCTTCCATTTCTTCTAGTGTCTCCCTCAGCTCTTCCTCACTCTCCGCCAGAATTGCTATATCATCTGCAAATCTTATCATATCAATCTTTTCCCCTTGTACTTTCACTCCTGCTCTATTACCTAGTTTTTGTCTTAGCTCATCTATCCCTTTCTGAATGTATACATTAAAAAGGATTGGTGATAAAGAGCACCCCTGTCGTACGCCTTGCCTTATGTTAACCTCCTGTTGGTGTTCTCCACATCTGATTACTGCTTTTTCTTCTTTATAAAGGTTCCATATCACTCTTCTATCTTTATAATTTATACCTGCTTCTTTAAGCGTACTAAACAACTGCCTCCATTCAACTTTGTCGAAAGCCTTTTCGAGGTCTACAAAAGCAATGTAGGTGTCTTTGCCTTTTCGCAGTCTTTTTTCAAGTACTAGCCTTAGGATTAGGAGAGCTTCACGGGTTCCTCTTCCCTTCCTAAATCCGAACTGGTCTTCCGAGAGCCTCAGTTCTGTCTTGGACGCTATTCTTTGTAGGATTATATTTGATAATATCTTGGATGCATGAGTGACTAAACTTATAGTCCGATGATGTTCGCATTTCTTTGCTGATGATTTCTTTGGGATTGTGACTATGACACATTTTTTAAAGTCTGTTGGTATTTCTCCAGTCTCATATATTGTATGTACCAGGTTATACAATTCATCCTTAGTATCATCTCCGGCAGCTTTAATCAGTTCAGCTGGAATGCCATCCACTCCAGGAGCTTTCTTGTCTCTCAGTTTTTTTACCGCCAAGTCAAACTCATCCCTTAATATTCCTTCTCCTAATTCATCTCGGTCCACCTCTTCAATTTCCTCTAGCACTTCCTTTACATTTTCGTTTCCTTGATATAGTTTGCCCAGATACTGCTTCCACCTCCCTACTATTTCTTCATCCTCATATAGAATTTGGCCGTGTTCTCCCTGTAAAGCTTTGCTTTTTACCTTATATTCTCCGAAGAATCTCTTGATGGTAGTGTATGCCGTTTCCATCCTTTGATTTTCTATGTGATCATCTACTTCCCTACATCTGTCTTGGAGGAAAGATTCTTTTGCTAACCTCAAGGCTCTATTAATTTTGTTTCTGAGCTCTCTATACATTCTCTGTCCTTCTTGTGAGTCATCGTTCTTAAGATCCCTTCTTTGGTTGATCAATTCAACTATATCATTAGTGATCCACTCCTTTCTTGGCTGTGGTTTTACTCTTCCAATCACTTTTTCCGCTGCACTCAAAAGTTAATCCTTGACCGTTCCCCATGCCATTTCCGTATTATTGATATTCTGTTCTCTTTCTTCTTTAACAAGATTCTGTGTATTTTCCTTAAATTCTTCCAAAATTTCTTCCTTCTTTAAAAGACCAACATTCCATTTGTTGCCCTCCCTTTTTTTAAGTCTTTTAAACTTGAGTGCACATTCACTAATCACCATATTCTGATCACTGTCAATGTCTGGACTAGAAAAGCTTCTGCAATCTTTTATTTGATTTTTAAACCTTTCCTTGACTAAAATATAGTCGATCTGGTAACGCCTTCTATCTCCTGGTGACTTCCAGGTATATCTTCTTCGTGGGTGGTGTTGAAACCAAGTATTTGCTATCACCAGTTGGTTTCTTGTACAGAATTGTATCAGTCTATCACCTAGCTCATTCCTTTTTCCTAAGCCAAAAGGCCCTGTAACTGATCCTTCTCTCCCTTCTCCCACTATAGCGTTCCAGTCCCCCATAATTATTAAATTTTCATTAGCCTTTACACCTTTTAATACCTCATTAAGTTCGTCGTAGATTTTGTCCACCTCTTCTTCAAAATCGGTTGAGGTAGGCATGTACACTTGTACTATAACAGTATTGGTAGGTTTGGTTTCTATCTTGACTAGAATGATTCTTCCATTTAATTGCACATACCCTTTGACTCTCTTTCCTAGATCTTTACACATCACCACTCCAACACCTCCTTGACCTGGTCTTCCCTCTATTGTACCTGTGTTTATAACCCGATAATCTCCACTCCAGAAATCACCTTCATCTAACCATCTCATTTCAGCAACTCCGAGTATTTTTATTTGCATTTTTTTCATCTCTATTTTGAGATTATCTAGTTTGCATGGTTGTAATAATGTGCGAACATTCCAGGTTGCAAATCGTCCATAATTTGTATTTTTCTTCTTTTGTCTGGTTGAAGCGAAATCTTGAGCCGTCCTCTCCCGGAGATCCGACCGGGGGACTATTTTACCTCCGGAGCATTTCGCTAAAGCACGCTTCATATTCATATTTCCAAAGAACTGCTGAATCTAGGGAATATCCATTAGGATATTTTAATGGAGTGGTTTCCCGTTGCCTTCTCCATCCTATGCCGTTGACCAGCTAGTGGTTCCTCCGCCTTCAGGGGTAGTTTCCTGCCCCTAGGGCAAAAGGGTGCCCTTGCCTCCACCCGCTCTTCCGCCCTCGTAAGAGGCCGTTGGCTCTTGGTGGAGGAAAGCTCCTTATCCCGGAAGCTACTCGGTCCCTGTGTTCGTTAGCCGTTTTTATCAAACGTTGCCCCCTCTCTACCACGGGGAGGTGAACATCAGGATATTCCCTTCATCAAGCCGAGGACCTATATGGCATTTCCTAGGCTCTCCAGTACTTTTAGAGAGGGAAACTGTGCCTTACATACCATATTATATGACTCTGAAAATAAATCTTAGCAGTAAAGTAATTTACAGTTCTTGAGAACATTCTGTGTGTTTCCCCATGGAATCCATTTTCAAGCCTAACTCCATGGAAGTATTTTCATCTAAGAAGCAATGCTTTAGATAATTAATTACAAAGGGGATTATGTTTTAATACTCAATGTTACATTAAGTATTCTTCAGTGTCATGAGTGGTGCACTCACAGGAGGTCCTACTGTCTAGATGTAGGTGATGGTCGGTAAACAGAGCAACAAATATGCAAATATAAATTTTTTTAATATAACTTTTTGTTTATACAGTAAAAAATGTACAAGAGCCTCCTACTTAAGATGCTATCCCAGTTATTATGCAGTTATTTTCCAGTCCCTGACAAAGGAATGGAAAGGTAAAAACTCTGCTTAAGTTGCACTTCCACCAGCTTCAGCCAATTTGTAGCTTGTGAATCACCTTTCCGAAGATAGCTGTAGAGATAGTAGCAGTAATGTCTGATTTTTTCCTACACACATCGTCTGGTTCGAAACCCCAAATTATTCCTACTGCACCTACTCCGGGAAAGCACCAATCCTTTCTGAACAACCTATTTTGTATTAGAATGAAGATGGGAATGATGAAAATGATGATAAAAAACTTTAATTTGCAAATGAATTCCACACTGAACTCCTTTTTCACAAATTACTCGATGACTCAGTTGTGTAGTGTTATTTCTGAGCCTTTGCAGGACGCTCTGGGAAGTTATCGAGACATTGCATGTCTGGCCTAATATAATATGTCCCATCCAGTAATGTTGAAAGGTAGATCGGCTTATTCATTAGGCAGGTTGAAAGCACACTCAACAGAGTTATTATCTTCCCATTAATTATTTAAACTTTAGAAGTTATCAGTGGTGGTAATCGTTGACAAAAATGAACATTTCTTCTCCTTTCAGGTTATTCACTGCATGCTCCAAAGTAATGCCCATATTTTGCTCCATGTCTTCAAATAAGGAACATTAATACTCAGTGCCTGGGAAAGAAATCTCTTGAGCTGAAAGTGGAAAAGCTATTTATATTAGCACAGATTTTACCTTCATATGAGAATTTTGTCTGGTTCACGATGAATTTAACGTGTTATCCATCCTTGCATTTTAAAATTGCTGATTTCTTTTGTTGCACTAACCATAAGAGTGGCAGCGTTATGATCATTGGAAAAAATTATCATTGATCTGCTCTAGATGATTTTGTCTTTTGTGACCTATTAGGGAAAACAGGTTTTGAATGCTGTCCCAATCGCATTTTTACTAAAAAGATTTTGCATTATACTTTCTCTACTTACCGGTCTTCAACGTCAGAATTCAGTCTTTCTTCTCAAAGTAAATATTTTATTAGATAAGGAAAAGCTTCATTGTTCTTCAATATTTACTTATGTGGGGATTTTAATAACCATCGTTTTTAGAATAATCTTTCTACAATGTTCAAATGCCTTCCAACATTATTTAAAATTTAAATCAAGTGTAAAGCATTTAATCTTCACCAACGTGCATTCTAACATTGATGTTCTAATGAGGATATTTTGTACTTAAGAAAATATATTTGAAGACTTCTATGCATGTACATGATGTGGCAAAATAAATTATTCTTATTCATAAAAATTTTGAATTTTTCATCACAACATTCCTACCCAATAACCAACCCCTTTAGAGGTGACTGATCTACTACACCCTTATCTGCCAATATTTTGTGTGTATCTCTTCAAATTAAAGGGAGATATGGCACTTTTATTTTTTTAAATTTTAATGAGATCATTCCAAATTTAACTATTACATACTGCCACATTATTTTAATTGCTGTTTAAATTATGCACTTTACTGTTTTGGAAAGAAATACATAAAATGTTCGAAAATATCGAGTATTTTTAACACGTAATGCTAGGCAAAAAAAGAAATAACCTGTCGCTGAAATGTTCCATAAGGTACGAATGCCGACTTTTAACGTGGAGCTCATTACCCTACCTGAGACAATTCGGGGACAACCGTGCATGAAAGTGAGATATTATTTATCCGGCAACCACAGGTATTTCGAAAAGTCGATGAATTCGAAATTCTGATTAAACCGGGAATTCATGCAGATTGCGTTTCTATTTCAATGATTACGATGAACTAGTCAGATTATTTTAAAATAGAGCGTTGGAAGAGCATTTTCTGGGAGGCATAGAAAAGAAAGCAGTGTTTTCGCAGCCATTAGAAAATTTGACCAGATGTCTTTCCGTATTTTCAAGGATGGAGTCATTTTCTTTCAACCATTAATGCATTTATAGGTCCTAGAATTACGAGAGAATACGTATTATATCAAGTTTCGGGAAGAGAGAGAGATTTGGGAAAACGTCATTGGGGTAAAGAAGAGAATTTTATCTGTTTTGGATGAAGTGACCTGCGAATCTCAGCGCGATGAGTTAGTGATTGTGTTTTTGAATCACTTGATTACAAACTGATGAAGTTAACAAACGGAGATCGTAAGTCAGTGAATTAGAGTAAAGTCTAATAGTTAAGACTATAGAATTTTAGAGAGGATCGGATTTACAATCACCGCAACGTATGGGTTAGTCTGAGAGGGAAATATCTCTCTATAAGCATGATGAAGGTTAAGAGAAGAACTTAATAAGAAGTGATCTCTGCAGCCCACTTTCACAGACATTTACCATCATGTTTCGCGCCTTGAACAGAAATCGTTCCTCAACTCAGGTTCAACCGCCTAACTTTAACGAGAAAGACTTGCGGTAACTACGTTTTTGCCAGTTTAAAATGAGAGTGTAATGTTCTCGGGAAAGTTAAGATTGCCACATGTTATTTGTTTCTCATGTGTAACTAGGAAAGTGCAATCGATTGCTTCGTTGAATCATCCACGATTACAGCATATGATCAACTATCGATGTTAATCGCTGCCAAGCGGAAAGTGCAGAATCGATGTGAATCATTCCACGATCTGGATCGTTCGCGACAGAAGTGTGTCTGCTGCTGTACTGACTAGGAAGATAGTCTTCTTTGGACCAAATTACTCGGAGGTCATGGAAAAAGGCTTTTGAGCGTGATTCTCTTAAAGCCGCTTATGACACATCTTCTTCCTGAATCTCATAGTGCCTCGAAGGTGGTTGTTAATATCTTTTATGTGTGTCGGGTGATTAGTTAGTTGTTTTACGTCTGCGTCGATACCCTGGAAACATTATCCTGTAGACGCTTGGATTGCGCGCATTTGTAAGTTGTTTTTCAACGAAAATTTTATTGGAGCTCATAGTTTTTCGAAAGTTTTTGGTGTGCATTGAGGAATTGCCTTTAAGAAAACACATCTCTGTACTGTTGGGTTGTGAATTATTAAAATGACACACCGAGTTCTCTCACAACTTTTAAAACATTGTTAAAATCTGTGAAATGTTTAGAAATTCTTGTGACCGGATTTATCCAATCAGAATCTAACAGTGTCGATTTTAGGATTCAGTCAAGGATTTTACCCTGGAATACACATTTCTGTTTGGGACCGAATTGTACATACTGTCTGTAGCAGGATTAGCACCAATTAAATAGTAGGTATATGATACAAGGATAAACTATGAAAGATTACATGTGAAATTGTGCAGAAATGAATTATTAAAACAAGAAATCTGAGCATTGAAAGTAATACCTATCAAATTAATAACACCATAATCATAATAATAGGATTATCATTATGATAAAATAATTATTTAATAACTAATACGCTACACTGGTGTAATATATCAATGAACAAAGTAGACGAGCTCTTTCTTCTTTTATTTATAGTGAAATGCAAATTTATTTAATTATGTTCCTTCTTCCAATCCTCTCTGTACTACAGCCTTCTTCTTTGGTGCACATATTTTCCAATCCTCTTTGGGAAAGCAGTCTCATTCATTCTTTCAATGTCATGTAGCCTCTCAGCTTTTATGAACCTTACCATATCTTCACCTTGATTATTGTATTTAATCCAACATTTCAATACATTCTATATTTGCCATTTAGTACGACAGGTTAGTATATCCACCTTGGATATTGGCTTTCAACCTCATTCTGAGAATTTTAGTCCTTTAAGACAAAGTACTTGTTTCTGTCCCATTACTTCACTATTGGAGGTTTCAATGTTTTATATATCTGCATTTTTGGTTAACTCGATATCAAGCATTGTAGTTGGGGTCCCCTTGTTCTCAATATCAAACCATTTCACTAGTTTGTTTCCAATTTTAGCTCAAGCCTTTCTTTTCTTCATACCCTTCTGTGGGCCATCATGTCTTATGCATCATTATGATGCTTTAAAAGGCTTGCTTATAATCAAAAAAACAGCACTTGGATGTCCAATAGGCACTTCTCTAATTAGGCAGAGACCCACCCTGGTACTCTACTATTTCCATTCAACTTTCCTTTCTTAGTCTCTTGTTTATTATAGAAGACAAAACTTAAAACTACACGGTTAGCATGGCATCTCAGCTATAATTACTACTCTCTAATTTGTCTCCTTTCTTTACTATTGGTTATATATTTCCAATCCTCCAATCATCTTTTCAGTTTCCCATATTATTGTGATTCATTTACGTACAACATCCTCAATTGCTTTAACTACATAATGAGTAACTTGTGTTGGAAGATTTGGTTATAAAAGTATACTGGATAGCAAATGGACTGCATAGGAAATGGACTATTTATCGAGAGACTAATTAAAGATAACTAATTATCATGTACATAATCTCCAATACCCAACTGTAAATTATTTCATGGATCTTTTTCAGGACTATGTTCTACTATTTGTTAGACATTTTCTCTTACGAGTTAGGAAAACGATTCTCAGTCAATGTGATCTTTCCCTCATTATCTTGGTTTTAAGGTTAATCATGCAGTGTATTATCATGTAGCTTGAACTTTTTTGGCATGTTGTTTCAGAAAACACAGTCGGTATTCTTTCGTTTACATATCTGATCATGTAAGTTGAACAGGAACTTTTGTGGTTTGAATTTACCTTTTCGTAAACAAAAATGTAAAGTTTTGATTCAATTCTGATTTAGCTCCAGCAGTTCAGGTTCACTCTTCAGTTGAGGAAATCAATATTTTTCCTTTGAGTTCATGTTTTGGTTTTATGCCAAATCTGAAACTGAAGGATATTGTAATTAATACAGATAAAGTGTCATTGAGGAAGAATTCTGTCTTTCTCAGATATTGATCTTTTTCGGCATTAAGAAGTGTGCAATGTTATTGGCATACCATGGTAAGTCACAAAATATAACTGACCGCCGGTTTTTTATTCATAAACTTAAATTCCATTTTAAGAATGAGATAAGCATTTTAACATTTACTATTAGTTAGATAGCATCACAATCTTGATATTTCAAAAATCTTATATCAGCTGAGCTCACAGAACACCCAATACGTATTTGCTCTCCAGGTTCAATTCAATTCAATTTGTTTTCATTCAATGATCAATACATTGATATAGAATACGTCAAGACAATAAATAAAATAAAATATGAATCGATAAAATGAGTCAATATATCACTTATGCATACAGGTCACTTATACTTACAAAATTCGTTAACCGAATAAAATACATGCTTCTTTAAAAAATCAATTAATTTCTTACGAAATGCATATATTGAGCATGTTTCTTTGAGATAATCTTGTAACTTATTATGCAGAATTTGTCCCATGGATTTAGGACCTAATGCAGTAGCTTTGGTTCTTAAGAATGGTCTATGTAGGTCCTTACTCCTACGTGTTTCGTAATGGTGGACCTCATTGTTTTTTACTAAGGTCGAAAGGTTCACCCTAGTGTGCATTAGCATTTCGTAAATATAAATGCATGGGACTGGCAGGAGATTAACTTTCCGAAATAACGGACGGCACGGTGCATCATGTCTAGCTTATACTGATTTTCTGCTTGTTGACTCTTAAATATTCTATTATTATAGGGAAAACTTTGGAACACTTTGTTGCATAACAACCATATCTCTATGCTCCATTAAATCATGTATTCACCCTTTAGAAATGCATAGACACAATTGGAAAGTCATTGATATTTATCTTGAATTATTACCTTCATAGGATAGTTGCAAAGTGTTTGCAAATGTTGCAAAATTTTGTTGACAAAAGTGAACATTTCCTCTCCTTTCAGGTTATTCACTGCATGCTCCAAAGTAATGCCCATATTTGGCTCCTTGTCCTCAAACAAGGCACGTTAATATTCAGTGCCTGGGAAAGAAAGGTCTTCAACTGATTGTGGAAATCTATTTCGATTAGCACAGATTTTACCTTCATATAAGAATTTTGTCTGGTTCACGTTGAATTTAACGTGTTATCCATCCTTGCATTTTAAAATTGCTGATTTCTTTTGTTGCACTAACCATAAGAGTGGCAGCGTTATGATCATTCGAAATCATTATCATTGATCTGCTCTAGATGATTTTGTCTTTTGTGACCTGTTAGGGAAAACAGGTTTTGAATGCTGTCCCAATCGCATTTTTACTAAAAAGATTTTGCATTATACTTTCTCTACTTACCGGTCTTCAACGTCAGAATTCAGTCTTTCTTCTCAAAGTAAATATTTTATTAGATTAGGAAAAGCTTCATTGTTCTTCAATATTTACTTATGTGGGGATTTTAATATCCATCGTTTTGATAATAATCTTCCTACAATGTGCAAAACCTTCCAACATTTTTTTTATTTACAAATCAAATGTAAAGCATTCAATCTTCACCAAAGTGCATTCTAACATTGATGTTCTAATGAGGATATTTTGTACTTAAGAAAATATATTTGAAGACTGCTATGCATGTACGTGAAGTGGCAAAATAAATTATTCTTATTCATAAAAATTTTGAATTTTTCATCACAACATTCCTACCCAATAACCAACCCCTTTAGAGGTGACTGATCTACTACACCCTTATCTGCAATTACTTTGGGTGCATCTCTTCAAAAGAAGGAAATATGGCACATTTAATTTTCTTTCTAATTTCAATGAGATCAATCCAAATTTAACTCTTAAATACTGCGACATATTTTAATAGCTTGTTAATTTATGCACTTTCCTGTTTTGGAAAGAAATACATAAAATCTTTGAAAATATCGAGAATTTTTAACACGGAATCATAGGCAAAAAAACAAACAACCAGTCGCTGAAATGTTCCTTAAGGTACGAATGCCGACTTTTAACGTGCAGTTGATTACCCTACCTGAGACAATTCGGGGACAACCGTGCATGAAAGTGAGATATTATTTATCCGGCAACCACAAGTATTTCGAAAAGTCGATGATTTCAAAAATCTGATTAAACCAGGAATTCATGCAGATTGCGTTATCATTTCAAAGATTACAATGAACTAGTCAGATTATTTTAAAATGGAGCGTTGGAAGAGCATTTTCTGGGAGGCATAGAAAAGAAAGCAGTGTTTTCGCAGCCATTAGAAAATTTGACCAGATGTCTTTCACGTATTTTGAAGGATGGAGTCATTTTCTTTCAACCATTAATGCATTTATAGATCCTAGAATTACGAGAGAATACGTATTATATCAAGTTTCGGGAAGAGAGAGATTTGGGAAAACGTCATTGGGGTAAAGAAGAGAATTTTATCTGTTTCGGATGAAGTGACCTGCGAATCTCAGCGCGATGAGTTAGTGATTGTGTTTTTGAATTACTTAATTACAAACTGATGAAATTAACAAACGGAGATCGTAAGTCAGTGAATTAGAGTAAAGTCTAATAGTTAAGACTATAGAATTTTAGAGAGGATCGGATTTACAATCACCGCAACGTATGGGCTAGTCTGAGAGGGAAAATTCCTCTCTATATAGAAAAGCATGATGAAGGTTAAGAGAAGAACTTAATAAGAAGAGATCTCCGCTCCCCACTTGCTCAGACAGTTAATGTTTCGCGCCTTGATCGTAAATCGCTCCTCAACTCAGGTTCAACCGCCTAACTTTAAGGAAGAGGACTTGCGGTAACTACGATTGTGCCAGTTTAAAATGAGAGTGTAATGTTCTCGGGAAAGTTAAGATTGCCACATGTTATTTGTTTCGCATGTGTATATAGGAAAATGCAATCGATTGCTTCGTTGAATCATCCACGATTGGAGCATATGATCAACTATCGATGTGCATCGCTACTAAGACCAAAGTGCAGAATCGATGTGAATCTTGGCGAGGTATTCCACGATCTGGATTCGATGCGACCGTATTGTGTCTGCTGCTGTACGTACAAGGATGATATTTTCTTTGGGCCTAATTACCCGGAGGTCATATGGGAAGATTTGAGTAGTCTTTTGAGAATGATTCTGTCAAGGGCGCTTATGACACATCTTCTTTCTGAATCTCATAGTGCCTCGAAGGTGGTTGTTAATATCTTTTTTGTGTGTGCGGTGATTAGTTAGTTGTTTTAAGTCTGAGTCGATACCCTGGAAACATCCTGTAGACGCTTGGATTGCGCGCTTTTGTAAGTTGTTTTTCAACGAAAATTTTATTGGAGCTCATAGTTTTTCGAAATGTTTTAGTGTGCACTGAGGAATTGCGTTTAAGAAAACACATCTCTGAGCTGTTGGGATGTGAATCATTAAAATGGCGCTCGGAGTTCTCTCGCAACTTTTCAAACATTGTTTAAAATCTTTGAAACGTTTAGAAATTTTTGAGAACCCTATTTATGCAATTACAATCTAACAGTCTCGATGAAACCATGATTTTTCCCTGGAATACAGTTTTCTATTTGGGACCGAATTGTACATTCTGTCTGTATCAGGATTAGAACCAATTGAGTAGCTAGGATAAACTATGAAAGATTACATGTGAAATTGTGCAGTAATGAATAATTAAAACCAGAAATCTGAGCACTTAAAGTAATAGCTGTCAAATTAATAACACCATAATCATACTAATAGGATTATCATTATGATAAAATAATTATTTACTAAATAATACACAGCACTTCTGAAATACATTAATGCACAATGTAGAAAAGCTCTCTCATCTCTTGTTTATAATGAAATGCAAATTTATTTAATAATATTCCTTCTTCCCATCCTCTTTGGCAAAGCAGTCTCATTCATTCTTTCAGTGTTCTAACAATTTTAGCATCTCAGCTTTTATAAACCTTACCCACCTTGGTTAGTGTCTTTAATCCAACATTTTAATACATTTCTATATTTGCCACTTAGTACGACAGGTTCGTATATCAACTTATGATTTTGGCTTTAAACCCCTTTCTGAGAATTTTAGTCTTTTAAGACAAAGTACTTGTTTCTGCCCCATACGTCACTATTGGAATATCTGCATTTTTGGTCAACTCGAGATCAAGCATTGTAGTGGGGGTCCCCTTTTTCTCAATATCAAACCATTTCACTAGTTTGTTTCCAATTTTAGCTCAAGCCTTTGTATTCTTCATATTCTTTTTCACAATTTTTTTCACCTTCCGTGGGCTGCCAATTTCATGCATCATTATGATGCTACAAAAGGCTTGCTTATAGTCAATTAACAGTATTTGGATGTCCATTAGGCACTTCTTTGATTAGGCTGTATTCCACACTGGTACTCTACTATCACCCTTCAACTTTCCTTTCTTAGTATCTTGTTTTTAATAGAAGAAATATTTCAAAACAACACGGTTAGCATGGCATCGCTGCTATAATTGCTACTCTCTAATTTCTCCCCTTTCTTTACTGTTGCTTATATACTTCCAATCATCTTTTCAGTTTCCCATATTATTGTGATTCATTTACGTACAACATCCTCAATTGCTTTAACTCCATTATGAGTAAGTTGTTTTGGATGATTTGGTTATAAAAGTATACTGGAAAGCAAATGGACTATTTATCGAGACTCTGAATAAAGATAACTAATTATCATGTACATACCCTCCAATACCTAACTGTAAATTTTTAGATGACTCTTTGTCAGGACTTTGTACTCTTTTGTACTCTTGTTTTAGAAATTTTCTCTTACAAGTTAGGAAAACGATTCTGAATCAATGGGATCTTTTTCTCATTATCTTGGTTTTAAGGTTGATCATGCAGTGTATTATCATGTAGCATGAACTTTTTTGGCATGTCGCTACAGAAAATACAGTCAATATTCTTTGGTTTCTGTATCTAAACATGAAAGTTGAACAGGAACATTTGTGTTTTGAATTTACCTTTTGGTAAAAAAAAATGTAAAGTTTTGATTCAATTCTGATTTAGGTCCTCCAGTTTAGGTTCACTCTTCAGTTGAGGAAATCAATATTTTTCCTTTGAGTTCATGTTTTGGTTTTATGCCAAATCTGAAACTGAAGGATATTGTAATGAAATACAGATAAAGTGTCATTGAGGAAGAATTCTGTGTTTCTCAGATATTGATCTTTTTCGGCATTAAGAAGTGTGAAATGTTATTGGGCTACCATGGTCAGACACAAAATGAACTGACCGCTGGTTTCTTATTCATAAACTTAATTTCCATGTTAAGAATGAGGTAAGCATCTTAACATTTGATATTAGTTAGAAAGCATCACAGTCTTGATATTGCAAGAAATCTTATTACAGCTGAGCTCACAGAACTCCCAAGATCTATGTGCTCTCCCGGTATACTAATTTCCTGCTTGTTGAGTCTTAAATATTCTATTATTATAGGCAAAACTTTGGAACACTCAAAGACTTTGTTGCATAACAACCATACCTCTATGCTTCATTAAATCATGCATCGACTCTTAAGTTGTCCATAGTCACAATTGGATTGTCATTCATATTTATCTTAAATTATAACCTTCATAGGATAGTTGGAAAGTGTTTCAAGAAACAGATTGTGTATATGATCAGTTTTGGACTTAGGTTTTGCACTATTTAAATGAGATTGCTTAAAGAATAATCATGGTGCTACTCCAGATATTCCTGTGTTATTAACATATGCACATTTTTGGATCCAATGCATATGTCAGTTTTCTGAGAAAGCAATGGTCAATCTTGAGGACGATCATGAGCATTTCAAGCAATTTATTACTCTGTGCTATATGCTGCAATATGGCTAATTATGCTAAGATTTATGATTAATATTGAGGACATTTTTTGTTATAACAATTGGTAAATGTTTATTGGGATAGGACAGGCTAATGCTATCATCAAATGCACAGTCAGTATAGATCTAAATGTGCCTTCTTCTTCTTCGTTTTCAATCCTAAGATTGGTTTGCAGCAGCTTTCCATCTTTTACGATCCTGTGCCATTCTCTTTACTTCTTGATATGAACGGCAGCCTAACTCCTTCACCATCTGTCCCAAGTAATCAAATCTAGGTCTGCCTCTCCAATTCTTTCCTTCGATAGCACCCTCCAGTATAGTTCTAACAAACCCTTCATGCCTCAGTATATGTCCCATCCAAATAGTCCTTCTCTTCCTTAACATTCCGAGCAGCCCCAGTCTTCTTCCGATCCTTCGAAGAACCTTTTCGTTCGTCACCACGTCCACCCAAGATATTTTCAACATCCTGCGGTAACACCACATTTCAAAAGCTTCCACTCTTCTTTTTTCTATCTCTCCAAGTGACCAGGTTTCGCTGCCGTAGAGCATGACGCTCCATACGAAAGTCCTTATCAGGTGTTTTCTTATCTCCAGTTTAATATTGCTAGAGGTGAAGAGCTTGATTTTTCTATTAAAGGCTGTCTTGGCCTGGTTGATCCGGCTCACTACATCCTTCTTACTGTATCCATCTGATGTTATCTTACTTCCCAAATAGGTGAACTCGTCCACTGTTTCTAAAATCTCTCCTCCTAAATCCAGTTCAACTTTCGTGCCATACCTGCTCACTATCATTACCTTTGTTTTACTTTTGTTTAGAGTCATGTTGTACTGGGTGCCAAATATCCCTTCCATTTCTTCTAGTGTCTCCCTCAGCTCTTCCTCACTCTCCGCCAGAATTGCTATATCATCTGCAAATCTTATCATATCAATCTTTTCCCCTTGTACTTTCACTCCTGCTCTATTACCTAGTTTTTGTCTTAGCTCATCTATCCCTTTCTGAATGTATACATTAAAAAGGATTGGTGATAAAGAGCACCCCTGTCGTACGCCTTGCCTTATGTTAACCTCCTGTTGGTGTTCTCCACATCTGATTACTGCTTTTTCTTCTTTATAAAGGTTCCATATCACTCTTCTATCTTTATAATTTATACCTGCTTCTTTAAGCGTACTAAACAACTGCCTCCATTCAACTTTGTCGAAAGCCTTTTCGAGGTCTACAAAAGCAATGTAGGTGTCTTTGCCTTTTCGCAGTCTTTTTTCAAGTACTAGCCTTAGGATTAGGAGAGCTTCACGGGTTCCTCTTCCCTTCCTAAATCCGAACTGGTCTTCCGAGAGCCTCAGTTCTGTCTTGGACGCTATTCTTTGTAGGATTATATTTGATAATATCTTGGATGCATGAGTGACTAAACTTATAGTCCGATGATGTTCGCATTTCTTTGCTGATGATTTCTTTGGGATTGTGACTATGACACATTTTTTAAAGTCTGTTGGTATTTCTCCAGTCTCATATATTGTATGTACCAGGTTATACAATTCATCCTTAGTATCATCTCCGGCAGCTTTAATCAGTTCAGCTGGAATGCCATCCACTCCAGGAGCTTTCTTGTCTCTCAGTTTTTTTACCGCCAAGTCAAACTCATCCCTTAATATTCCTTCTCCTAATTCATCTCGGTCCACCTCTTCAATTTCCTCTAGCACTTCCTTTACATTTTCGTTTCCTTGATATAGTTTGCCCAGATACTGCTTCCACCTCCCTACTATTTCTTCATCCTCATATAGAATTTGGCCGTGTTCTCCCTGTAAAGCTTTGCTTTTTACCTTATATTCTCCGAAGAATCTCTTGATGGTAGTGTATGCCGTTTCCATCCTTTGATTTTCTATGTGATCATCTACTTCCCTACATCTGTCTTGGAGGAAAGATTCTTTTGCTAACCTCAAGGCTCTATTAATTTTGTTTCTGAGCTCTCTATACATTCTCTGTCCTTCTTGTGAGTCATCGTTCTTAAGATCCCTTCTTTGGTTGATCAATTCAACTATATCATTAGTGATCCACTCCTTTCTTGGCTGTGGTTTTACTCTTCCAATCACTTTTTCCGCTGCACTCAAAAGTTAATCCTTGACCGTTCCCCATGCGATTTCCGTATTATTGATATTCTGTTCTCTTTCTTCTTTAACAAGATTCTGTGTATTTTCCTTAAATTCTTCCAAAATTTCTTCCTTCTTTAAAAGACCAACATTCCATTTGTTGCCCTCCCTTTTTTTAAGTCTTTTAAACTTGAGTGCACATTCACTAATCACCATATTCTGATCACTGTCAATGTCTGGACTAGAAAAGCTTCTGCAATCTTTTATTTGATTTTTAAACCTTTCCTTGACTAAAATATAGTCGATCTGGTAACGCCTTCTATCTCCTGGTGACTTCCAGGTATATCTTCTTCGTGGGTGGTGTTGAAACCAAGTATTTGCTATCACCAGTTGGTTTCTTGTACAGAATTGTATCAGTCTATCACCTAGCTCATTCCTTTTTCCTAAGCCAAAAGGCCCTGTAACTGATCCTTCTCTCCCTTCTCCCACTATAGCGTTCCAGTCCCCCATAATTATTAAATTTTCATTAGCCTTTACACCTTTTAATACCTCATTAAGTTCGTCGTAGATTTTGTCCACCTCTTCTTCAAAATCGGTTGAGGTAGGCATGTACACTTGTACTATAACAGTATTGGTAGGTTTGGTTTCTATCTTGACTAGAATGATTCTTCCATTTAATTGCACATACCCTTTGACTCTCTTTCCTAGATCTTTACACATCACCACTCCAACACCTCCTTGACCTGGTCTTCCCTCTATTGTACCTGTGTTTATAACCCGATAATCTCCACTCCAGAAATCACCTTCATCTAACCATCTCATTTCAGCAACTCCGAGTATTTTTATTTGCATTTTTTTCATCTCTATTTTGAGATTATCTAGTTTGCATGGTTGTAATAATGTGCGAACATTCCAGGTTGCAAATCGTCCATAATTTGTATTTTTCTTCTTTTGTCTGGTTGAAGCGAAATCTTGAGCCGTCCTCTCCCGGAGATCCGACCGGGGGACTATTTTACCTCCGGAGCATTTCGCTAAAGCACGCTTCATATTCATATTTCCAAAGAACTGCTGAATCTAGGGAATATCCATTAGGATATTTTAATGGAGTGGTTTCCCGTTGCCTTCTCCATCCTATGCCGTTGACCAGCTAGTGGTTCCTCCGCCTTCAGGGGTAGTTTCCTGCCCCTAGGGCAAAAGGGTGCCCTTGCCTCCACCCGCTCTTCCGCCCTCGTAAGAGGCCGTTGGCTCTTGGTGGAGGAAAGCTCCTTATCCCGGAAGCTACTCGGTCCCTGTGTTCGTTAGCCGTTTTTATCAAACGTTGCCCCCTCTCTACCACGGGGAGGTGAACATCAGGATATTCCCTTCATCAAGCCGAGGACCTATATGGCATTTCCTAGGCTCTCCAGTACTTTTAGAGAGGGAAACTGTGCCTTACATACCATATTATATGACTCTGAAAATAAATCTTAGCAGTAAAGTAATTTACAGTTCTTGAGAACATTCTGTGTGTTTCCCCATGGAATCCATTTTCAAGCCTAACTCCATGGAAGTATTTTCATCTAAGAAGCAATGCTTTAGATAATTAATTACAAAGGGGATTATGTTTTAATACTCAATGTTACATTAAGTATTCTTCAGTGTCATGAGTGGTGCACTCACAGGAGGTCCTACTGTCTAGATGTAGGTGATGGTCGGTAAACAGAGCAACAAATATGCAAATATAAATTTTTTTAATATAACTTTTTGTTTATACAGTAAAAAATGTACAAGAGCCTCCTACTTAAGATGCTATCCCAGTTATTATGCAGTTATTTTCCAGTCCCTGACAAAGGAATGGAAAGGTAAAAACTCTGCTTAAGTTGCACTTCCACCAGCTTCAGCCAATTTGTAGCTTGTGAATCACCTTTCCGAAGATAGCTGTAGAGATAGTAGCAGTAATGTCTGATTTTTTCCTACACACATCGTCTGGTTCGAAACCCCAAATTATTCCTACTGCACCTACTCCGGGAAAGCACCAATCCTTTCTGAACAACCTATTTTGTATTAGAATGAAGATGGGAATGATGAAAATGATGATAAAAAACTTTAATTTGCAAATGAATTCCACACTGAACTCCTTTTTCACAAATTACTCGATGACTCAGTTGTGTAGTGTTATTTCTGAGCCTTTGCAGGACGCTCTGGGAAGTTATCGAGACATTGCATGTCTGGCCTAATATAATATGTCCCATCCAGTAATGTTGAAAGGTAGATCGGCTTATTCATTAGGCAGGTTGAAAGCACACTCAACAGAGTTATTATCTTCCCATTAATTATTTAAACTTTAGAAGTTATCAGTGGTGGTAATCGTTGACAAAAATGAACATTTCTTCTCCTTTCAGGTTATTCACTGCATGCTCCAAAGTAATGCCCATATTTTGCTCCATGTCTTCAAATAAGGAACATTAATACTCAGTGCCTGGGAAGGAAATCTCTTGAGCTGAAAGTGGAAAAGCTATTTATATTAGCACAGATTTTACCTTCATATGAGAATTTTGTCTGGTTCACGATGAATTTAACGTGTTATCCATCCTTGCATTTTAAAATTGCTGATTTCTTTTGTTGCACTAACCATAAGAGTGGCAGCGTTATGATCATTGGAAAAAATTATCATTGATCTGCTCTAGATGATTTTGTCTTTTGTGACCTATTAGGGAAAACAGGTTTTGAATGCTGTCCCAATCGCATTTTTACTAAAAAGATTTTGCATTATACTTTCTCTACTTACCGGTCTTCAACGTCAGAATTCAGTCTTTCTTCTCAAAGTAAATATTTTATTAGATAAGGAAAAGCTTCATTGTTCTTCAATATTAACTTATGTGGGGATTTTAATAACCATCGTTTTTAGAATAATCTTTCTACAATGTTCAAATGCCTTCCAACATTATTTAAAATTTAAATCAAGTGTAAAGCATTTAATCTTCACCAAAGTGCATTCTAACATTGATGTTCTAATGAGGATATTTTGTACTTAAGAAAATATATTTGAAGACTTCTATGCATGTACATGATGTGGCAAAATAAATTATTCTTATTCATAAAAATTTTGAATTTTTCATCACAACATTCCTACCCAATAACCAACCCCTTTAGAGGTGACTGATCTACTACACCCTTATCTGCCAATATTTTGGGTGTATCTCTTCAAATTAAAGGGAGATATGGCACTTTTATTTTTTTAAATTTTAATGAGATCATTCCAAATTTAACTATTACATACTGCCACATTATTTTAATTGCTGTTTAAATTATGCACTTTACTGTTTTGGAAAGAAATACATAAAATGTTCGAAAATATCGAGTATTTTTAACACGTAATGCTAGGCAAAAAAAGAAATAACCTGTCGCTGAAATGTTCCATAAGGTACGAATGCCGACTTTTAACGTGGAGCTCATTACCCTACCTGAGACAATTCAGGGACAACCGTGCATGAAAGTGAGATATTATTTATCCGGCAACCACAGGTATTTCGAAAAGTCGATGAATTCGAAATTCTGATTAAACCGGGAATTCATGCAGATTGCGTTTCTATTTCAATGATTACGATGAACTAGTCAGATTATTTTAAAATAGAGCGTTGGAAGAGCATTTTCTGGGAGGCATAGAAAAGAAAGCAGTGTTTTCGCAGCCATTAGAAAATTTGACCAGATGTCTTTCCGTATTTTCAAGGATGGAGTCATTTTCTTTCAACCATTAATGCATTTATAGGTCCTAGAATTACGAGAGAATACGTATTATATCAAGTTTCGGGAAGAGAGAGAGATTTGGGAAAACGTCATTGGGGTAAAGAAGAGAATTTTATCTGTTTTGGATGAAGTGACCTGCGAATCTCAGCGCGATGAGTTAGTGATTGTGTTTTTGAATCACTTGATTACAAACTGATGAAGTTAACAAACGGAGATCGTAAGTCAGTGAATTAGAGTAAAGTCTAATAGTTAAGACTATAGAATTTTAGAGAGGATCGGATTTACAATCACCGCAACGTATGGGTTAGTCTGAGAGGGAAATATCTCTCTATAAGCATGATGAAGGTTAAGAGAAGAACTTAATAAGAAGTGATCTCTGCAGCCCACTTTCACAGACATTTACCATCATGTTTCGCGCCTTGAACAGAAATCGTTCCTCAACTCAGGTTCAACCGCCTAACTTTAACGAGAAAGACTTGCGGTAACTACGTTTTTGCCAGTTTAAAATGAGAGTGTAATGTTCTCGGGAAAGTTAAGATTGCCACATGTTATTTGTTTCTCATGTGTAACTAGGAAAGTGCAATCGATTGCTTCGTTGAATCATCCACGATTACAGCATATGATCAACTATCGATGTTAATCGCTGCCAAGCGGAAAGTGCAGAATCGATGTGAATCATTCCACGATCTGGATCGTTCGCGACAGAAGTGTGTCTGCTGCTGTACTGACTAGGAAGATAGTCTTCTTTGGACCAAATTACTCGGAGGTCATGGAAAAAGGCTTTTGAGCGTGATTCTCTTAAAGCCGCTTATGACACATCTTCTTCCTGAATCTCATAGTGCCTCGAAGGTGGTTGTTAATATCTTTTATGTGTGTCGGGTGATTAGTTAGTTGTTTTACGTCTGCGTCGATACCCTGGAAACATTATCCTGTAGACGCTTGGATTGCGCGCATTTGTAAGTTGTTTTTCAACGAAAATTTTATTGGAGCTCATAGTTTTTCGAAAGTTTTTGGTGTGCATTGAGGAATTGCCTTTAAGAAAACACATCTCTGTACTGTTGGGTTGTGAATTATTAAAATGACACACCGAGTTCTCTCACAACTTTTAAAACATTGTTAAAATCTGTGAAATGTTTAGAAATTCTTGTGACCGGATTTATCCAATCAGAATCTAACAGTGTCGATTTTAGGATTCAGTCAAGGATTTTACCCTGGAATACACATTTCTGTTTGGGACCGAATTGTACATACTGTCTGTAGCAGGATTAGCACCAATTAAATAGTAGGTATATGATACAAGGATAAACTATGAAAGATTACATGTGAAATTGTGCAGAAATGAATTATTAAAACAAGAAATCTGAGCATTGAAAGTAATACCTATCAAATTAATAACACCATAATCATAATAATAGGATTATCATTATGATAAAATAATTATTTAATAACTAATACGCTACACTGCTGAAATATATTAATGCACAAAGTAGACGAGCTCTTTCTTCTTTTATTTATAGTGAAATGCAAATTTATTTAATTATGTTCCTTCTTCCCATCCTCTCTGTACTACAGCCTTCTTCTTTGGTGCACATATTTTCCAATCCTCTTTGGGAAAGCAGTCTCATTCATTCTTTCAATGTCATGTAGCCTCTCAGCTTTTATGAACCTTACTATATCTTCACCTTGATTATTGTATTTAATCCAACATTTCAATACATTCTATATTTGCCATTTAGTACGACAGGTTAGTATATCCACCTTGGATATTGGCTTTCAACCTCATTCTGAGAATTTTAGTCCTTTAAGACAAAGTACTTGTTTCTGTCCCATTACTTCACTATTGGAGGTTTCAATGTTTTATATATCTGCATTTTTGGTTAACTCGATATCAAGCATTGTAGTTGGGGTCCCCTTGTTCTCAATATCAAACCATTTCACTAGTTTGTTTCCAATTTTAGCTCAAGCCTTTCTTTCCTTCATACCCTTCTGTGGGCCATCATGTCTTATGCATCATTATGATGCTTTAAAAGGCTTGCTTATAATCAAAAAAACAGCACTTGGATGTCCAATAGGCACTTCTCTAATTAGGCAGAGAACCACCCTGGTACTCTACTATTTCCATTCAACTTTCCTTTCTTAGTCTCTTGTTTATTATAGAAGACAAAACTTAAAACTACACGGTTAGCATGGCATCTCAGCTATAATTACTACTCTCTAATTTGTCTCCTTTCTTTACTATTGGTTATATATTTCCAATCCTCCAATCATCTTTTCAGTTTCCCATATTATTGTGATTCATTTACATACAACATCCTCAATTGCTTTAACTACATAATGAGTAACTTGTGTTGGAAGATTTGGTTATAAAAGTATACTGTATAGCAAATGGACTGCATAGGAAATGGACTATTTATCGAGAGACTAATCAAAGATAACTAATTATCATGTACATAATCTCCAATACCCAACTGTAAATTATTTCATGGATCTTTTTCAGGACTATGTTCTACTATTTGTTAGAAATTTTCTCTTACGAGTTAGGAAAACGATTCTCAGTCAATGTGATCTTTCCCTCATTATCTTGGTTTTAAGGTTAATCATGCAGTGTATTATCATGTAGCTTGAACTTTTTTGGCATGTTGTTTCAGAAAACACAGTCGGTATTCTTTCGTTTACATATCTGATCATGTAAGTTGAACAGGAACTTTTGTGGTTTGAATTTACCTTTTCGTAAACAAAAATGTAAAGTTTTGATTCAATTCTGATTTAGCTCCAGCAGTTCAGGTTCACTCTTCAGTTGAGGAAATCAATATTTTTCCTTTGAGTTCATGTTTTGGTTTTATGCCAAATCTGAAACTGAAGGATATTGTAATTAATACAGATAAAGTGTCATTGAGGAAGAATTCTGTCTTTCTCAGATATTGATCTTTTTCGGCATTAAGAAGTGTGCAATGTTATTGGCATACCATGGTAAGTCACAAAATATAACTGACCGCCGGTTTTTTATTCATAAACTTAAATTCCATTTTAAGAATGAGATAAGCATTTTAACATTTACTATTAGTTAGATAGCATCACAATCTTGATATTTCAAAAATCTTATATCAGCTGAGCTCACAGAACACCCAATACGTATTTGCTCTCCAGGTTCAATTCAATTCAATTTGTTTTCATTCAATGATCAATACATTGATATAGAATACGTCAAGACAATAAATAAAATAAAATATGAATCGATAAAATGAGTCAATATATCACTTATGCATACAGGTCACTTATACTTACAAAATTCGTTAACCGAATAAAATACATGCTTCTTTAAAAAATCAATTAATTTCTTACGAAATGCATATATTGAGCATGTTTCTTTGAGATAATCTTGTAACTTATTATGCAGAATTTGTCCCATGGATTTAGGACCTAATGCAGTAGCTTTGGTTCTTAAGAATGGTCTATGTAGGTCCTTACTCCTACGTGTTTCGTAATGGTGGACCTCATTGTTTTTTACTAAGGTCGAAAGGTTCACCCTAGTGTGCATTAGCATTTCGTAAATATAAATGCATGGGACTGGCAGGAGATTAACTTTCCGAAATAACGGACGGCACGGTGCATCATATCTAGCTTATATTGATTTTCTGCTTGTTGACTCTTAAATATTCTATTATTATAGGGAAAACTTTGGAACACTTTGTTGCATAACAACCATATCTCTATGCTCCATTAAATCATGTATTCACCCTTTAGAAATGCATAGACACAATTGGAAAGTCATTGATATTTATCTTGAATTATTACCTTCATAGGATAGTTGCAAAGTGTTTGCAAATGTTGCAAAATTTTGTTGACAAAAGTGAACATTTCCTCTCCTTTCAGGTTATTCACTGCATGCTCCAAAGTAATGCCCATATTTGGCTCCTTGTCCTCAAACAAGGCACGTTAATATTCAGTGCCTGGGAAAGAAAGGTCTTCAACTGATTGTGGAAATCTATTTCGATTAGCACAGATTTTACCTTCATATAAGAATTTTGTCTGGTTCACGATGAATTTAACGTGTTATCCATCCTTGCATTTTAAAATTGCTGATTTCTTTTGTTGCACTAACCATAAGAGTGGCAGCGTTATGATCATTCGAAATCATTATCATTGATCTGCTCTAGATGATTTTGTCTTTTGTGACCTATTAGGGAAAACAGGTTTTGAATGCTGACCCAATCGCATTTTTACTAAAAAGATTTTGCATTATACTTTCTCTACTTACTGGTCTTCAACGTCAGAATTCAGTCTTTCTTCTCAAAGTAAATATTTTATTAGATAAGGAAAAGTTTCATTGTTCTTCAATATTAACTTATGTGGGGATTTTAATAACCATCGTTTTGATAATAATCTTCCTACAATGTGCAAAACCTTTCAACATTTTTTTTATTTACAAATCAAATGTAAAGCATTCAATCTTCACCAAAGTGCATTCTAACATTGATGTTCTAATGAGGATATTTTGTACTTAAGAAAATATATTTGAAGACTTCTATGCATGTACATGATGTGGCAAAATAAATTATTCTTATTCATAAAAATTTTGAATTTTTCATCACAACATTCCTACCCAATAACCAACCCCTTTAGAGGTGACTGATCTACTACACCCTTATCTGCCAATATTTTGGGTGTATCTCTTCAAATTAAAGGGAGATATGGCACTTTTATTTTTTTAAATTTTAATGAGATCATTCCAAATTTAACTATTACATACTGCCACATTATTTTAATTGCTGTTTAAATTATGCACTTTACTGTTTTGGAAAGAAATACATAAAATGTTCGAAAATATCGAGTATTTTTAACACGTAATGCTAGGCAAAAAAAGAAATAACCTGTCGCTGAAATGTTCCATAAGGTACGAATGCCGACTTTTAACGTGGAGCTCATTACCCTACCTGAGACAATTCGGGGACAACCGTGCATGAAAGTGAGATATTATTTATCCGGCAACCACAGGTATTTCGAAAAGTCGATGAATTCGAAATTCTGATTAAACCGGGAATTCATGCAGATTGCGTTTCTATTTCAATGATTACGATGAACTAGTCAGATTATTTTAAAATAGAGCGTTGGAAGAGCATTTTCTGGGAGGCATAGAAAAGAAAGCAGTGTTTTCGCAGCCATTAGAAAATTTGACCAGATGTCTTTCCGTATTTTCAAGGATGGAGTCATTTTCTTTCAACCATTAATGCATTTATAGGTCCTAGAATTACGAGAGAATACGTATTATATCAAGTTTCGGGAAGAGAGAGAGATTTGGGAAAACGTCATTGGGGTAAAGAAGAGAATTTTATCTGTTTTGGATGAAGTGACCTGCGAATCTCAGCGCGATGAGTTAGTGATTGTGTTTTTGAATCACTTGATTACAAACTGATGAAGTTAACAAACGGAGATCGTAAGTCAGTGAATTAGAGTAAAGTCTAATAGTTAAGACTATAGAATTTTAGAGAGGATCGGATTTACAATCACCGCAACGTATGGGTTAGTCTGAGAGGGAAATATCTCTCTATAAGCATGATGAAGGTTAAGAGAAGAACTTAATAAGAAGTGATCTCTGCAGCCCACTTTCACAGACATTTACCATCATGTTTCGCGCCTTGAACAGAAATCGTTCCTCAACTCAGGTTCAACCGCCTAACTTTAACGAGAAAGACTTGCGGTAACTACGATTGTGCCAGTTTAAAATGAGAGTGTAATGTGCTCGGGAAAGTTAAGATTCCCACATGTTATTTGTTTCGCATGTGTAACTAGGAAAATGCAATCGATTGCTTCGTTGAATCATCCACGATTACAGCATATGATCAACTATCGATGTGCATCGCTACTAAGCGCAAAGTGCAGAATCGATGTGAATCTTGGCGAGGTATTCCACGATCTGGATTCGATCGCGACCGTAGTGTGTCTGCTGCTGTACGTACAAGGATGATATTTTCTTTGGGCCTAATTACCCGGAGGTCATATGGGAAGATTTGAGTAGTCTTTTGAGAATGATTCTGTCAAGGGCGCTTAGACACATCTTCTTTCTGAATCTCATAGTGCCTCGAAGGTGGTTGTTAATATCTTTTTTGTGTGTGGTGATTAGTTAGTTGTTTCACGTCTGCGTCGATACCCTGGAAACATCCTGTAGACGCTTGGATTGCGCCTTTTAAGTTGTTTTTCAACGAAAATTTTATTGGAGCTCATAGTTTTTCGAAATGTTTTGGTGTGCACTGAGGAATTGCGTTTAAGAAAACACATCTCTGAGCTGTTGGGATGTGAATCATTAAAATGGCACTCGGAGTTCTCTCGCAACCTTTCAAACAATGTTTAAAATCTTTGAAACGTTTAGAAATTTTTGAGAACCCTATTTATGCCCCCTTATGATGTTTTTGTCCAAAATTGAGCCAAATACGTTCTTTTGGAGGTTTTCGCGTAGATTTTGATGTTTTTATCCAAATTTGAGCAAAAACGCTTTTTTCGAAGTTTTCGCGTTGATTTTGATGTTTTTGTCCGAATTTGAGCAAAAACGCTTTTTTCGACGTATTCGCGTTGATTTTGATGTTTTTGTTAAAATTGAGCTAAAAACGCTTTTATCGACGTTTTCTCGTTGATTTTGATGTTTTTGTCCTAAATTGAGCTTAAAACGCTTTTTTCGACGTTTTCGCGATGATTTTGATATTTTGGTCCTAAATTCGGCTAAAATGGCTTTTTTCGACGTTTTCGCGATGATTTTGATGTTTTTGTCTAACATTGAGCTAAAAACGTTTTTTTGGATGTTTTCGCGTTGTTTTTGATATTTTTGTCCAAAATTGAGCTAAAAACGCTTTTTTCGACGTGTTCGCGTTGACTTTGATGTTTTTGTCCAAGATTGAGCTAAAAACGATTTTTTATACGTTTTCGCATTGATTTTCATGTTTTTGTCCAACATTGTGCTAAAAACGGCGTTTTTCGACGTTTTCGCGTTGATTTTGATGTTTTTGTCCAACATTGAGCTAAAAAGGCTTTTTTCGACGTTTTCGCGATGATTTTGATGTTTTTTCCAAAATTGAGATAAAAACGCTTTTTTCGACATTTTCGCGTTGATTTTGATAATTTTAACCAAAATCGAGCTAAAAACGCTTTTTTCGACGTTTTCGCGATGATTTTGATGTTTTTGTCCAAAATGAGCTAAAAACGCTGTATTAGAGGTTTTCGCATTGATTTCGATGATTTTATCCAAAATTGATCAAAAAACACTTTTTTCGACGTCTTCGCGTAGTTTTTGATGTTTTTGTTCAAAATTGAGCTAAAAACGCATTTTTCGTCGTTTTCGCGTTGATTTTGATGTTTTTGTCTGAAATTGAGGTAAAAACGCTTTTATCGACGTTTTCGAGTTGATTTTGATGTTTTTGTTCAAAATAGACCTAAATACGCTTTTTTCGACGTCTTCGCGTAGATTTTTATATTTTTCCGAAATTGAGGTAAAAACGTTTTTATGTAGGTTTTCGAGTTGATTTTGATGTTTTTGTCCAACATTCAACTAAAAAGTCTTTTTTCGACGTTTTCGCGATGATATTGATGTTTTTGTCCAAAATTGAACTAAAAACGCTTTTTTCGACGTTTTCCAGTTGATTTTGATGTTTTTTCCGAAATTGAGGTAAAAACGCTTTTTTCGAAGTTTTCGCGTTGATAATGATGTTTTTGTCCAAAATTGAGCTAAAAACGCTTTTTTAGAGGTTTTCGCGTTGTTTTTGATGTTTTTGTCCAAAATGAGGTAAAAACGCTTTTTTGGAGGTTTTTTGCATTGATTTTGATGTTTTTGTCCAAATTGGAGCTAAAAACGCTTTTTTCAACGGTTTCGCGTTGATTTTGATGTTTTTGTCCAAAACTGAGCTAAAAACGCTTTTTCGACGTTTTCAGTTGACATTGATGTTTTTGTCCAAGATTGAGCTAAAAACGCTGTTTTCGATTTTTTCGTTGATTTTGGTGTTTTTGCCCAAAATGGAGCTGAAAACGCTTTTTTCGACGTTTTCGCGTTGATTTGATGTTGTTGTCCAAATTTGAGCTAAAAACGCTTTTATGGAGGTTTTCGAGTTAATTTTGATGTTTGTGTCCATCATTGAGCTAAAAACGCTTTTCTCGACGTTTTCACCTTGATTTCGATGATTTTATCCAAAATTGAGCAAAAAACCCTATTTCGACGTTTTCGAGTTGATTTTGATGTTTTTTTCGAAATTGAGGTAAAAACGTTTTTTTTGACGTTTTCGCGTTGATTTTGATAATTTTGTCCAAAATCGAGCTAAAAACGCTTTTTTCGACGTTTTCGCGATGATTTTGGTGTTTTTGTCCAAATTTGAGCTAAAAACGCTTTTTTCGACGGTTTCGCGTTGATTTTGATGTTTTTGTCCAAAACTGAGCTAAAAACGCTTTTTTCGACGTTTTCGCGATGATTTTGATGTTTTTGTCCAAAATGAGCTAAAAACGCTGTATTAGAGGTTTTCGCATTGATTTCGATGATTTTATCCAAAATTGATCAAAAAACACTTTTTTCGACGTCTTCGCGTAGTTTTTGATGTTTTTGTTCAAAATTGAGCTAAATACGCTTTTTTCGACGTTTTTGCGTTGATTTTGACGATTTTGTCCAAAATTGAGCTAAAAACGCATTTTTCGTCGTTTTCGCGTTGATTTTGATGTTTTTGTCTGAAATTGAGGTAAAAACGCTTTTATCGACGTTTTCGAGTTGATTTTGATGTTTTTGTTCAAAATAGACCTAAATACGCTTTTTTCGACGTCTTCGCGTAGATTTTTATATTTTTCCGAAATTGAGGTAAAAACGTTTTTATGTAGGTTTTCGAGTTGATTTTGATGTTTTTGTCCAACATTCAACTAAAAAGTCTTTTTTCGACGTTTTCGCGATGATATTGATGTTTTTGTCCAAAATTGAACTAAAAACGCTTTTTTCGACGTTTTCCAGTTGATTTTGATGTTTTTTCCGAAATTGAGGTAAAAACGCTTTTTTCGAAGTTTTCGCGTTGATAATGATGTTTTTGTCCAAAATTGAGCTAAAAACGCTTTTTTAGAGGTTTTCGCGTTGTTTTTGATGTTTTTGTCCAAAATGAGGTAAAAACGCTTTTTTGGAGGTTTTTTGCATTGATTTTGATGTTTTTGTCCAAATTGGAGCTAAAAACGCTTTTTTCAACGGTTTCGCGTTGATTTTGATGTTTTTGTCCAAAACTGAGCTAAAAACGCTTTTTCGACGTTTTCAGTTGACATTGATGTTTTTGTCCAAGATTGAGCTAAAAACGCTGTTTTCGATTTTTTCGTTGATTTTGGTGTTTTTGCCCAAAATGGAGCTGAAAACGCTTTTTTCGACGTTTTCGCGTTGATTTGATGTTGTTGTCCAAATTTGAGCTAAAAACGCTTTTATGGAGGTTTTCGAGTTAATTTTGATGTTTGTGTCCATCATTGAGCTAAAAACGCTTTTCTCGACGTTTTCACCTTGATTTCGATGATTTTATCCAAAATTGAGCAAAAAACCCTATTTCGACGTTTTCGAGTTGATTTTGATGTTTTTTTCGAAATTGAGGTAAAAACGTTTTTTTTGACGTTTTCGCGTTGATTTTGATAATTTTGTCCAAAATCGAGCTAAAAACGCTTTTTTCGACGTTTTCGCGATGATTTTGGTGTTTTTGTCCAAATTTGAGCTAAAAACGCTTTTTTCGACGGTTTCGCGTTGATTTTGATGTTTTTGTCCAAAACTGAGCTAAAAACGCTACTTTCGACGTTTTCGCGTTGATTTTGATGTTTTCGTCCAATATTGAACTATAAATGCTCTTTTGGAGGTTTTCGCGTTGATTTTGATGTTTTTGTGCGAAATTGAGCTAAAAACGATTTTTTCGACGTTTTTGCGTTGATTTTGATGTTTTTGTGGGAAATTGAGCTAAAAACGCTTTTTCGACGTTTTCAGTTGACATTGATGTTTCTGTACAAGATTGAGCTAAAAACGCTGTTTTCGATTTTTTCGTTGATTTTGGTGTTTTTGCCCAAAATTGAGCTGAAACCGCTTTTTTCGACGTTTTCGCGTTGATTTTTATGTTTTTGTCCAAAATTGAACTAAAAACGCTTTTTTGGAGGTTTTTGCGATGATTTTGGTGTTTTTGTCCAAAATTGACCTGAAAACGCTTTTTTCGACGTTTTCGCGATGATTTTGATATTTTTGCCCTTAATTGGGCTAAAAACGCTTTTTTCGACGTTTTCGCGATGATTTTGATGTTTTTGTCACACATTGAGCTAAAAACGCTTTTCTCGACGTTTTCACGTTGATTTCGATGATTTTATCCAAAAATGAGCTAAAAACGCTTTTTTAGAGGTTTTCGCGTTGTTTTTGATGTTTTTGTCCAAAATTGAGCTAAAAACGCTTTTTTGGAGGTTTTCGCGTTGTTTTTGTTGTTTTTTCCAAAATTGAGCTAAAAACGCTTTTATGTAGGTTTTCGAGTTGATTTTGATGTTTTTGTCCTAAATTGAGCTAAATACGCTTTTTTCGACGTTTTTGCGTTGATTTTGATGTTTTTGTCCTAAATTGAGCTAAAACCGATATTTTATATGTTTTCGCATTGATTTTCATGTTTTTGTCCAACATTGTGCTAAAAACGCTGTTTTCGACGTTTTCGCGTTGATTTTGATGTTTTTGTCCAAAATCGAGCTAAAAACGCTGTTTTAGAGGTTTTCGCATTGATTTTGTTGTTTTTGTCCGAAATTGAGCTAAATACGCTTTCTTCGACGTTCTCGAGGTGATTTTGATGTTTTTTTCCGAAATTGAGGTAAAAACGCTTTTTTCGACGTTTTCGAGTTGATTTTGATGCTTTTTCCGAAATTGAGGTAAAAACGCTTTTTTCGACGTTTTCGCGATGATTTTGATGTTTTTGTCCAACATTGAGCTAAAAACGCTTTTCTCGACGTTTTCACGTTGATTTCGATGATTTTATCCAAAATTGAGCATAAATCACTTTTTTCGACGTCTTCGCGTAGATTTTCATGTTTTTGTCCAAAATTGAACTAAAAACGCTCTTTTGGAGGTTTTCGTGTTGATTTTGATGTTTTTTTCCGAAATTGAGCTAAAAACGCTTTTTTCGACGTACTCGCGTTGATTTTGATGTTTTTGTGCGAAATTGAGCTAAAAACGATTTTTTCGACGTTTTTGCGTTGATTTTGATGTTTTTGTGCGAAATTGAGCTAAAAACGCTTTTTCGACGTTTTCAGTTGACATTGATGTTTTTGTCCAACATTGAGGTAAAAACGCTTTTTTCGATTTTTTCGTTGATTATGGTGTTTTTGCCCAAAATTGAGCTTAAAACGCTTTTTTCGACGTTTTCGCGTTGATTTTGATGTTGTTGTCCAAATTTGAGCTAAAAACGCTTTTATGGAGGTTTTCGAGTTAATTTTGATGTTTGTGTCCATCATTGAGCTAAAAACGCTTTTCTCGACGTTTTCACCTTGATTTCGATGATTTTATCCAAAATTGAGCAAAAAACCCTTTTTTCGACGTTTTCGAGTTGATTTTGATGTTTTTTTCGAAATTGAGGTAAAAACGTTTTTTTTGACGTTTTCGCGTTGATTTTGATAATTTTGTCCAAAATCGAGCTAAAAACGCTTTTTTCGACGTTTTCGCGATGATTTTGGTGTTTTTGTCCAAATTTGAGCTAAAAACGCTTTTTTCGACGGTTTCGCGTTGATTTTGATGTTTTTGTCCAAAACTGAGCTAAAAACGCTATTTTCGACGTTTTCGCGTTGATTTTGATGTTTTCGTCCAATATTGAACTATAAATGCTCTTTTGGAGGTTTTCGCGTTGATTTTGATGTTTTTGTGCGAAATTGAGGTAAAAACGATTTTTTCGACGTTTTTGGGTTGATTTTGATGTTTTTGTGCGAAATTGAGCTAAAAACGATTTTTTCGACGTTTTTGGGTTGATTTTGATGTTTTTTTGCGAAATTGAGCTAAAAACGCTTTTTCGACGTTTTCAGTTGACATTGATGTTTTTGTCCAACATTGAGGTAAAAACGCTTTTTTCGATTTTTTCGTTAATTATGGTTTTTCTTCCCAAAATTGAGCTTAAAACGCTTTTTTCGACGTTTTCGCGTTGATTTTGATGTTGTTGTCCAAATTTGAGCTAAAAACGCTTTTATGGAGGTTTTCGAGTTAATTTTGATGTTTGTGTCCATCATTGAGCTAAAAACGCTTTTCTCGACGTTTTCACCTTGATTTCGATGATTTTATCCAAAATTGAGCAAAAAACCCTTTTTTCGACGTTTTCGAGTTGATTTTGATGTTTTTTTCGAAATTGAGGTAAAAACGTTTTTTTTGACGTTTTCGCGTTGATTTTGATAATTTTGTCCAAAATCGAGCTAAAAACGCTTTTTTCGACGTTTTCGCGATGATTTTGGTGTTTTTGTCCAAATTTGAGCTAAAAACGCTTTTTTCGACGGTTTCGCGTTGATTTTGATGTTTTTGTGCGAAATTGAGCTAAAAACGATTTTTTCGACGTTTTTGGGTTGATTTTGATGTTTTTGTGCGAAATTGAGCTAAAAACGATTTTTTCGACGTTTTTGGGTTGATTTTGATGTTTTTTTGCGAAATTGAGCTAAAAACGCTTTTTCGACGTTTTCACTTGACATTGATGTTTTTGTCCAACATTGAGGTAAAAACGCTTTTTTCGATTTTTTCGTTGATTATGGTGTTTTTGCCCAAAATTGAGCTTAAAACGCTTTTTTCGACGTTTTCGCGTTGATTTTGATGTTGTTGTCCAAATTTGAGCTAAAAACGCTTTTATGGAGGTTTTCGAGTTAATTTTGATGTTTGTGTCCATCATTGAGCTAAAAACGCTTTTCTCGACGTTTTCACCTTGATTTCGATGATTTTATCCAAAATTGAGCAAAAAACCCTTTTTTCGACGTTTTCGAGTTGATTTTGATGTTTTTTTCGAAATTGAGGTAAAAACGTTTTTTTTGACGTTTTCGCGTTGATTTTGATAATTTTGTCCAAAATCGAGCTAAAAACGCTTTTTTCGACGTTTTCGCGATGATTTTGGTGTTTTTGTCCAAATTTGAGCTAAAAACGCTTTTTTCGACGGTTTCGCGTTGATTTTGATGTTTTTGTCCAAAACTGAGCTAAAAACGCTATTTTCGACGTTTTCGCGTTGATTTTGATGTTTTCGTCCAATATTGAACTATAAATGCTCTTTTGGAGGTTTTCGCGTTGATTTTGATGTTTTTGTGCGAAATTGAGCTAAAAACGATTTTTTCGACGTTTTTGGGTTGATTTTGATGTTTTTGTGCGAAATTGAGCTAAAAACGATTTTTTCGACGTTTTTGGGTTGATTTTGATGTTTTTTTGCGAAATTGAGCTATAAACGCTTTTTCGACGTTTTCAGTTGACATTGATGTTTTTGTCCAAGATTGAGCTAAAAACGCTGTTTTCGATTTTTACGTTGATTTTGGTGTTTTTGCCCAAAATTGAGCTGAAACCGCTTTTTTCGACGTTTTCGCGTTGATTTTGATGTTGTTGTCCAAAATTGAGCTAAAAACGCTTTTTTGGAGGTTTTCGCGTTGTTTTTGTTGTTTTTCCAAAATTTAGTAAAAAACTCTTTTATGTAGGTTTTCGAGTTGATCTTGATGTTTTTGTCCTAAAATGGGCTATAAACGCTTCTTTCGACGTTTTCGCGATGATTCTGATGTTTTTTTGTCCAATATTGAGCTAAAAACGCTTTTTTTGAGGTTCTCGCGTTGTTTTTGTCGTTTTTTCCAAAATTGAGCTAAAAACGCTTTTATGTAGGTTTTCGAGTTGATTTTGATGTTTTTGTCCTAAATTGAGCTAAATACGCTTTTTTCGACGTTTTTGCGTTGATTTTCATGTTTTTGTCCAACATTGTGCTAAAAACGCTGTTTTCGACGTTTTCGCGTTGATTTTGATGTTTTTGTCCGAAATTGAGCTAAAAACGCTGTTTTCGACGTTTTCGCGTTGATTTTGATATTTTTGTCCAAAATCGAGCTAAAAACGCTTTTTTAGAGGTTTTCGCATTTTTTTTGATGTTCCTGTCCAAAATGAGCTGAAACACTGTTTTAGAGGTTTTCGCATTGATTTTGTTGTTTTTGTCCGAAATTGAGCTAAATACGCTTTTTTCGACGTCTTCGCGTTGATTTTAGTGTTTTTGTCGAAAACTGAGCTTAAAGCGCTTTCTTCGACGTTCTCGAGGTGATTTTGATGTTTTTTTCCGAAATTGAGGTACAAACGCTTTTTCCGACGTTTACGAGTAGATTTTTTTGTTTTTTTTTGAAATTGAGCTAGAAACGCTTTTTCGACGTCTTCAGTTGACATTGATGTTTTTGTCCAAGATTATGCTAAAAACGATTTTTGGACGTTTTCGCGTTGATTTTATGTTTTTGTCGAAAACTGAGCTAAAAACGCTTTCTTCGACGTTCTCGAGGTGATTTTGATGTTTTTGTGCGGAATTGAGCTAAAAACGCTTTTTCGATGTTTTCAGTTGACATTGATGTTTTTGTCCAAGGTTGAGCTAAAAACGCTGTTTTCGATTTTTTCGTTGATTTTGGTGTTTTTGCCCAAAATTGAGCAGAAAACGCTTTTTTCGACGTTTTCACGTTGATTTCGATGATTTTATCCAAAATTGAGCAAAAAACCCTTTTTTCGACGTTTTCGAGTTGATTTTGATGTTTTTTTCGAAATTGAGGTAATAACTTTTTTTTTGACGTTTTCTCGATGATTTTGGTGTTTTTGTCCAAAATTGAGCAAAAAACGCTTAATTCGACGTTTTCGCGTTGATTTTTATGTTTTTGTCCAAAATTGAACTAAAAACGCTTTTTTGGAGGTTTTCGCGTTGTTTTTGTTGTTTTTCCAAAATTTAGTAAAAAACTCTTTTATGTAGGTTTTCGAGTTGATCTTGATGTTTTTGTCCTAAAATGGGCTATAAACGCTTCTTTCGACGTTTTCGCGATGATTCTGATGTTTTTTTGTCCAATATTGAGCTAAAAACGCTTTTTTTGAGGTTCTCGCGTTGTTTTTGTTGTTTTTTCCAAAATTGAGCTAAAAACGCTTTTATGTAGGTTTTCGAGTTGATTTTGATGTTTTTGTCCTAAATTGAGCTAAATACGCTTTTTTCGACGTTTTTGCGTTGATTTTCATGTTTTTGTCCAACATTGTGCTAAAAACGCTGTTTTCGACGTTTTCGCGTTGATTTTGATGTTTTTGTCCGAAATTGAGCTAAAAACGCTGTTTTCGACGTTTTCGCGTTGATTTTGATATTTTTGTCCAAAATCGAGCTAAAAACGCTTTTTTAGAGGTTTTCGCATTTTTTTTGATGTTCCTGTCCAAAATGAGCTGAAACACTGTTTTAGAGGTTTTCGCATTGATTTTGTTGTTTTTGTCCGAAATTGAGCTAAATACGCTTTTTTCGACGTCTTCGCGTTGATTTTGATGTTTTTGTCGAAAACTGAGCTAAAAGCGCTTTCTTCGACGTTCTCGAGGTGATTTTGATGTTTTTTTCCGAAATTGAGGTACAAACGCTTTTTTCGACGTTTTCGAGTTGATTTTGATGTTTTTTCCGAAATTGAGGTAAAAACGCTTTTTTCGACGTTTTCGCGATGATTTTTATGTTTTTTTCCAACATTGAGCTAAAAACGCTTTTCTCGACGTTTTCACGTTGATTTCGATGATTTTATTCAAAATTGAGCATAAATCACTTTTTTCGACGTCTTCGCGTAGATTTTCATGTTCTGGCCAAAATTGAACTAAAAACGCTTTTTTCGACGTTTTTGCGTTGATTTTGATGTTTTTCTGCGAAATTGAGCTAAAAACGCTTTTTTCGAGGTTTTCGCGTTGATTTTGGTGTTTTTGTCCGAAATTGAGCTAAAAACGCTCTTTTGGAGGTTTTCGTGTTGATTTTGATGTTTTTGTCCGAAATTGAGCTAAAAACGCTTTTTTCGACGTTTTCGCGTTGATTTTGATGTTATCGTCCAATATTGAACTAAAAATGCTCTTTTGGAGCTTTTCACGTTGATTTTGATGTTTTTGTGCGAAATTGAGCTAAAAACGTTTTTTTCGACGTTTTTGCGTTGATTTTGATGTTTTTGTGCGAAATTGAGCTAAAAACGCTTTTTTCGAGGTTTTCGCGTTGATTTTGGTGTTTTTGATCAAAATTGAGCTAAAAACGTTCTTTTGGAGGTTTTCGCGTTGATTTTGATGTTTTTGTCCGAAATTAAGCTAAAAACGCTTTTCCGACGTTTTCGAGTAGATTTTTTTGTTTTTTTTGAAAGTGAGCTAAAAACGCTTTTTCGACGTTTTCAGTTGACATTGATGTTTTTGTCCAAGATTGAGCTAAAAACGATTTTTGGACGTTTTCGCATTGATTATCATGTTTTTGTCCAAGAATGAGCTAAAAACGCTGTTTTCGATTTTTTCGTTGATTTTGGTGTTTTTGTCCAAAATTGAGCTGAAAACGCTTTTTTCGTCGTTTTCGCGTTGATTTTGATGTTGTTGTCCAAATTTGAGCTAAAAACGCTTTTATGGAGGTTATCGAGTTAATTTTGATGTTTGTGTCCAACATTGAGCTAAAAACGCTTTTCTCGACGCTTTCACGTTGATTTCGATGATTTTATCCAAAATTGAGCAAAAAACCCTTTTTTCGACGTTTTCGAGTTGATTTTGATGTTTTTTTCGAAATTGAGCTAAAAACGCTTTTCTCGACGTTTTCACGTTGATTTCGATGATTTTATCCAAAATTGAGCATAAATCACTTTTTTCGACGTCTTCGCGTAGATTTTCATGTTTTTGTCCAAAATTGAACTAAAAACGCTCTTTTGGAGGTTTTCGTGTTGATTTTGATGTTTTTGTCCGAAATTGAGCTAAAAACGCTTTTTTCGACGTTTTCGCGTTGATTTTGATGTTATCGTCCAATATTGAACTAAAAATGCTCTTTTGGAGCTTTTCGCGTTGATTTTGATGTTTTTGTGCGAAATTGAGCTAAAAACGTTTTTTTCGACGTTTTTGCGTTGATTTTGATGTTTTTTTGCAAAATTGAGCTAAAAACGCTTTTTTCGAGGTTTTCGCGTTGATATTGGTGTTTTTGATCAAAATTGAGCTAAAAACGTTCTTTTGGAGGTTTTCGCGTTGATTTTGATGTTTTTGTCCGAAATTAAGCTAAAAACGCTTTTTCCGACGTTTTCGAGTAGATTTTTTTGTTTTTTTTGAAAGTGAGCTAAAAACGCTTTTTCGACGTTTTCAGTTGACATTGATGTTTTTGTCCAAGATTGAGCTAAAAACGATTTTTGGACGTTTTTGCATTGATTATCATGTTTTTGTCCAAGAATGAGCTAAAAACGCTGTTTTCGATTTTCTCGTTGATTTTGGTGTTTTTGTCCAAAATTGAGCTGAAAACGCTTTTTTCGTCGTTTTCGCGTTGATTTTGATGTTGTTGTCCAAATTTGAGCTAAAAACGCTTTTATGGAGGTTTTCGAGTTAATTTTGATGTTTGTGTCCAACATTGAGCTAAAAACGCTTTTCTCGACGTTTTCACGTTGATTTCGATGATTTTATCCAAAATTGAGCAAAAAACCCTTTTTCGACGTTTTCGAGTTGATTTTGATGTTTTTTTCGAAATTGAGGTAAAAACGTTTTTTCGACGTTTTCGCGTTGATTTTGATAATTTTGTCCAAAATCGAGCTAAAAACGTTTTTTCGACGTTTTCGCGTTGATTTTTATGTTTTTGTCCAAAATTGAGCAAAAAACGCTATTTTCGACGTTTTCGACTTGATTTTGACGTTTTTGTCTAAAATTGAGCAAAAAAAGCTTTTCTGGAGTTTTTTGGGTTGATTTTGATGTTTTTGTCCAAAATTGAGTAATAAACGCTTTCTTCGACGTTTTCGCGTTGATTTTGACGTTTTTGTCCAGAATAGAGCTAAAAATGCTTTTTCGACCTTTTCGCGTTGATTTTCACGTTTTTGTCCAAAATTGAGCTAAAAACGCTTTTTTCGACGTTTTCGCGTTGATTTGGCTGTTTTTGTCCAAAATTGAGCTAAAAACGCTTTCATCGACGTTTTCGCGTTGATTTTGATGTTTTTGTCCAAAATTGAGCTAAAAACGCTTTCATCGACGTTTTCGCGTTGATTTTGACGTTTTTGTCCAAAATTGAGCTAAAATCGCTTTTTGCGACGTTTTCGCGTTCATTTTGACGTTTTTGTCCGAAATTGAGCTAAAATCGCTTTTTTCGACGTGTTCGCGTTCATTTTGATGTTTTTGTCCAAAATTGAGCTAAAACCGCTTTTTTGGCTGTTTTCGGGTTGATTTTGACGTTTTTGTCCAAAATTGAGCAAAAAACGCGTTTTTCGACGTTTTCGCGTTGATTTTGCTGTTTTTGTCCAAAATTGAGATAAAAACGCTTTTTTCGACGTTTTCGCGTTGATTTTGACGTTTTTGTCCAAAATCGAGCAGAAAAAGCTTTTTTCGACGTTTTCGTGTTGATTTTGATGTTCTTGTCCAAAATTGAGCAAAAAACGCTTTCTTCGAAGTTTTCGCGTTGATTTTGACGTTGATGTCCAAAATTGAACAAAAAACGCTTTTTTCGTCGTTTTCGGGTTGATTTTGATGTTTTTGTCCAAAATTGAGAAGAAAATGCTTTTTTCGACGTTTTCGCGTTGATTTTTCACGTTTTTGTCCAAAATTGAGCTAAATTTGCTTTTTTCGACGTTGTCGCGTTGAATTTGATGTTTTTGTCCAAAATTGAGGAAAAAACGCATTTTTCGATGTTTTCGCGTTGATTTTACGTTTTTGACCAAAATTGAGCAATAAACGCTTTCTTCGACGTTTTCGCGTTGATTATGATGGTTTTTTTCAAAATTGAGCAAAAAACGCTTTTTTCGACGTTTTCGCGTTGATTTCGATGTTTTTGTCCAAAATTGAGCAAAAAACGCTTTTTCGACGTTTTCGCATTGATTTTGACGTTTTTGTCCAAATTGAGGAGAAAAAGCTTTTTCCGACGTTTTCGCGTTGATTTTGTCCAAAATTGAGCAAATAACGCTTTTTTCGACGTTTTCTCGTTGATTTTGATGTTTTTGTCCAAAATTGAGCAAAAAACGCTTATTTCGACGTTTTCGCGTTTACTTTGACGTATCTGTCCAAAATTGGGCTATAATCGCTTCTTTCGACGTGTTCGCGTTGATTTTGATGTTTTTATCGATAATCGAACAAAAAACGCTACTTCGACGTTTTGGCGTTGATTTTGATGTTTTTGTCCAAAATTGAGCAAAAATCGCTTTGTTCGACATTTTCGCGTTGATTTTGACGTTTTTGTCCAAAATTGAACTAAAAACGCTTTTTTCGACGTTTTCTCGTTGATTTTGACGTTTTTCTCCAAAATTGAAGAAAAAACGCTTTTGTCGACGTTTTCGCGTTGATTTTGAGGTTTTTGTGCAAAATTGTGCAAAAAACGCTTTCATCGACGTTTTCGCGTTGATTTTGATGTTCTTGTCCAAAATTGAGCAAAAAACGCTTTTTTCGATATTTTCGCGTTGATTTTGACGATTTTGTGCAAAATTGAGCAAAAAACGCTTTTTTCGACATTTTCGCGTCGATTTTTATGTTTTTGTCCAAAATTGAGCTAAAAACGCTTTTTTCGACGTTTTCGCGTTGATTTTGCTGTTTTTGTCCAAAATTGAGCTAAAACGCTTTCTTCGACGTTTTCGCGTTGATTTTGCTGTTTTTGTCCAAAATTGAGCTAAAAACCCTTTCTTCGACGTTTTCGCGTTGATTTTGACGATTTTGTCCAAAATTGAGCAAAAAACGCTTTTTTCGACATTTTCGCGTTGATTTTTATGTTTTTGTCCAAAATTGAGCTAAAAACGCTTTTTTCGACGTTTTCGCCTTGATTTTGACGTTTTTGTCCAACATTGAGCTAAAAACGCTTTTCTCGATGTTTTCACGTTGATTTCGATGATTTTATCCAAAATTGAGCATAAATCACTTTTTTCGACGTCTTCGCGTAGATTTTCATGTTTTTGTCCAAAATTGAACTAAAAACGCTCTTTTGGAGGTTTTCGTGTTGATTTTGATGTTTTTGTCCGAAATTGAGCTAAAAACGCTTTTTTCGACGTTTTCGCGTTGATTTTGATGTTATCGTCCAATATTGATCAAAAAACTCTTTTGGAGCTTTTCGCGTTGATTTTGATGTTTTTGTGCGAAATTGAGCTAAAAACGTTTTTTTCGACGTTTTTGCGTTGATTTTGATGTTTTTGTGCGAAATTGAGCTAAAAACGCTTTTTTCGAGGTTTTCCCGTTGATATTGGTGTTTTTGATCAAAATTGAGCTAAAAACGTTCTTTTGGAGGTTTTCGCGTTGATTTTGATGTTTTTGTCCGAAATTAAGCTAAAAACGCTTTTTCCGACTTTTTCGAGTAGATTTTTTTGTTTTTTTTGAAAGTGAGCTAAAAACGCTTTTTCGACGTTTTCAGTTGACATTGATGTTTTTGTCCAAGATTGAGCTAAAAACGATTTTTGGACGTTTTCGCATTGATTATCATGTTTTTGTCCAAGAATGAGCTAAAAACGCTGTTTTCGATTTTCTCGTTGATTTTGGTGTTTTTGTCCAAAATTGAGCTGAAAACGCTTTTTTCGTCGTTTTCGCGCTGATTTTGATGTTGTTGTCCAAATTTGAGCTAAAAACGCTTTTATGGAGGTTTTCGAGTTAATTTTGATGTTTGTGTCCATCATTGAGCTAAAAACGCTTTTCTCGACGGTTTCACGTTGATTTCGATGATTTTATCCAAAATTGAGCAAAAAACCCTTTTTTCGACGTTTTCGAGTTGATTTAGATGTTTTTTTCGAAATTGAAATAAAAACGTTTTTTTCGACGTTTTCGCGTTGATTTTGATAATTTTGTCCAAAATCGAGCTAAAAACGTTTTTTCGACGTTTTCGCGTTGATTTTTATGTTTTTGTCCAAAATTGAGCAAAAACGCTATCTTCGACGTTTTCGACTTGATTTTGACGTTTTTGTCTAAAATTGAGCAAAAAAAGCTTTTCTGGAGGTTTTCGGGTTCATTTTGATGTTTTTGTCCAAAATTGAGTAATAAACGCTTTCTTCGACGTTTTCGCGTTGATTTTGACGTTTTTGTCCAGAATAGAGCTAAAAATGCTTTTTCGACCTTTTCGCGTTGATTTTCACGTTTTTGTCCAAAATTGAGCTAAAAACGCTTTTTTCGACGTTTTCGCGTTGATTTTGCTGTTTTTGTCCAAAATTGAGCTAAAAACGCTTTCATCGACGTTTTCGCGTTGATTTTGATGTTCTTGTCCAAAATTGAGCTAAAAACGCTTTCATTGACGTTTTCGCGTTGATTTTGATGTTTTTGTCCAAAATTGAGCTAAAAACGATTTCTTCGACGTTTTCGCGTTGATTTTGACGTTTTTGTCCAAAATTGAGCTAAAATCGCTTTTTTCGACGTTTTCGCGTTCATTTTGACGTTTTTGTCCGAAATTGAGCTAAAATCGCCTTTTTCGACGTGTTCGCGTTCATTTTGATGTTTTTGTCCAAAATTGAGCTAAAAACGCTTTTTTGGCTGTTTTCGGGTTGATTTTGACGTTTTTGTCCAAAATTGAGCAAAAAACGCTTTTTTCGACGTTTTCGCGTTGATTTTGCTGTTTTTGTCCAAAATTGAGATAAAAACGCTTTTTTCGACGTTTTCGCGTTGATTTTAACGTTTTTGTCCAAAATCGAGCAGAAAAAGCTTTTTTCGACGTTTTCGTGTTGATTTTGATGTTCTTGTCCAAAATTGAGCAAAAAACGCTTTCTTCGAAGTTTTCGCGTTGATTTTGACGATTTTGTCCA